>JAJEJO010002698.1:111840-133705 GCA_020662805.1 Glaucomys volans
TGTTTTAATTCCGAATGTAATGTGACATGGAACTTCTTTCATAATCCCAGTAAACGTCTGGGCGCCTTTTCACAACAGAGGAAACCAAAGCTCAGAAGGCTATAAATGACTGGTCCACAGCCCCAGAAATAGCTGATAGAACTACTTTTAGAGTACTTTTTCCACTAGTACAACCGTCTTCCCTTGACAAAAAAAAAAAAAAGAGTGAAGGAGGGAGAGACAGATGTATAATATTTAGGTAAACAAGAGTGATATATCCAAAACCTAAACCCTGTTTGAAATTATGGGAGTGGGGGTTATTTTCATTTGCACACAGCAGAGCCCTGCACCTGCGTATTAGAGAGTAGTGGTATTAATGTTACAAAGTTCCTCCTTACTGAAAGGGCATGGGGCTTGAACTTTGGTGTCTGATACCTAGCACAGCAAAATAAGTGCCCCAAAGGTACCCACTGAACAAGTGAATCATACAGTGTTCAGAGTTTTCAGCACATGGATAGCACATCAGCAAGACTTTCCTTTTTGAATACTGCAGCCAGGTTTAGCACCACATCCAAATACCTCACCATGGGAAATATTTCTATATTGATACTATCCAAAGCTATTTGGAGATTTATAAAATACCAAGGGTTATTCTCAACTGAGACCAAGACCCAAAATGTTCATATTGTTAACATTTGAATAAATAATTTCAAGGCACTATACACTTCTCAGAATCCATCAATTGTTGCCTTTGAGGTTATAGTTACAATTATGACAAGTTATTCCCAATTAAATCTTTGCAGATTTAGACGATAACCAAATTCTGTTACCATCATATGCAGTGATGACAGGTGAAGTAAGCAATCAAGATTCCATAATCTCCCATTTATAAGATTATGAATGTCACACTACATATTCTAGATACTGCATAAGCTAACTGGAAATATATACACACACATCATCATCATCAATTATTATGAAAATGCTTGACAGTATTTGGTAGGGAGGACATGAAGAAAACCCTTTATAGCATTAGTATACACAAGATTATTGTACTTACTATCTTTGGGCATCTGATTCAATTTCAACTGATGGAGCACTATTTACAATGCTATGTTCTTTTATGTAAATTCTCAGCCAAAAAACTTTATGCATCATTAGTATATCCCGTCTAGGAGAAAGTGGACTGCATTTCACGATTAACAGAGAGTTTTTTTAAAAAATCGGGACACTGAGGTGCATCCCAAACTAATCAGAGGGGGTGGGACCCAGTACCACAGATTTTAAAGAGTCTCAGGAGATTCTTGCAACTTCTTGTATGCAACCATGCTGAGATCTGCTGTCTTCGATTGGGAAGGAAGGAAAAATAAACAAAAATCTGCACTGAGATGCTTTATGCACTTATTTTGAGGAGGAGAGTTAAAAAAATAATTTTGGCACATAAACAATAGTTGTTAAAGCTATGAGTAAAATATATAGCATCTTCCCTTTAATGACTCAACATCACTTAAAGCAGTTCTCAGCTGATAGGTGACAATCATCTGCAGGGATGCTGTGCCACAGGTGTTGACTTGTATCTAAAATCATCAGTCATAAATTCCCAGCTTCTAGCCATGTCTTTCCTCCTCCTCTGGGATGCTTGCATGGTGCCACTCAAGTTTGGCCACTAAGAGGTTCAAGAACTGGCAGGAAGGGCTGGGGTTGTGGCCCAGTGGTAGAGTGTTTGCCTAGCATGCTAGTGTGAGGCCCTGGGTTCCATCCTCAGCACCACATAAAAATAATAAATAAAATAAAGGTATTGTGTTCATCTACAAGTAAAAAAAAAAAAAATGAAAAAATAAAAAAGACTGGTAGGTACTAGCCCCCAGAAATAGATCCAGAAGCTGAAAATAAACAGAAATTTTGACAGGAATTTCACAAGCTAATGTCTCTAAATCTTCAGTAAAACAAAAAAACTGAGGCCATATGTTTGTGTGTGTACTTTTTCATCTTTCTAGTTATTGAGTTTCACTGCATTTTACAAAGTTAAGCACTGGTATTCTGAAAATCTGAAATCCAAAATGCTCCCAGACCAGAAGCTTTAAAAGCACCACTGGAAAATTCCACACATGAAACCTTATTTCATGCACAAAATTATTTTAAAATTGTATAAAAATTACCTTCAGGCTATGTGCATAAATATATACATGTATATGAAACATGGATAGATTCTGTGTTTCAATTTGGGTCTGATCCCCAAGTTACCTCATTATGTATATAAAATACTCCAAAATCTGTGGTGGTAATGGGAGGGATCAGAAATCCAAAACACTGCTGGTTCCATGCATTTGGATAAGGGAGACTTGACCTGCATCAATGTGCTCATGAACTCTGGGGGAGGGAAGTATATGAATGCAAGCAAACCCCAGTTTCCCCAGAGAAGCCACATGGCAGAGGATGTCCGGTCACCCTGTTAACTCTAGCATCACAGTGCTGCTGGGGGTCTAGTCCAGGTCTCCTCCAAGCTAGCGCCTCCCAACTTTCACCCTGTGCTTTGAACACCATGAACAACCTGCAGTTACTCCACAAATCACTGTTACTCCACTCTCAGATACACATTCTCTTTCTCTCTTGCAGCAAGGCTTCCCAGCTGGCCTACTCCACACACATCAATGCTCCCACCCTCCTGCAAGGCCCCCGGCTGAGACCCCACACTCCCATCTCCTCACTTCCTGCTTGGTGCAGTCCTTTCAACCCGGAGGATACTCAACCCTGGCCTTGTATATGCTTTCAGAGCGAGGATCACGCCTACTTCACCCTTCCAAGGCCAGTGTGACACAAGCATGGCACATGGCAGGTCATCAATAACAAAGCCTTGGCAGTTGACATGAGGAAAATGGGAACATCTACGAGACAGCTTCTGTTTCCTCCCGCCCCAGCATGCACTGGATTGAATATCTGCCCTTGGAAGCCAGACTCAGTCAACATCCCTTGGGGACCATGGGTCCTTACCACACCATCTAGATTCTGACTGTACCTATTTTTTTTAATATACTTTTAGTTGTAGATGGACACAATACCTTTAATTATTTATTCATTCATATTTATTTTATGTGGTGCTGAGGATGGAACCCAGTGCCTCACACTAGCATGAGAGGCAAGCACTCTACCACTGAGCTCCAACCCAGCAGCCCCTGACTGTACTTTAGAATGACTAACTCATCCATTAGGAAAACTTAAACACTGGAAACTGTCATTTTGAAGGCTGATATATTCATAACTAGGGTATCAAAAGGATAGTTTTTAAGCAAAACTGAAAAGACTTAATTTTATGCATACACACACACACACACACACACACACACACAAACCAGGAAGAGCTAGCTTTTTATGAAAAAATATGGTTGGGGCTGGGTGTGTAGTTCAATAGTAAAGAACTTGCCTAGTGTGCAAAGGTCCTAGATTTGATCCCTAGCACCATTAAAAAAAAAAAGAAAGAAAGAAAATTTTCATCAATTAGATATTTAAAACACAAAGCAAAGAACACTTCTGAGGGGTGATACAAGTTAGAACAGGGAGGAATGCACTGACACCATCTCATTTAGGAATCAGAAATCCAATATGGAAAAAGATTATAAACCAAACAGGAAAAGAGGCTCTGTGGAAAAGAACCCAAATAGGGCCTCACCTTACCCTGTGTACCACAAAAAGTTCCAAATGCTTTGAAGAGGGTTTAAATGCCTTAAGGTTTTCACTGTAAAAATGAACAAAACTTCAGTGATAATGCTCAGATTGTCTGATCTGGAATAAGGAAAAATTTTTGGAAGAATAAAATTTTTCATCAAAGGAAAAAGTCACAAAGGAAAACACTGAAAATTTGACTAAATATACAAACATTATGCTTTTGTATATCTAAAAGCACCAAAATCAAATAGAGAGGCAAAATACGGAAGAGAAGAATATATTTCTAACACATATTATGGTAGGAGAAGGATAACCGTTCATGGCATATAAAGAAAACATACCGAACATTTATGAATGGGGTAGGGATGTGGCTCAGGGGCAGCATTTGCCTAGAATGCATAAGGCCCTGAATTCAATCCCCAGCACTGCAAAACACAAAACAAGCAAAAAACAACAAGAAACAAGGCAAAGAACATTTATCAATAGAAAGGAAAAACAAAAAACAAAAAACCACTTGATCTAAATAGTTTCTAAAGGAGCAAAGAATACAAGGCACAAACACCCAAAAGATTTTTGAAAAACTATTCAACCTTGTTACTAATGTAAGAAACGCACAGATTTTTAAGAAATTGATTTTCCATCTGATGAAACAACAGACACCATTGAAATTTGTGCTCACTGCTAATGACAGTGTAATCAGATAACATCTTTGTACAGAGCCGTATACATGCCCAACAGTTTGTAGTCTGAAAAATGTTCAAGCCCCTTCCTTGTAGTGGACTCCATTTTTGCAACTATCTAAAGAAAATAGTCAAATAGCTGCCAAATAAAGATAGCTGCAATATCATACTGCTATTCCCACAAACTTGGTTGTTTTTTGATTTCTGAGATGGGATCTCACTATGTTACCCAGGCTGGCCTCAGCCTCTAATTTCTGACTCAAGCGATCTCCCTGCCTCAACCTCCCAAGTAACCAGAACTACCCCTACAGCATACACATCACGTCTGGTCAACTTTTTTTTTTCTTTTTGCAGTGTTTGGGATGGAACCTGGGGCCTTCAGCATGCTAGTCAAGCACACTGGCACTAAGCTACACCCCAGATTCATACTGCTGTTTATAATAGAGAACACTTGTAAATGTGAAATCCTGTTAAGTCCAAAAATAAGAGAGTGCGCTGAAACTGGTATATCAATGACATTATGCAGCGATTTCAACTCTTTCAAAAACATGTAATAACATGAAAATGCTGTACTATGTATGATATGACAGTAGCACCACATTTGTTAACTAAAAACAATAAAAATAGGATATAAAACTAATATATGGTCTGGGGATATAGCTCAGTTGGTAGAGTGCTTGCCTTGTATGTACAAGGCCCTGAGTTCAATCCCCAGCACCACAAAAAATAAAAATAAAAATAAAAGACTAATATACACACTATATACCAATTTTGCTTATATGAGCATATGTACATATACAAAAAATATACAAGTGTAGATTTAAAAGACTGGAAAATACAGAAATACATTAACAGTGCTCATTTTTGGATGGTGGACACTTTTTGTATTTTCTTGTATTTCTAATTTACTTATAAAAAGTACATTTCTTGAGGCTGGGGTTGTGGCTCAGTGGTAGAGTGCTTGCCTAGCATGTGTGAGGCACTGCGGTTCGATCCTCAGCACCACATAAAAATAAATAAATAAAATAAAGGTATTGTGTCCATCTACATCTAAAAATAATATTTTTTTAAAAGTGCATTTCTCATATAATGAAAAGGAGGGAGTTCCCCACCTTTTTAAAAAGGTGTACAATAAGAACATATTCCTTGGTATTTCATGAAAGTAGAAGGGAGACCAACAGTGCAGAGGAAGGGGATCAAGAAAAGAGAGGAGAGGGCATGGGGAAGCTGGGGAATGAAATCTACCATATTATGCTGCATCCATGTACGAATATATCACATATGAGTGATGCAGTAATTAATAATAGAAGGGAGATCTGTAGAGTAGAGCAAGCTGGCTGATGGGGGAGGGAGAGGAGAATGAGATCGACCAAATTATGTATGCACAAGTACAGCATAATGAATCCACTATTATGCATAATTATGATGCATAAATTTTAAAAATTGAAAATCTATGAAATTTTTTTAAAAAGACAGAATGTTCCCTGGTAAGACATAAAGCAATGGATCTTATATATCGTATTTTAAAATACAATATCTCATTTTTTTTTCCTTTCCTTAAGATGAGGTCTAACTACATAACAAGTCCAAAGTAGTAAGAGCAGGTATATCCCACTGTGCCTGTCTATGGTGTCTCCTTTTGATTTAGGCTTAACAACTGAAGATAATAAAAATCCAAGGGCTGGGGTTGTAGCTCAGTGGTAGAGTGCTTGCCTAGCATGTGTGAGACACTGCGTTCAATTTTCAGCACTGCATGTAAGTAAATAAAAAGGTCCAACAACAACAAAAAAAAATTTTTAAAAAAAAAAAAAAAAACCTTTTTTTAATCCAAACATTTACTTAGACCTCTGGAAGACGCAAAGATAATTAAGATTGAACTGTGAAGATAACCATGCATGTGTTCTTTGTCTTCTACTGTAAGTTATTATGTCATACTTTAGTATCAGTTGCCCAAAGCAGATCATACCTTAGGGAGAAAAGGGAAACCAAGTGATAGTTCTTGGTATAAAGCTCCCCTGTAGTATACAGTAGGTGTTCCATTAATTTTAACTACTGCTTAATCTGGGCATCTTTGTGAACTAATGATGGCAAGATGACAAGAAAAGCAAACCCAGGTTAATTATTAATTAAACTGTTCTTTTTGCTAGAGGGCTGACTCCCAGTTTGGAATAGATAACCAAAAATGCAAGCTGCTAAATAAAAACAAGCCTGTCGCAGCAGCACACACTTGAATCCCAGCAACTCTGGAGGCTGAGGCAGGAGGATTCCAGGTGGGAGACAAGTCTCAGCAACTGAGTGAGACCCTGTCTCAAAATAAAAATAAAAAGGGCTGGGAATGTAGCTCAGTGGTAGAGCTCCCCTGGTTCCATTCCCAGTAAAATAAAATAGTAAATGCAAAATGATCAAAATCACTCTCCAGATTGATTGAAAATAAGACACTTTCATTTGTCTACTTGCAAAGGGGAGCGTTTAATATTTAGTTTGACAATACTCTTTGGGAAGACACTAACAAATATAAAAATATAAATTACCTTCCCGAGCTACTGGGTTCACCCACTGGATCCAATAGCTCTCTTTTTCCCAAGATTTTAAATGAGGTAGTGCTTTCATTTAAAGTTGTTTCCCCCACTCCTTATATATTCAGTAAAGATCATCCTAACCTGGTATGTGAATAACAAAACAGGCCTTACCCAAAGGAAAAAAATAAGTTTGACTATAGGTTGATGTAAGGTCAGATGTGTTAAAAACAGAAGTCACGTTAAGAGCGTCTTCACAGTGCACTGCAACACGACTGTGGTGATGATGTTTGTACAAACACCGATCAAGGCATTTTGCTGGGGTGTTTTTCCTCATGCACTGCTGGGCATGGAACTCAGGGCCTTGAGCCTGCCGGGCAAATGCTCCACCACTCAGCTTCACCCCCAGCCTGACAGTTGCACTTAAAAATAATAATAATTTTATATATATATATATATATATATATATATATACACACACACACACACACACACACACACACATAATTATATATATTTTTTGGTAGATGGATACAATACCTTTATTTTAATTATTTATTTTTATGTGGTGCTGAAGATGGAACCCAGTGCCTCTACCACTAAGCTATGACCCAGCCCTGGCACTTCCACTTCTAATCTAATTATCTTCATTACTGAGATAAGGTTCCAAAGGACAGCACAGAAAAGGGTTTTGTTTGCTTGTTTGTTTTGCTGTAGTGCTAGGGACCATCCCAGGGTTTCTAAAGCTCGCTAGCCCACGCGCCACACACTAGGTCCTAGAAAATGGTTTGAATTGAAACCTTGCAGTGAGTGGTAAGAAACAAGGCTTAAGAAACTAAACTTACCTTTCTTTTACACATTGTTTAAAATCCCATTCCTAAAAGATCTAGCTGAAAATCCCCCTAAGAAGGATTAATCCTTCCATTCCAGTATATTTGAGGTCAGTTCTATACTGAACTCTGAAACAAGACCATGAGACATCTTATGTCTTCCCCGACCCAGTCTATCTAAAGACTGCCCTGCACACAGTAGGTCTTCAACAATTTAGCAGCTAAATTAAAGAAATTTCAAATGTCTCTGGCATCAATGATGTAACCTGATTTCTATCATGTCCTGTATGCTATCCCCTTTCTTCCAAAGAAAGAAAGAACTACATACATCATGAAATATTGATTACTTCTCCATCCTGGAATTGCTCGAACTAAAAGACAAAGACAAATTTGCACAAAAGCAAATATTCAGCTATGTCCTAGATCCAACCATTTGTAAAATGGCATGGTTTTTAAGTTCAAAAACACTCAGCTCCTACTAAGTAGCACTGGATCATGTGCTGTAAAGACAGTCGGATTTTAACAGGAATTTATGTACTTTCTGAAAACTTAAAATGGTTCTTCAAAAGAAACATTTAAACTTTCAGTGCAACACCACCCTCTAGGGGTGGATTTTAAACTGTGCAGACAATTTTGAAAAAGCAAACACAATCCTGGCCATTCTCACTGATGTGCATTACATTTCAAGATTGACTCAAACACAAAAGCCTCTTATTTAATAAAAAGTCACAGATAATACAACTTAACAAATTAACTCTTACTAAACTTTGCAAAATTTAAAATACTGATGAAACCAATTCAATTGATATTAAAAGACCAAATTGGAACTCTGTTTTTAGATGAATTTCAGAACTGAGGCACAGCTCACTGGTAGAGCACTTGCCTCGCAAGCAGGAGGCCCCGCGTTTAATCCCCAGCACTGGAAGAAAAAAAAAGATGAAATTAAGATACAAGTAGTATTAGAAATCATGGAATAGTAATGGTATTTTAAATGAATCAGTGGAACTTAATGATATTGACATTTCCAGAAAAAGAAATCTCTTGCCAAACACTATAACTTCTAATTTTAAAATAGTTTTATATATTTGACAAAACAAATGTTTTTCTTCAAAAGATGATTATTTAAGTGATTTTAATTTCTACAATTTAGTTTCACTAAATCCCAAAGAAATTTGCCAGTACAATATCATTCTGATATTCCAGCAAATTATAATTATCCATAGATGTGATCCTTCAAGATTGACTAAAACTAAGCTGGACATGGTGCACATCTGTAATCCCAGTGACTCAGGAGATGGAGGCAGAAGGATCCCAAGTTTAGGGTCAGGCTCAGCAACTTAGGGAAGCCCGAAGCAACTTCGTGAGACCCTGCCTCAAAATAAAAAGAGCTGGTGATATGGCTCAGTGGTCAAGTGCCTCTGGGTTCAGTCAATACCCCCCCCCCCCCCGCAAAAATGGCTAAAACTAACTTCCCTGGAGAAAATGTCTTAAATATTTAACATTGGAAGGGCCAATGTCAACACTAGTCCCAATGTGTGACATATTTAACAGCCTCAATTAACAGCTCAATTTGCCTAAATCCATTTGAAGGACTTTCCTATTTCCAGAACCACTCATCCAACCATTTAGGGCTCAGTCCAGAAAGTGAAAAACACACCTGTGCCAGGCGCGGTGGCGCATGCCTATAATCCCAGCAGCTTGGGAGGCTGAGGCAAGAGGATCGTGAGTTCAAATCCAGCCTCAGCAACTTAGCAAGGACCTAAGCAACTCAGTGAGACCCTGTTGCTCACTGAGAGGCTCAGTGGTGGAGTGCTGTTGGGTTCAATCCTTAGTACCAAAAAATAAAAATAAAAATAAAACACACCTGTTATCCTAACAGTGAAGATGTGTGCCCTGCTTTATGCTCCATTTGAGTAACTACCCTCTATAAGGTAATTACTGTCCCAGCCTTGAGGAGCATAAAGTAGTTGTGACCACCTACATAAATACTATCATTGACAGAGGGAGTGTGACTACACTCCTACACTCTACATTATATTAATGAATGTTAGTGTTATTTTCTAGTTGTACATTGTTCATCTTCATTGCTGTGTAGTACTCCATAGCTCCAATATATTATACTTCCTTCATTCTACTTTTGATGGGCTTTTAGATAGTTTCTATATGAAGACTTTTATAAATAGTGCTGTTGTAACAGTCTAGTACATGTCTCGGGTGGACATACGAATGCATTTCCATCGTACACACACTGAGGACTGCAAATGCTAGTCATAGAGTAGGTGTATGTTCACCTTGATTAGATACTGCTGAAGAGTTTTCCAAAGCAGTTATGCCAATTTATACTTCTACCAGCAGGGTCTGAGACTTCAAGGTTGCTCCATATCTTCAACAAAACTTTCCCAAAGTTTTCATTCCTGCTATTCCTGCCAGACTATAGTTTCACTTCACACTTCTCAGACAAAGAGTGAAAACTTCTCCATTCTTGTACTAGGGGCGGAGGGATAGGATTCTCCACACAAGAAGAAGATCTAGGCCTGTCACTCTCGATCAGGAAGATTCTACCTGCCAGGAGGCATTCAAAGCAATGCTTGGTTCTTACTAACTGGGGGTGCTACTAGCATCTAGCAGATGGAGGCATGAGGTGCCACCAACCATCCTACAGTACAAAAGGCACCCCCATAACAAAGCATCATTTGGACCAAAATGGCAATAAAGATACTGTCAAGAAACCAATTTCCTGTTCTCTTTCAAGATGTGTTCCCTAAAGGTGAAGGAACAGAAAGACAAAGGTCAGTGGCTATGTGTGGGGCATGGTACATGGCCCAGGGGTAGGTTTTTTCACATTTCTTCTATTTTTTTTCTTGTTTTTTATAGTGCTGGGGTAGAAATCAAGGTCTCACACATACTAGGCAAGTACTGTACCAATGAGCCACACCCCCAGGCCTATTTCTTTTTAATTCTTGCAGCAATACCATGAGGGTCCTACCATTTGTTTTTTTAGATGAGGGGACAGTAAGCTCCAAGTTTGTCCAAAGAGCCTCAAATGTGGAATGAGAAGCTGCAGTTTCCATTACACCCAGGGTCCTGTTTTTGTTTGTTTGTTTGTTTTTGTTTTTGTTTTTGTTTTTTGGAACTGGGGATTGAACTCAGGGACACTCCACCACTGAGCCACATCCCCAGCCCTATTTTGTATTTTATTTAGAGGCAGGGTCTCACTGAGTTGCTTAGGGCCTCGCTAAGTTGCTGAGGCTGGCTTTGAACTCACGATCCTCCTGACTCAGCCTCCCAAGTCGCTTGGATTACAGGCATGCGCCACCGCGCCCGGCAGGGTCTTGTTTTTTAATGAAAAATAAGAAGAGTTTTTAAAGCCTTCAATGACTGTTAGTTAACTTATAAGGAGTGAATTTCATACTATTGGCTTTGCAAAAAGCCACCAAGTAAAACTAGGTATGAAAACCAGATCACTTTCAATATCAAAATTAGCATGCACCTGTAGCAACTGTGTCTTAAAATTTTTAAACAAATTCATTTTCCTTGCCACCAGTGATTTAAGTATACCAGGGGGCTTAGCACTGGCCCCAGTGCCTCCAGGGCCAGGCTAGGTTAATTACAGACCTGAATCCCAATAAGGAGAAGAAGCATCTTTTAAAAATAAGCATGTGCTCTAGAATTTTTTAAATTGAGTCAATGATACACAGCATCATAAAAGAGAATTTTAAGGGGCTGGAGACGTAGCTCAGTGGTAGAGTGCATGACAAACATGTGGAGGCCCTGGTTCCACCCCAGCACTGCAAAAGTGGGTGGAGGGGTAACTAAATATTCTTGCTGAAAAGAACCAAATTAAATCAAAGAATGGCAAATACCATCCAATTCTTTTGTCAATACAAAATAATTCAATTTTACCAAGGATGGGTTTGCCAACATTGCCTTATCAATCATCCCTTGGATGGTAACTTCTGTTTGTGAGGACATTAACAGTAACAGTGCCACCACAAAACTATCTACTAGAAGGACACTTTTCAACCCTGGCCATGCACCAGAGCCACCCAGGAGGCTTCCTAAGCTGGACTTAGCAGAGACCCCCCTGCACGCTGTCTGGCCTTCCTGAGGCGTTCCTCCTTGGCGGGCCTAGGGGGCGACCTGAGTCAACCTAACAGCATCCCCACACCCTACCCACTGGGTCATTTATATTTAAACTAGTTCTATTTTCCTTTACAAGGAAGGGGCCAAGGAGCCCTTGCCAGCCCCCTTCTGGGTCTATCTTCTTCAACATGCTTGGAGGCTGGAGGACAGGGAACTGATAAACCAAATTAAATCAAAGAATGGCAAATACCATCCAATTCTTTTGTCAATACAAATTCCTCTGCAAGGGCCCAGGCAATGTGCGAAGCAGGAATTCCTCCTCACCCCGCAAGTGGAGGAGGTGCAGCGGGCAAGGGGACCTAGAAATGGACAATCCCCAGAGGAGCATTACCAGTGCGTATACCTGGTTAAGGCCAGGGAGGGTGACTTCAGTGACATTCTCTCACTGCACTGTGAAGTTGTCATTTTACATGTGTGAGTTCCTCTAATGGCCCTCCCATTCATACCTAAGCTGTTTTTCCTTATCACCGTTTCCCCAGCACCTAACAGAATACCGGGCACCTGGTAGGTGATCAATAAATACTGAAAGAACAAATAGGAGCAAAGAACTCTAGGATGTAAGCAGGGTACACAGGGGAGGGGGAAGGGAACAAGTTTAAGGAGTTGGAAGGCAGTGTGTCCTTGTTACACACAGCCTGTAATATTTTGTGTGGTTACAGTAAGGAGAAGATCAAAGTATGACTTCACGAAGCACGTGGTTTACTGTCTTACAAAGAGAAGATTTTCGTTAGGTTCACAGTGCTTAGAGAGAGGGAGAATAAGCCGGGCGCAATGGCGCACACCTGGAATCCCAACGGCTGGGGAGGCTGAGGCAAGAGGATCGTGGGTTCAAAGCCAGCCTCAGCACGGGCAAGGTGCCAAGCAACTCAGTGAGATCCTGTCTCTAAATCAAATACAAAATAGCACTGGGGATGTAACTAGTAGTAAAGTACCCCTGGGTTCAATCCCTAGTACCAAAAAAAAAAAAATATATATATATATATATACACACACATACACACACACACCCATGAACCCCTCGTTGAGTAAGCTCCAAAGTTAGCCTAGCAACATTCTAACCCCTCAGAGAAACAGACTATGGTGGTGGCCCCAGTAACACAAGAGCACAGCCCTGGTGAAGGAATCTAACCTTGGGAAATAGCCACAAGGTCCCGGAGGCACTAGGCACTGCGGAGTAAGCCCAGGAGCCATGGGCTGGAGGTGACTGTGTCCATCTGCAGGAGTAGAACAGCAGGGCAGGACAAGGCAGGTGGATAACTGGCCTGCTTCCTGAACTCTCTGCAATCTCACACTGGCTTTCTGGGCAAAAGAGCACTAGATACAGAATCAGAACACAGGTTCCCTGCCCAGCTCTGACCTGCCCTTAGCACATGGCTTTGATCAAGCAATTCCACCTGCCTGGGCCTCAATTTCCTCATCTGCAAGAGGGGTGCAATCGAAACCTCACTCATCCATCCTAGGGGACTATGGAGGGCCAGATGAGATCATGGCTGGCACAGGGTTGCGTCGACTATGAGATGGGCACTGCTGTGATCCCTCCTGTGTCTCTACAGGGGCTGGTTCTCTGTATTTGGTGAAGAGAAGTGAGGTCCATTCAGAGGACCCACCCTGCAAAGAATGTTGAACAAAAACAACATCTATAAAAAAGAAGCGGGAACAAAGGTCGTTCCTCTTGCCACTCTGCAGTTTCCTTATGCTTAGACTGCATGGGAATTTCTGGGACGAGGGTCTAGAAATGCCACTTGCACACAGCAGCTCTGTCCATTCTGAGAAGGGACAAGTCACTGAAGGTGTCTTGAATCTGGGAAGGAATTGATACACACTTCTTCTTCTTCCTTTTAACTTTAAAAATGCAGCTGCAATGCAAGCTCAGGTAAATGTAGGCTGCTTGCCCAGAAAGCTGTCACAGATTCAAAAATCACCTTGACTACAAGTCCATTATTTAAACGAAGCAGAAACACATCCTGAAGACTGCGGGGGTGTATGCCAGAGCAGCCCGCCTGTGCCGACTTCACACAAAGCCCACCGCAGCCCCTGACTGCCCTGGCCTGGCCTCCTCTCCAATCCGCTGTATCAGGGAAAGCAGCATGCTCTTGTCCCCTCTGCCACAACCTTGAGGCCCTCAAACACTGGGGGATTCCTCCTTTTCACCTTCTGCCACCACCTCCCCACCCAACCACAGGCTACCATGTTCTTCTGAAATCCCAAGACAGAATGTCAGGTTTTCTACCATAAACCGTGGGACTCTTAGGATCCAGACAGGGTTGTTTCTGCTGGTTTTATGATTGTTTTCTTACCAGAGGGATGTGGAGAGTGAGTTAGAGCCTTACCTCCCATAGGGGAGACAGAGAAATGAAGATTTTTTTTCATCATCCTGATAGACACAAAAAACAGGTACAGTGGTGCATGCCTGTAATCCCAGAGACTTGGGAGGCTGAGGCTGGAGGATTACAAATTGGAGGCCAGCCTGGGTAACACAGCAAAACCCAGTGGGATAAAGCACTCCTGGGTTCAATCACCAGTACTGACAAAAGAATTAAAATAATAACAAAAGACATAAAATTGGTGAGCTCATTTCCTGGTGGTTTGAATTAACAATAGCAACAATGATAGCAAGAGGACTCAAAGGAACTGAAAATCCTGTGTTTCTTTGGGGAGAACATTGAGGCAAAGGTGAGCTGCCCAGAAGGAATCTAGCTTTTCCCCACAGTAAAAATAAAAAAAGATATAAAATTCCTGTTTGTCAGTAGGTCCAGGGGATGCCAGTTACTACAGGGTTGAGGAGCCTACCCACTTTACCCCCGAGTCTTTCAGGTGTGATCCTATTACTTGTGACTGTTATCTGGACTCTCCTGGTTATGGGATACCTGTGCTCCCTGGCCTGTGGTCCATCTGACAAGAAAATCACAACCCAAGTGCAGTCCTGATCTCTCTCCCCCATTTTTTTGGCACAAGTTTAAAAAAGAGAAACATGAGAAAACACTGCATTGAATCTGTATGTTCAGTAGTACTTACACCCTAGAGCAAAAGCCAAACTACCCATATTTTATTTACAGCTGTTCTAAAAGTATAGCTGCTTCTAAAGTATAGATTAACACATTTCTGAGTCTGGTTTGGGACTACCAAGGAAAGGTACACCGATGTATTTTCCATGGGAAGGCTGGCACATAAAATGGAGGCTTTCCTTCGATTACTCAACCAAACACTGGGCCCAACAACCTTCCAGTCAGGCAGATCACTGCAGTGTGTTTGCTGTTTCAATATCATGATTAAAGAAGCAGCTGCCAATCTGAATATCTGGAAAGATGACAGAGAAAAAGTATATGTGAATTTGTTCTAGATCTTTCCTTTTATTCACCTGGCATGTGGCCTGCTGTTCTTCCTAAAAGAGAAAATTTATGCTCCCAAATTCTCCCCCATAAATGCACATTTAGTTAATGTTGAACAAGAGAGAGAGACAGATAGACAGAAAGGCCAAATAATCTGCCCAGTGGGCACTTATGAAATGTGTATAGGCCTGCTTGGTGCAGTCAGTGAATGTGAAAGTATCCTCAAGAAACACTAAGTGCAGCACCCAGAATTTTTCCTATTAAGGAGCATATAGTTGAGCCCCAGAAGCAGAGAGATCCAAGAAAGCTCCCCAGATACATGAGACTCCCCCCTCCAAGCTACCAGCGCTAATTTATCCCACACAGGGTCAGGATGCACATAGAATTCAGGACATTAAACCCAATGCATATACGGTTTTCATGCTCCCAAGCACTGTTTGCTTGTCTGCGTGACACTGGACATATGGCGAGCAGGGCACCCGACCAATCCCTGGGCAGGATGCCACCTTAACAGAGACACCACCTTAGTGGCCTGGAGCAAATGGGATCCAACAGGGACAATTGAGTCTCTGATCTGGAGGAGCTTGTGTTTGAGGACAGAGTACAAAAACGACAAACACCAGAAGGCAGAGGAAGGAGAAATCATATTTTCTATAGGGACCTAGGTGTGGCTTTCATAAAAGTGGCATTTGTCTGGGTCCTTTGGAATTTCAAAGCAGAACTGGAGAACAAGGCATTCCAAATACAGCACTTTGTTAGACGCAAACACCATGAAATATTTGCTCTAACTCACTAAGTGTTCCATGAGCATATTAGGTGAATGCTATCTGGTTACTGAGGACATAAGTTACTGGGAATATTAAAATATTTAAAATGCCCAGTGCTAGAAGTCAGGACTTAGTCAGAAGCACGTTGTGGTCTTGTTTCATTCTAACATGTACTGGCTGTGAGAGAGTAGGTGAGTTACCTCTCCTTCCCACCCCCTGGCCATCTCTGAAAAGTGAGGATAATGGTCCTTTGATGCCCCCATGTGCATCATGACGTTTAATATGGCCTGCTATAATTACACATGGCTTCATCTCCCTGATGGACCAAACCAGGAGATCCTGAGGGCGAAGGACTTTTTTATTTACTCCAAAATCCTCAGCACAGGGCTGGGGATGTAGCTCAGACATAGAGCACCTGCCAATCTAGTACCCCTGGGTTCAATCCCCAGCACTGGGAAAAAAATACACACACACACACACACACACACACACACACACACACGCACCCGTATATAAATATAAAATTCCCCACAGAATGCTACTGCCCACAGAAACCTAATAAATGCCAGATTCCTCCTCCTCTCTGTTAGATTTCTATTTACTATGAAAATACTTTCTTTTTTACTGCAACACAAGTTCTTCAAACTATGACATATCCCAACATCAAACTCTTGAGTTCTGCCCTATAAGTTTCCATGTATTTCTATTCCAGGAAGATTTTATTATTACTATTATTACCAATTTTTAAAAATTTCTCTGGGAACTTGGATATATGGAACACTATTGAAAAGGACATTTAAATTTAGTTCTAAAAATTAGAAGTGAAACAACTGTGGGGTCACAAGAAAAGCCTCTTACACACTACAGTAACTGAACCTCTGTTTACAGCTCTGCTTGCAACACAGCGAGGAAAAGACCAAACAGCAACAAAAAACTGTCCACTGTCTGCTCCAAGGTCATCCAGGTTGGGGATTGTACACGAAAATCCAACAGAGAATGCTGCACCCCCTGCTTGTCTCTGCAGGAAAAGTGAAGGACCAGTGGGATGCTGGCTGCATGAACAGCTGAAATCCCTGCTATCCCCTGAAGGTGGAGCATCACCCAGAGAGAACTCTCAGCACCGCACCAGAAGGAAATCCCCGCAGCCCTGGGGCTCTGCCCCAATGGCTCCCGGTCACAATCACTCAGCAAACTGCTAACTCAGAGAGAGCAAGCCCTGTTTAAAAATGAGTCCTGATGAGAAAGGAAGCACCGGCATGGTGCAAGCATATCACAGGCAAAGGAAGGAATGGAACGTGTGATGACTGACAAGAAAACCCAGGGGAATCGGGCTGGAAGAATCTGAAAGTTAGGATTTTTCTCTACAAGGTTTTTAAAAACTAGGCAAAAAGGGCTGGGGATATAGCTCAGATGGTAGAGTGCTTGCCTTGCATATACTAAGGCCCTGGGTTCAATCCCCAGCACTGCAAAAAAAAAAAAAAAAAAAACTAGGCAAATGCTCTCATATTGAGCTCAAAGAAGAATCAGTAAGACAACAGGGGAGATGAAAAGATAGCTAGCAACATTTAGGAGAAAAAAGAGAAATGTTTAGCCATTATGGAAATAAGTTTCACATGAAAAGCAGCCAAAGACGCAGAGTGGTGAAAACACATTTCAGTGTAAGGAGAGGTTTCAGAAAATCATGATCAGTTCAAGGATGGGTATGTGACTCAGAGATGTTTGCTGGAGATAGAAAGGAAATTCGAGAGAGCTGTCTACCAGAAGAAACTTTCTCTGGCTGATGTGGTGTCACATTCTGCCACTGCAGTATAAGTTAACCCAAGGACAAAGCCAACACAGTAGTTCCCCCTCACCGAGATTTCACCATCCTCTTTCACTGACCCACAATCAACTGTGGTCTGAAATGTTTTAGTGGATAATTCCAAAAATAAACAATTCATAAGTGTTAAATGTACACCAAGTGACCTCTACTTCACCCAGGATATAAATCATCCCTCCTCCATCTGGAGTATCCATGCTGTATACACTACCCCCTGTTGATCATTTAGGAGCTAAGTCATTACATCAACTGTGGCAGTATCAGTGTTTATATAGACTTGAAAATGTCCCCCAAATACATAGTAAAGCAAAGGAGCCATCAGTGTACAAACATGGAAAAACAGATTAATAACTCTGTTACCATGTGACAATGCTGCTGGGAATACAGGAAAAGGTATAATATATATATGGCTTCAGGCATCCACTGGGGGCCCTGGAATAGATTCCCCTTTGACAAAAGGGCCTACTTTAACAAGGAAATAAATCACTGAGAAATGAAGACAGAACCTGACAACATGATAAGTCAAACTGCCCCTGAAGGTCACCCTGTGTGAACTGCAATGGGTTTTCCATTACTTGCAACTGAAAGTTTCCTAATAAATATTTTTAAAAATTCCAAGTGGAAAAAGCAAAATCATAAATTTAAAACAATAGAGAAGAAAGACACAAGAAACAACGGAGGACAGTTGTATCCAGACAATTAGAGAATACAGTAAGGTGGCTTGTTACAAAATCAATTCATCAAAATCCAAAATGAAGCCAGGCATGGTGGTGGATGCTTATAATCCCAGTGACTCAGGAGGCTAAGGCAGGAGGATCACAAGTTCAAGCCAGCTGGGTCTAGTAAGCGACACCCTATCTAAAAATAAAAATTAAAAAGGGCTGGAAATATAGCTCAGTGGTAAACAGCGCATGCCTACCATGTACAAAGTCCTGAGTTTGATTCTTAGCACCCCTTGCCCCCTCCCACACAATATAAAAACAACACTTCATGTATATTATGTACAATCTGATGACTAATTCAAAATATCATCCCAATTCCCTTCTCTCTTATTGCCTTCATGAGAGGGATTCAGCAAGGCACATGCTCTCTATTCCAGAGTTTCCCGTTCATAGGAATGCCATGTAATTCAGATCTGGCCAATAAGACGTAAACAAAAGTCCACTGTGGGCTTCTGGAGAAACATTGCTTTATTTAAAAAAAAAAAAAGGAGGCCAGATATGACTCATGATACCCTTTTTGTTTTCTCCTCCCTGTCTGTTTTGTTTTGTCTCACTGTCTGGAATGCAAAAGCGATGACTGGCAATAAGGCAGCCGTTTTGTGCCTATGACACTGAAAAGTCTGAGAAAGCTACAAAAGAAGCTGAACAATGACTACCTCTGAAAAACCAGGAACTTAAGATGGGAGGAATTTTCTTCGGACTGAATTTTCTTTTTTAAAACACATTTTACAATTAAAAACTGATAAGAAAAAACAAGTACCTTAGAAATACAAAGGAAAGATTAAGGGTCACTCAGGGTAGTTAGGTTTTGGGGTAGAGACAAGAAAAAGCTGGATAAGTAGAGGGGGAAAGGCATTCCGGCTACCAAAATAACATGAGCCATGAGTTCACTAAAGCAGGAATTGTGAGAAGACAGAAAGTAGTGGAATATACAACTGGAAAGATCAAGGGGGCCAGAGCATACAGACCAGAAAAAAGCCAGAGAGAAATCAGACTTGACTTTATACAGTAAGTACAGAAGCAAAGGGTCCCTGGACGGTCATTTTTTGGGAGAGGAGAAATGAGATACAATAAAAGCAATATTGGGTCAGTTCAGAATACAGAGAAGTTGGCAAAGACACAAAAGAAAAAGAAGGTGAAAAACCAACAAATTCATCCAAGGCAGTTCTGAGATTTCAAAAGTGAACTAGCAATGCTGGATTTGAAAGACCTTCTGTTACATGTGTTGAAGAATTTGGACAGGTCTCTCATCACATCCTCTGTCTCTGCACATCCTTTAGTTTTTTTTTTTTGTGGAGCTGGGGATTGAACCCAGGACCTTGTGCTTATAAGGCAAGCACTCTACCAACTGAGCTATATCCCCAGCCCTATATGTCCTTTACTTCTATTCTAAGAGAAACAAAATGACAGCATTTAATTTCTCTACAGCAAACATGAACAGAAAAACACACTTGCCATTTCTTTTTACATTTCCTCCTAAGTGTAAATTCCATCCAAACAGCTCCAAAAAAGGACAGAAGCTAAACACAGACTAAGCCCTAGAAAGAAGCTAATCAGAGTCTAATTGGGTACTTTCACACAGTGAGATATTTAAAGAGTGCTCTTTGCCAGAGGTTAGGAAGGGGAAGTGGAGGGGATGAGAGAAGGTTGAATAATACATGGGAGGAATGAGCTTGAATGTTTTACAGCACAAAAGGTTGACTATATATATGACCATTGCAATTTACTATATATTTTATAAAGAAGAGAGAGAAGTGCTATAGTTTGGATCCAAAATCTTCCCCAGAGGCCCCGGTGTTGGTTCCCAGCCTGTGGTGCTACTGGGAGGTGGCAGAACCTTTAAGAGGCTGAGCAGAGTGGAAGGAGGTGAAGTCATCTCCTTGAAGTGAATATTGGGAACCCAGCTCCTTCCTACCTCTGCTTCCGGGCCACCAATGAGATGAGCAGCTTTGCTCAGTCAGGCGCTCCCCATCATAATGTATCAGGCAGCCACAAGTCCAAAAGCAATAGGACCAACCAATCATGGCCCCAAATCTCTGAAACTGTGAACCCACATAAATCTTTCCTCCTTTCAGTTGATTTTCTCAAGTATTTTGTCACAGCAATGGAAAGCTGACTACATAAGGATGAGAAGGTTCCTAACAGAGAAACCATAAATGTTTAAAGAGATGGAAATAAATTACTGAGTTGATCATTACACATTGTATATGCATACTGAATTATCATACAAATTATTATATGCCAATAAAAAGATGTTTTTAAAAGATAACTAGGAGTGTGAAAACCTGGGCTCCAGTTCCAAGCCTTTTTGGAGCTCAGCACATGGCCCTGGGCAGTCACCTCCTCCCTCTGTAAGCTCAGAATTCTCATCGATACTCAAGTTAAAGAGCTGGGGGTCCAGCTCAGTGGTAGAGCGCTTGCCTAGCATGCATGAGGCCCCGGTTCCATCCTTAGCACCACAAAAATAAAAAGGAGTAGGAAGAAAAGTCTGCTGTGGTTCTTCTCAATTCTAAAACTTTGCGAAGAGTTGGGTTCAGCTTCAGAGATGGCAGGAATGGCACAAAGGAAATAATCGAACTTCCAACTGGAGAACTGTGGCTGAACAACACACTGTGTAGTGATGGAGTCCCCACTGAATCCTGGAGATCACATCCACCCAATAGCTCTACTTAAGATTCCTGAATATGCAAGAAGTCCTGTACTTAGGAACTTGTACCAGCAAATTTCATATTTACCTGAAATATAGAGACCCCTGATGGCTACAGGAACTATAAAATAGATTTTACATAAGGCTTTTAAAAATTTATGCAATGAGCTGAGCATGGTGACACCCACCTGTAATACAGCTACTTGGGAGACTGAGGCAGGAGGGTAGCAAGTTTGAGGCCAGCCTCAGCAATCTAGCAAGATCCTGTCTTAAAATAAAATAAAAAGGGATGGGGATGTAGCTTAGAACAGAGTGACTGCCTAGCATGCATGAGGTCCTGGGTTCCATACCCAGTACTATTTTTTCTAAAAATCATGTAATAAGTAACTTAATGAGACAAAAAATTAAAATTCACCCAAAACAACACAATGTTTTTTTTTAATTCCAAAACAACACAATCTTAATGCACAAACTGCTATATTTTTCCACCCCAGTTTGCTCCCTTCTATTTCCTCAAAATCTCTTGGGTTGGAGGATACTCTCGACACTGGCATGTGAGTCTTGATCAAGCTGTCACATGCAGAGCAGGATGCAGCCAGGCAGTAGCCAGACTCATTAGAAGTTCTGGTAAAAAAGGATACAATTTTTTAACTCCAGGGCAGGAGAATAGTTCT
This sequence comes from Glaucomys volans, assembly GCA_020662805.1. Lineage (NCBI taxonomy): Eukaryota > Metazoa > Chordata > Mammalia > Rodentia > Sciuridae > Glaucomys > Glaucomys volans. The sequence goes on from JAJEJO010002698.1 coordinate 133,610, forward strand.
TTTTTTTTTTGAACCAGGGATTGAACTCAGGGACACTCGGCCACTGAGTCACATCCCCAGCCCTATTTTGTATTTTATTTAGAGACAGGGTCTCAC
>JAJEJO010002698.1:133805-160937 GCA_020662805.1 Glaucomys volans
AGAGAATCCTAACATGCCAGAGTTGGAAGGCATCTTGGGGCTGTCACCATCTAACCTGCTCATCAGCTCAAGGACTCCTGCACAGAACCCCAGTGGGCAGCCACCCCCATGTCCACCCCTGACTTTGTGGTGGAAATCTTGCCACCTCATCTGGGAGTCTGCACTTCCTCAGTCAGACCATTTTCCATATTCAAGTTCCCTTGCTGCCAGGCAACTGAAATCAACTTCTACAATTTCTGCCCACAGGTCCTAGCTAAGTTTACTGAAACAACCATGCTCCTTCATCTAAAATGAGAACATTTGGGGCTGGGCATGTGGCTCACTTACCTAGCATGCAAGATGCCCTGGTTTCTATCCCTAGTAAAAAAAAAAAAAAAAAAAGAAAAAAAAAAGTCTCTAAAATGAGAATATTAATTGTTTAGAAGCCAGTTCTTCTGTTTCACCTTTAGATTTCTTTTCTCCATATTAACTACTCCCAACTCTTTCAACTGTATCCTATGATTTTACACGGCACCTTTTCATCAAACTTCCTCTTCTATGTGAAACTGAATTTTTGACCCTCTCTTAAAAACATGGTACACGACAAAACACAACTGCCTGGTTAACAGGATTATTGCTTCCTGCGATCTGACACTGCTATGTCATTCATTCTTTCCTCTCTCTTACTTCTTCTTGAGCTGATGTACCACTACTTCTCTCCTGTAGGATAAACCAAAAACAAAACTAGAAACCCATCCAGCACCAAAAACTATTTACTAGGTAGGTTTCAAAATCAACTGGAGAAAAATACATTTAGAATGGGCAGGACTTGTCTGAAAATAGACCACAGGCATCAGACTCCAGAGAATAAATTACCTGACAACTGAAATTCTATTTGCTGGGGAATTTCACCAAGTAAAACTATGGTAGAATCACATTTAGAAGCTTCTCCTTAAAAATACTAGTATCATCGCTTTGAGATACACATATTAACTTCTTTTTTAAAAAAATGTTTTTAGTTGTTGATGGACCTTTACTTTTATTTACTTATATGTGGTGCTGAGAATTGAACCCAGTGCCTCACACATGCTAGGCAAGATACAACCCCAATCCCACATTTTAACTTCTTGTCAATATAAATTACCTACACATATCGACTCAAGGTCATAGGTACACACACAGGCTGAACTCTCCAGCGTAGTTTTAATATAAGAAGTAATTGCTATTAATTGCTATTTATTTGGAGTTTGAGAGGAACAGAGTATCAATTAAATGCTCTGGCTAGCTGAAGTTCTCATATGTAACTAATTTCCAGTTACTTAGAAGGCAATCATCGGACAAATATTTTAATAAGCAGCCACAGCAAAGTGCATACAGAAACATAACTAAATAAGACCAACTCAGTCTTCCTTCTATGTCCTGGTGATGCATCAAGCCCAGGTCACCACTAGGAAAATGGATTATTGAAGCCCAAGGCCATGAGTAACCGCAATGGGTTTAGTCAACAGACACAACTAGTAACTATCTTGCCGAAATTTCTACCTTCATGTATTTCTTCCAATGCATGCAATTCTTTTAAAATAGAGTGGAGTATGACTAGTATTTCTCTACCTTAGTAATAATACCAATTTAACATATTCACAAACTTGGATAAAAGCAGTACCTGTGTGACCACAGGTCTTAGTATTTTGTTTGAAAAAAAATAACCATTGTCTCTATCCCAACCTTAAAAGTGTTTTGTTAAAAAAAACAAAACAAAACAAAAAAAAAAAAACAAAAAACTGCCCCAAACACAGAAAGTTATACATACAGAAAATATTTATGGCAGCATTGTTTATACTAAGAAAAAAAGTTAAAGTCTAAACTAAACAAATAAATTCAACTATTGCATAGCTATACAACTTTTTTTTTTTTTTTTTTTGAACACTGGGGATGGTATCCAAGACCTCACACATGCTAGGCAAGTGCTCTACCACTAAGCAACATCCCCAGGCCTTTTTATTTTTCATTTTGAGACGAAGTCTCACTAAGTTGCAGAGGCTGGCTCCCCACTTGCAATCCTTGTGCCTCAGCCTTGCAAGTTTCTAGGATTATAGGTGTGCGCCACCACACCCAGCACAATGTACTCATTTCAGAGGATTACACAGGACCAGGGTACATAGCTCAGTGGTAGAGCACTTGCAAAGAAAGAACAAATGTTTACAATAATTTTAAGTAAGAACAGCGGGTAACATCTATGGTAGGATTTTGATTTTGTTTAACAAACACAGTACATATATATATATGTATATGTATATAGATACACATAAATTATATATATAAATAACAACTCCATACAAATACCATGCCATTATTTCATTTTTGTGATGTGTTATATATTTCTAAGTATTTGAAGTCTATACACCAAAACTAATATCAAGTAATCAGTGAACAAGAACCAAACAAGAAAATTAACTTCTTTCCATTTTTCAAATCCCTTAAATTTTTATCGCTTTATTTTTGTCACTTGTCTCTCATTGACAACAGGTGAATTACAAAATAAAAGATCTTTATAAATCCAGGAGTCACAGAAGTTTATTGTATTAAAATTACTTCTGAACAGAAGGGTGACATGATCTGATTTAAATTTTTAAAGGATCCCTCTAGCATCGTGGTTGAGAACAGACTTAGGCAAATGGAAAACTTCTTCAATAATCCAGACCAGAAATGACAGTCTATGGACTAGAGAAGTAGAAACGGGGGTTAGTAAAAAGTGACCAGATTTGGGATACATGTAAAGGCAGAGCCAGGAGAATTGGTCAGTGGACAGTCTGAGTTGTAAGAGAAACAGTCAAGAGTGCCTCTAAATATTTTGGCCTCCACTGGAAAAAAAAAAGGAAAGGCATGTTAGGGCATAACTACTACTCACACTGAAAACAGGCTTGGAAATCCAGAGCCAAAGAGATTCTGCATACAACCTCATCTCTTGGGACCCATAAACCCATCCGCTTCTGAGGCTCCATAAAACACCAACCTTACAAAGAAACACTGAAATGGCTAGCCACCTGCAAAACATTAATGCTTCGATGGTTTTTACTTATAAACACTCTATTCTACTTGTGTAGAGAGTCCTATACATGTGTGAGCAACTTATTCTTATAAATCACTAGTGATGCACATTTGCATATTTCTCTCCTTTCCACTTTCCTAATCAGCACACTCCACTCCCTGGCTCCCTGCTTCCTCCTCCCTCCTGGACTCAGTTCCTCTGGCAGCCTCTGGGGTGCCTGCTCTCCTCTCAGGGTAACTCCTGCCTGCAGATTTCCTTTCCTGATTCCAATTTCTTATTCATCATGGTGCAGCACCTGCCAAAGATCTCTTCCCAACTATCTTTACTTGTATCTCTATAGTTTTTCATTCAGCAATTTTAATCACTTCAAGCAACAATCCCTTCAAAGACAACAGCACATGAATTACCCCTCTGGAGTGACTCTCTTTGGACCACAATTTACTAATTCAAATTACATTCTTGATTCCTCTGTTTAATATCCTGAGCATTTCAAATTGACTCAGTCTTACACTGAGCATATTGTCTTCACTATTCTCTTTGGCTATAGTCAGGGGAATAATGACCACAGGTTCCGTAGCTTGGGCTTCTTTCCATAAGTAACATGAAGCCATATAAGATGGGAGAGTTTTCTAAACTTTCATAACATGTTATCTGCTTTTACCTTTACAGTAAAACTCCCTTCTATCTAATATGAAGGTAAAAAGTGACAAGGCATTTATATACTGTATGCGGTATATGCTATAACAATATACTACATACCATTTATCTGTTGGTTTTATCTACTCTATCATGCTGCAAAATCAGATAGGACCTATCTAATTCACTTTTATACAACTTCTGTGCAATATCAACATATAAATGTGGCACAGATAAGGACCACACAATGTATCTGCTGTACTGGGCTACGGGTGCAGCTCAGAGGCACAGCTCTTGTGGAGAATATGAGAGACCCTAGCTAGATGCCATCCCCAGCACCAGGAGGGGAAAAATGTGTTTTTGAAGAGGACAGATGGAGCCCATGATCAGAGTTATATTTGGGAAATTCATCTTGATATGACCTCTTTCAATAGACAGAGGTTAAAGTACAAACACCTGAGCAAAGAGTGAAGATGTTGGCCACCTTCTGTTCTGCAAGCTCCTCTGTAGGTGTGGAGAGGGGAGCAGTGACCAGCACAGCAGGCGACCCTGCTCTTACCTTCCCCTGGGGACACTGACCCCAGGCCTCACCTCCCACTTCTCCAAAACTTAGCTTCCCCTCCCCCTTCCTTGTAGACCCTTCTCTAAACCTGAACTCCTAGCAATCCTCCTGCCCCAGCCTCCCCAGGAGCTGAGACCACAGGTGCAGGCCACATACCCAGCTAAAACTTTTATCTTAAGTAAAAGGAATATACTCTAAAATAACCATAAAAATAGAATAAACATATAAGCCAATAATAGTCACTTATTACCACTATCAAGAATTTGGCACTGTACACAACTGGATGTGCTATAATTGTACACTGTGGGCAGCACAATAGGTTAGTTTACACCAGCATTACCACAAATGCCAAAGTAAGGGGCTATGCTAAGAGGTCATAATGACTATGATGTCACTAGGTGGCAGAAACATCAGCTCCATTAATCCAGTACCTCAGCTGTATAAGTGGTCCACGAGGATTGAAATGTTGTTAGGCAACATGTGACCACTATCTTTGCATTTTACTGACTTCTGTGGAGGTCCATGCTGCTTCCTTATGTGTATATTTGTCCTTTCAAGGTGAATGTCTTCAATAAGACCACCGGCAGCCATCCTGATCTCTATTTCCAAATCAATACCAAGCACGCTGAGATAATCCTTACTCTGGGTTGCCACTTACACCCTGACATAGGAAGGTTTGCATTCCTAAACGAGACTCATACTTACATGCCTATTTCTTGCCAGGTGTGGTGGCACACACCTGTAATCCCAGCTACTTGGGAGGCTGAAGCAGGAGGACCCCAAGTTCAAGGCCAGCCTCAGCAACTCAAATGAGGTTGTCTCAAGATAAAAAATAATAATAAAGGGCTAGGGTGTGACTCAGTAGTAAATCACTCCCTGGTTCAATCCCTAGTACCAAGGAGTGGGGGTAACTATTTCTCCTCTCCAGGCAGTATACACCTCAAGTGCAGGGCCATATATCACTCATCCTTGGCACCTAGCATGTGGCTTGGAATAAAGAAGCAGATAATTAAGAAATGTTTTAAATTGCAACTCAGAATACTGTCTGTGTTTCAATGCTTCTTTGGAAAAGCTCAGGTTTTCCTCTAAAGTCTCTGACATTCTTTTTCTTTTAAGCAGTATTCTTTAAATGACAGAAATTATTCTCTGAAGGTTTCATTAGAATCCTACAAAAGTCTAATCATTTGAGTATAAGTGGTGTGAAGAAGGTGATGAAGATGGATAATAACTGCTATTCCAAACAGGGCTTACATATTCATAAAATAGATTATTCTGGTACATTTTATAAACTCTCCAGGAAGCCAACTCCAAAAATGTCTTGCAGTGACAGAATCGCTACAGTATTTTAATTCAAGGGTAATGGTTTCAGAATAACATTCTTTTGCATGTATCGATTCTGGCATGCTTCTGTAAAACTAAGTAGAATCCCTCTTCCAGGAGGCAAATCTTCTGGGGGTTTTGTTGGTTTTGCTTAGTTTTGTTCTTCTGTGCTGGAGATGGAACCCCAAAGCCTCACACATTTCAGGCAGGCACTCTACCACTGAGCTACACCATCAGCCTCCCAGGTAAATCTTCTGTTAAGATAATCATGTAAGTTTCAGGAATGTTTCAGAAGAGGAGGAATCTCTTTGCTAAGGCAGATAAAAGGAAGAATATTCAGACTGGGAACAGACTTCCAGAACCCCTTCAGATGCTCTCCTTTCTCTCTCCACTCCCTCCCCAGACTTCTGGCACCTGAGACATCTCCAGCATTCCTTGGAAGATACTCGAAAGTCAAAGAAATAATGGAAAGAAAAATAAAGTTTAAGTTGGAAGACCTTTGTCCAAATCCCAGGTAGTATAATCTCAGGAAAGTATGTCCACTCCCTGGACCTCAATTTGTTTTTCTGAGCATAGGGTCTGACTGTATTGCCCAGCAGGCGTCAAACAATCCCGCCTCAGACTCCAGAGGAGCTGGGACTACAGACATGTGCCACATGCCCGGCTACAGCTACTTCTTGGGTTCTTCATATGTCAATTAAGGAAAGCTTAGGTTCCCTCAAGTTAAAAATGCTATCACTGGCAGGATACACTGGCACACAGCTGTAATCCCAGCAACTCCGGAGGGTGAGACAGGAGGATTGCCAAGTTCAAGGCCAGCCTCAGCAACTTGAGGCTCTAAGTAACTTAGTGAGACTCTATCTCAAAATAAAAATAAATAAATAAAAAGGGCTGGGGATGTGGCTCAATGGTAAAGAGCCTCTAAGTTCGATCCCTAGTTGGGGGCAGGGGTGTGCTATCACCTTCGACTATCTTTACCTCTGGAGGCAGAGAAGCCAATAACTCCCTTGGAATGACATGGACCCCTTCAAGATGCACCCGTGTGGTTAACACTTAGACTTGATTCAATCAAGTGGCCCATCATTAAAAATGGGAACGTTTGTACCATATATGTCTTCAGTTTTAATTACGTATGAGTAATATGATCTATTAAATATTGGTGAAGCTCACTTTCCTTTTTTTTTAGACAAAAATAAATACAAATAAAATCTCTTCATTGACTTCCCATAATGATGGACAGAGAGCAATCCATTCCTTCTAAGGAGCACCTGCCACAGGAAGGATGTTGGGTGAAGAGTGATGGATTCAAGACAACAAGCAGGAGCCACTTCTGTCCTTAAGAAGATCACAGTCTGGCCTTAAGCACAAATAATGTTTTTATGAAGCAATGAGGCATTCAGACAAACACACCAAGCTTTTCTTTGCAAAACAAAAACAAACCATGGTAATATTACTCTGCCAGGTCAATGAGGAAAACATGAAAACCAAAAGAACATTTTTACCACAGGGCAGAGACCCATGCTTCCTAAATTTTACAGGTGCACATGACTCACTCAGGAATTTTGTTAAGCATGTATTCTCATGATTCTGCACTTCTAACAAGCTCCCAGGTGGTCCCATGGATCACATCTGAGTAGCAAAGAGGTAAAGAATATAATCTAGGCAGAAGTAAGCTTCCTAAAATGTCTCATTCTGAGGATCTATAACCTAAAATTTTATTTAATTTTTTTTAAATGGGAAAATTCCATGAAACAGACCCTGGCTCAAAGCCCAGGATCTCAGCCATATGCCTCTTAAAAATAGGTTTTCAAAATTCCTAGCATTTTTTTTTAAATAGGATATTTGCCTAAAATTCCAGCCAAATTCTTGTTGCTCGCCAGCCTGATGATGATTATTTTGATGAACTTCATCTTTGTTTCAGCTTTTATTTCTAGCTCTCCCCTGTCATTAAACTGTGTCACAAAACTGTCAAATCTCTGACCACTGCTGGCTTGCTCTCCAGGTGGACAAAGGAAGAGGGGTTTTTTGTAAATTTTTTAAGATTCCCTAAATGGAAGAGCTTTGAAATTAGGAAACTGTTGGGGAAATTTCATGTGTGAGATAGTACGAGAATGTTAAGCCACTGATATGAATTAACTGGGCCATAACTGTACACAGGTGGGGAGTGGCTGGAGGAAGTGGGTCACTGGGGGTGTGCTCTTGGGATTTATATTATTCCCTGGTGAGCAGAGATCTCTCTGTTTCCTGATTGTCATGTCCTGAGCTGCTTTTCTCCATCACACCCTTCTATCATGATGTTCTTCCTCACCGAAGGCCATAACCATCGAGTCAGCCAACCATGGACTGAGACCTCTGAAAATGTGAGCCCCAAATAAATGTTTCCTCTTCTAATTGTTCCTGTCAGATCTTTTGGTCACAGCAATGAAAAAGCTGACTAAACCAGAAACCAGTAAGAAATGCTGGACTTTCTGAAATGTTGTGGTTACTTCAAATCATCACTCTATAAAGAGAACAATGATGAGTTCTCTTTGCAAAGCAAAAGAGCTATTTAGCTACAAAACTAGAATTTAAACACATAATGTCAACCTCAAATGGTTGCAAGAATCTTTCAGAGATACCCAGGAAATAAACTTGATTTTCTAAGACTGTGTTCTCAGAGTTAAAATAGCTCAGGAAGAAAAGAAAGCATATGCTTTTATTTAGTGTTCTTTTTCTTCTTGTTGTAAATTTTACTATCCTATTATTTTCTTATGTTTAAAAATATCTCCATTCTTATTCAATAACCCTGGAGCAATATGTCTGGCAAATTCACCATTCCCCATGAGTCTTCCAGTTTCCAAGTCAAACTCATGGCAGACACCATCCTCCTGATTTCTCCAAGATAATGAATGCCATACTCATCCTGAGCTGTAGCATCCTGCCTCTGCTGAGACTGTGCTAGGACCCAGTATTGCAAGGGACTTTGAGAGAGTTTTTTTTAACCCACTTCGCTTTGAGGATACAAAGACCCGGATACACTATCCAGTCACTTATTTTCCAGGGGTGAAGAAAATCACTCCAAGCTACGATGCTGCTCCAAGAGGGAGTCTCCTGGCTTCCTCCTCACTTATACAATTTCTAATGTTTGCAGAAGGCAGAGGCAGCTGATTCCAAGAAACAAAAGTTCCCTATTAACATTTACCTAAGAAACTATGGCTTCAACAAAAAAAAATCTGTAAAAGGAAAGAGAATGTTCAACTCTTAATATCTTAATTGAAAAAGAACGGGGAAATATCACAGTAGATTCTCAGGTCAGCTACTCAAAGTACTAAATTTAAAAGACCAAACATGCCCTCTTCTATTTTACCAGACTAAATTTCACAGCAAATCTCTGCTATTCAGCAGGGAAACTTTTTTTTTTTTTTTTTTTAAATTGAGTACCACAGACCCAAAGAGAGCAAAAGAAAACCAGAGGTCATTCATAAGGAAAACAATTAAAGTTTAATTTCTCAGAAAATTTTAGAGTAGAGCAACAAACTTTTTAAAAATAAGGACATGGCTGGGGATGTAGTTTGGTGAAGGTGACATGCTGAGGGTGCAAGTAAATCCCTGGGTTCAATTCCCAGCACCAAATAAACACCTAACTTCAGTTAAGATATGCAAAGATTATTTAATTGTACACTTTTATTTTACAATAGAAGCAATTCATAGGGATCCCAGATTGAACAGAATGGAAAGCCAATGAAACTCCAAGAGGGCACATTCTGGAGTATTCATGGCCGTGTCCCAGTGTTACAAGAAGGCTGAACACAGAATAAGTTCGCAACACATTTGTTGAATGTATGACTCAGAAAAGGCAAGAAAACTGCAACATACACACACACACACACACACACACACACACTCACTGAGTACACTCAGATGGCTGTGACCATAGCAGACCGGGATAGAAAATGGCCATAAATAAGCCAGAGTGGAGCTCTGCAGGGACCTGATCATATGCCATGATTTTGAGTTCAACCAAGAGAAAAAGGACAAATAGGTGAGGAAGATGGGAAAAGCTTGCAACAGAGAAGCATGATTATGTTTAGACTTTAACAACTGAATCCTCCATCATCAGAGTCTGAAAAAAAAACAAGCGGAGAGTCAACTCCTGGGTATTCTTGGCTTCCCATTCACTTGAGCATTTATCAGTAAGTGTAAATAAATGGAAGTTTTGGAAAGAGGGCATCTTGGAATTCCAGTTACCTAGATTACATTTTTTAAAACAGTGGGCATTACCAAGTTCATGCAAAGTAAACCAAAGGTGAAAACAACTGCTATTGTAGCTGGGCATTCAAAACAACATGGTATCATCTCCTGAGCCACTTGTCATTAATTAGCTGCACAAATTTGGCCACGTGAATGGTTTGTTTTATGGTGTTGGGGATGAAAGCTAGGGCTTCACACATGCTAGGCAATCACCCTACAACTGAGCTACACCATGGCCTACCAGAGTGGGATTTTGTTGTTAGCACCCAGAACACGTTTTCTATAAATATAATATTATCACCTTTCTAAAATTCACTCTCTCACCAGCCCTAGTACCCAACATAAGAGTGCTATTCATGAACTCCACATATATGTTACTGATTCTGATTGCCTTCAAGGCAATTACGTGATATGTTACCATTAATAGCACTGACTTTTGAAAAAAAGTTAGGGATTTAAGTGAACAAATTCATTATACTGCACAGTCTACTTTTCAAAACACTTTCATAAGATCATTCCATTTGAACTTCTTTTGAAGCAGTTACAGTAGAATTTAGTCCCACCAAGAAAGATAGAACACAAAAAGGTTAAATAAACAACACGGTTACTGCCCCTTGAGCAAGGGCCAAAAGATAGGTCTTTGGAACATTATACATTCCAAACATTATACAGTCCAAAACTCCATGATTTTCTACTTCATAAGCAGTGGATAGCTGTTGCAAAATGGTCAGAGTACAGGAAAGGCATGAGGTCTAGAACACAATCCAAGGGAAATTCCATTTGTGAAACAAAAAACTCAAGGGAAGCCTATGGGAGACCACATGTTGTTTTCTAGTTTCTGTGCCCACAGGGGTGGACAAAGCAAATTCCCAACCCTCATAGGGCTTAAGTTCCAACCAGGGACAGACACAGGCCATAAACAAATACATAATACAATATCCGAAAGTCACAAGTGCCATCAAAAGAACAAGCAGGTCACCCAATCTTGTTTGGGCACTACTCAAGAATTGCACACTTTAAATGGGTGGATTATATGATATGCTGGTTTTGATATCTGAATAAAGCCTCTTAAAAAATAAAGAGTTTAAATTTTTTTTTCTTAAATGCAGACTAAGGGAATAAAAAACTATTGTGAAATAAGGTAGGCAAGGTATTAAATGTCACAATTTTATTCTATTTTAAGCACCAAGTTAAGGCAGCAAGTTGACCACACATTCCCCACTAGGCTCCCAGAAAGTCAACAGCTGGACTTCTGAACTCAGTAGTAGGGCACTTGCCCAGAGTGTATGAAGGCCTTGGGTTCCATCCCCAGCACAGGGGGGAAACTACATAGTAATAGGATTAAAATAACCTGAGTAGGCATTTACAAAGTGTAGTCTTATCTAGAACATCCTGCCTCAATGACTTCAAGTGATATGTTCAACCCATTGCTAAACAATAAAGTCCAACACATTTCCAACTTTCCTCAAACCATCATTTTGGTTTTAATCAAAATGCAATGTGCCAGAATAGGTCTGGAGCAGGCTATAGCTATGACATGAGTGTTGTGCTGTACTCACAGGGTCCCGGGATAATTTATGTGCTAATCCACATCTACGGCCTCATGTACCCATAAACCAGCTCATGTATTTGACTCAGGTACATGTCTTAGGGGCTGGGTGTGCTGGAAAGCAAACCCATAGCCTCTGAAGCTAAGCACAACTACCTGTTCAGATAGTTTTTAAAAATAATAAAATGCTTATACACATGTAAAATCCCAGGAAGAAAAAAAACATGCAAACACAACATATAAGTTCTCTGCTCCATAAACATGTACAAAAGCTCATGATAACAATGCCAGGCCCCACAGGTTGGAAATTAATTTGCCTAACATCTGCATGCTGGCTTGTGATAACAACCAAACTTATTTTTAGATTTCTTTCTTTAGAGATTAAGCAATCTACATCATTTGGTTAATAATTTTCAATTAAAGCAAATACATTACATAAGCTATAATCAAGAGAGTTGAAAAATCTTACTCCATAAAACTAATTGTTAACTAATGTTAGGTTCACCTCTATGAGATGCTCTAAACTTGATCTGGGTTTTTTTCCATATATTTTAGTCCCACACAATAATACATGCTTTCCTTACATTCAAATATATTTTGCCTTTTAAAGAAACCATTTTGTCACACTTTATTCTTTCACTTTTCCTTAGTTTTACCCCCATCTGACCTTCAAATCCCAGAGAGCACCAAGAATTAATGAGTGGTTAAAAAAAAAATCCCATGGATTTGCATAATCAAAAAATAATTTTAAAACACATAGGCTATTCACCTGAGTTAATAATTAAAGAAGTACAAAAGAACACAGCACTAAAATATAATATTTTTATCTACATAATCACAAATCTTGAAAAAGAGAGGCCAATGTCCAATACAGGTGAAATTAATGTAAGTATTTTGTGGCACAGTAAATTGATAAGTCTTTTAGAAATTTGTATTTTAAAAAGCATTTAAGAAATAATATTCTTTTACCCAGCAGTCTTCTTCCTAGAAGTAGGAAGTAATTAAAGAGAAGAAATATACTATAATGTAAAAAACAGTCAATATCTACAATAACTATTTATAAGCAAACCATTTAACAAAAGGCAGAGTAAATAATAAGCAAATTGTGTCAACTCAACAAACTATTATGCAGCTATCAGAGCACTGTGAAATAGGTTAAAGCATTTGATAATTTTATATGGAACCCGTTAACTTTTTGTAAATAGAGAAAAAAAAAATAAAAATCATAAACCTGCCGGGTGTGATAGCTCACACCTGTAATCCCAGTGGCTGAGGAGGCTGAGGCAGGAGGATCGTGAATTCAAAGCTAGCTTCAGCAAAAGTGAGGTGCTAAGCAACTCAGTAAGACCCTGTCTCTAAATAAAATACAAAATAGGGCTGGAGATGTGGCTCAGTGGTCGAGTACCCCTGAGTTAAAAATGCCCTGTACCCACTTCCAAAAAAATCACAGTCCTACCACTGAGAGAGAACAACTAAAATTGATACATGTTTTCTACTATGCAATACATACACATTTTGGGCAGAATTAATATCATATCATGAATTTCGTTTTGATGTTAGATATTTAGGTTATGTTCAATATTTCATAATCCCACAATAAGCACCTCTGAGCAAATTTCAGATTACTTTCTTAGGATACATTTCCCAAAGTATAACTACTGAGCTAATTAAGCACAAGTAGTGTTTTCTGTTTCTTTGTGTATGTTTGTTTAGAGACAGGTCTCACTATGTTGCCCAGGTTGGCCTTAAACTCCTGGGCTCAAGTGATCCTCCTGCCTCTGCCTCAGCAGGAACTGGGACTACAGTACATGTCCCTTTGCCCCACTGAAGAGTGTATTAATTGGTGAGGATGGTATTTGTTAGATTAGAAAAAGAAAAGACTAATAATTCCTTAATGTAGTACATTGTGAACAAAAATTAGGAAAACTAGCCAGGGGCAGTGCATTCCCAGCTACTGGGGAGGCTGTGGCAGGAGAATCGCAACTTTAAGGCCAAACTTTCAAGGTACTGTCATGAAATTTTAATTTTTTTTTTTTTTTTTTTTTAAAGGGCTGTGAGCATAGCTCAGTGGTAGAGCACTGCCTAGCATGCACAAGGCCCTGGGTTCAATCCCCAGCACCAAAAACAAACCAACCAACCACACAACACACAAATAATCATGTTTTAAAATTTCAATTAATGAAATGAATGCCAGGCCCAGTGGTGCAGAGCTGTAGTCCAAGAGACTCAGGAGGACTGCCACATTTGAGACCAGCCTCCTCAGTAATTCAGTGAGACTCCGTGTCAAAATTTAAGAAAATAAAGCAAGGAGTCAGGTAGCTGAGGATGTAGCTCAGTGGTAGAGCAGCACTGGGTTCATCCCCAGAACTGGAAAAAAATCCAATTAAGTTTATATTTGTATTGTTTTAGAATCTAAATGAATAATTCCTTGGACTAGCTTCAAGAACAAGGAAGCCCTAATTATTGGATTTAAATTCTTAAGATCTGGGATTCCTACTTTGAGTCACACAAAATAAAATGCCTCTGACTCACAGCTAAATTCTTAATACCATGGTAATTCTCACACCAGAGATACACAGTATTAATTCTGGTCTAATCACCTTTGGGCAGGAACACCCTCTGCAGGGATGATATTCCATTCCTGTTAAACTGGCTTTCAGTAGCTGTGACCCTTCAACCCACCACCCTAATTCAATTGTGGGATATAAGACAGGCCACTATAACTATTTCTCTATGTTTGAAAGTTTTCATAACATTTTTTAAAAGGCTTACGTCTTTTTTTTTTAAATCACAGCAAGGGATGTTCCTAAGAAATGCCATCTCGTTTTTAAAATATGTCCCAATATTACAAGCATGTGCTATTTTGCAGTTGTATGATAATCAAATATCTCAAAACACTACCAAATTTATACCTCTTAAGAGAAATAATAATGCTCAATTTAAAATTTTAAAAAAGGGGCTGAAGTTGTGGCTCAGTGTTAGAGCACTTGCCTAGCATGTGTGAGGTAGTGGGGTTCGATTCTCAGCACCATATAAAAATAAATGAATAAAATAAAGGCCTATCAACATCTAAAAAATTTTTTTTTTAATTTTTTTAAAATTATTTTGCTCTAAGTACTACAGAGAGATTCTGGATGCTCAAAAGGGTGAAAAATGACACCCTCATCATCCATGGACTCAGGAGGGGTTGGGGGAGGTCACAAGGGTTGCAATGCCATGGGGAGACAACACATGAGCACTGTCTGAAGTAGGGTCCAGTAGGACACTAAGATGAATCCCAGAAGGACAGCAGGGAAGATGGTGGGGAAGACCCATGCACTGTCTCAGGGGCCACCATTCTTCCACCTTCTGCTCACACACAGCACTTGTGCCAAGTGGCCCAGTAACCTTCTACATAGATGGGCATGATTAACTCTAATGAGTGCATCTGGTGTTTACCAGCAGGCGCACAGCACAGCAGGAAGGATATGCACCATGACAAGTCTGGTTTCCCATCCCTTCTCCACTATCAGCTTGCATTGAGGACAGAGGCAAGTCACAAGCTCTACAGGATGGAGGTGATATTGTGCCTCCTCACTTAGCATGGCTTGGGACAAATTCTGTGTCCCCAAACAATACCTGCTGAATGAAAGGATGGGTAGATGGAATCCCAGCAGGGATTAAATGAAATGATGTTTGTGCCCCTACTACGTGATAGGTATGAGATAAATGGCAGCAGCTCTACCCCATCATCGACCCTTTCCCCTCTCTTCCCCACAGCTCCATCCCTGCCTCACCTCCTCTGTTGTGCTGCTCTACCCCAGGTTGTCGTCCATCCCCATGGTGCCAATCATTGTGCTCTCTGAATAGATTCCAAATTCATGTTTTTAGAAATGATGATCTAATCTGACACTGATAAAAGTTCATCATCTTTCCCTCCAGAATTAGCTCTTCTAAAATTCTTTTTTTCCAATCAACCAATCAAAATTAAACACCTACCATGAGCTCTTAACTGTGCTGGGCTCTATGATAAAAACTGACAATTTGTGATTTTACACTTAAGAATGTTATACATACTTGGAAGTAATATAGTAACAATGTGAAACAATAATCAGAAAATGGGGAGCTAAGAATTCCACTAATCAGAAGACTACTTAACCCATGAATTCCCCCGTTTGCAATTCTGCTGATTTTTCAACCTAACTGACACAGTGCATTAAAATAGGTAGAAAATCATAATCTAAAGCTTATTATATGATTTATTGTCATTGATATCAATGGTACCAACATTAATGAACATTATCAGTAATCATTCACCTATTTTTTCAAAAGAACAGAACTCTAAAAATATTACTATTTATTTCAAAGTCAACGTAAGTGCTGTATTTGTTGTTCAACTTGAGTTTTTTTAGGTGTTCCATAAATGGGATGATGGAACCTTATAGCTTAACTGAAAATTCAATTATATATGACAAAGATAAGAATCAGAGAATAGTTACACTAGTTACACTCTACTCATCCACAGCCCACTGTTGGGAGATTTCAGCTCCCTGTGATCAACTGTGGCTTGAAAATAGTAAGTGGAAATTTTCAGAAACAAGTTTTAAAGTAACTTTTCTTATGATATATTGTTTTATTAACCTCTTACTGTACCTAAGTTATAAGTTGTCGATATGTACCCATACATATAGGAGAAAGCATCGTGTATGCAAGGTTTGAAACTCTGCGGTTTCAGGCATCCCCTGGAGGTCTTGGAATGGAACTCCTGTGGCAAAGGGGAGACACACCCTCCACCTCTCACAATCGAGCAGAGGACAGAAGCCACCCATCAGGAATACTGGTGTGGGCACCGCCTCATGAGAGGGGAGAGTGATCGTAAGGATCACAGGTCCTGCCCATCCTATAATCTTAAATGAGGACCTGTGTGCAGAAGTCCTCAGGAGGAAGGAGTTCACAGCAAGCTAAGAAAGAGATCAGTGGTGGGAAGTTACTCTCAGGATCAGCTCCTGAGGAGGAATGAAGAAGAGAGAAGCAGAGGGGGACTTTTGGGCTAAGAAACAGTGACAGCAGGGGCTATTCCTATCCCAGACAGAGCTCCAGAAAAGACTGACACCAAAGAGTCAGGACAAGAGGACTAGTTGGACCTTTAAACTGCCATCCATCAGTCACTGAATGTAGACTACACCCAGAAAGGGACATGACCTTAGGAGACCTGACTTCCACCACTTGAGGGCCAATAGCTAGTGCTGTGGGCTGACAGGGCCAGCAGCAGGAGAGACCTGGGCCATGAGGCACGCATCTCAATCCCTTACAAAAACTTAGGAAAGTTTTTGTGTACCAATTACTTCAACAGGATACCACATGCCCAATGTTAAACCAGCCTCAGTGTTTCACAGAATTAAGTTTGTAAAATACTCAGCAGCTCAACAGAGAATACCATGGCACATAAATATTACAATTACAAACAAACACAATAAAAAGAAAAAAAAAACCTACTTCCATTCTTATGAATAAACCACTCCAGCCTCCACTGCCAAAGTTTCAGGGGTTGAGAATCCTCAACAATCATAGTGTCAACCACGACACTATGATTCTGCAAATCCTCAACAATCATAGTGTCAACCACGACACTATGATTCTGCAAATACTGAAGTTCAGCCATGGCCAAGGTTAATCAATAATGCTAAAATTAAACATAAAGCTAAACTTTTTTAAAAAATCCTTCTCTCCCTTTCAAGGGAGGCAAGCAATTTACTTACTGGTGGAAAACACATGAAAAAACAAAAGCATCCAATCTCAACTGATAATACTGTTACTGATAAACTTTAACCATGCTATCCCCCCTGCTATTAAGATCTGGACATTAATATCTTTATAAAGTTACCTGTGGCTCACATCTATGAATGGTGAGTATCCAAAAATGAAACCTCATAAATCTCAACTGAAACTCAAGTTTAATACCATGAAAAATAACCAAATTCAGAAAAGAAAACAAAGCACAGCACATTCTCAGAATATGCTTGCTGCAAGGACATTTATCAATTACTCCTCATTTCAATTCCATACACTTGAGAAATAAGTAGTCTTCTATCATCACAACAAATTTTCAACAAATTCTGAAGAATAGACTATTGGGTTAAAATGTCACTGAAGAAACATAGTTGGGATGCAAACCTCCACAAGGCTTTCCTTTTGCTTGCCAAGTTTGCATTTACACTACAGAGCAGGAAAGGGAACCATGCTGCAGATATGGGCCCTGCCTCACACTGAATTATTTCAAGGGCCATCTCTTTGGTGACAAGACTGACTGCTTTGTGGGAAAAAATAATAATAAAGTTTAAACTATAGAGAGATGAAGAAAAGATATTTCACTCACAACAGAGGCAAAGATAAAGTAACTTTTTGTAATTTAACTACAAGTTTCTTCTGAAAGCTGAGACAGAAGGAAAATACTGAGGAAAAGTGGACCTAAATGGACACAGCAAAGCAAAAACTATAGAAGCCCAGGAACATTTAAAGAAGCCAAATTCGGATCAAGGGAGCAATAAAAAGAAATGGGTTCATCTGAGCTGCTCAGTTTGTGTATATTGTTACAACAGCAATTTAAAACTAGTACAATTGCTCATTAAAATCTCTCTCTTAATAGATTTGAAGCAAGGCTCATGTCATGATGCATTTTAATGGTTGCCTGTACAAACCAGGTCATCAGTAAGAATTTTTCAATGAATGAAATTTTATAAATACCCTCGTTACTTTCGCTGCAGGAAGAATGATATTAGAACCAGTATAGATTTTTTTAGGCTTTTTGTAATTCAATTTATTTTATCCTTCCCTGATCTTCATTTGGTTTCTATAAATGTTCCTGTAATATCTAGACCTCTATGATCCTGTCTCTTTTAAATGATAACTAGCTTTGTCATAGCAGTAAGTACATCAAGTTCCTCAATTATGTGTTCAACTAATAATGTTTTTATAGCTTCAGATCTGATAAATTAAATATACAATTTTATCTTAATTGCTATAAAATCAGTGTGTGTGTTTTAAATCAGTGCTTACTAACAATTTTAACCTTGAGAAGATGATTTGTCACTTTCCCCTTTTTGGAAACCTGTAATAAAAAAAAGTTTGATTTTTCACATGGTCTAAAGCTATTACTAACTTCTAGGTATTGTGCTATTTCAGACTTTCTGTCAATGGTTTGTTGTTCTATATTTTAAATATGTATGAAGAATACAAGCTTTTTAAAAATACATGTAAATTTCTTAACTCATCCAAAATTTATTGTGTTGTACAACATGAGATAACCCAACTTTCTTCCAAATGACTGGCAAAGTGAAAACATAACCTATAGGAGAAAATATCTGAAAATCATAATAGATGGTGAGAGTATCCAGATTATATAAAGAGCTCTTACAACTGAACAAGAGAAAAATCTTAAAAAAACAGACAAACAACTGAAGGGACTAGGGGCATGGCTCAGTGGTAAAGCACTTGCCTCCCATGCATGAGGCCCTGAGTTCCATCCCCAGAACTCCCCCTAACACACACACAAACACAAATGTGAATAGACAATTCTCCAAAGAAGATATACAGATGGCTAATAAATATGTGAAAAGATGTTCAATATCACTCATCATTAGGGAAAGGCAAATCGAAACTGCAATGAGGAATGACTTCATATCCATTAGGACTGGACACAGAAGAAATTCACAAGACCATTGATGGATGAATGAAAAGATAAATCTGTTCTCTCCATACAATGGAATAATACTCAGGCTTAAAAAGGAATGAATTCTGATACAGGCTACATATAACAGGGATGAACCTTGAGGACATGCTAAGCAAAATAAGAGTCACAGAGACAAATACTATGTGATTTCATTTATATGATGCACCTTGAGTAATCGAATTCATAAAAAGAATGAATGGTGGAGGCCAGGGGATAGAGAGTTTGGGAGTCTGCAGTACTGAGGATGGAACCCAGGGCCTCATTCATATTAGGAATGCACTCTATCCCTGAGCTACATCCCCAGCCTTGAGAGTTGCTATTTAACAGGTAGAATGTCAGCTTTTTAAAATGAGATGAACTGTGGTAACTCAGCTACTCAGGAGGCTGAGGCAGGAGGGTCGCAAGATCAGGGCCAGCCTCAGCTTCGGTAACCTAGTGAGACCCTTTCTCAAAATAAAAAATAAATGACTGGGGATTTGGCTCAGTTGGTAGAGTGCCTGCCTCACATGCACAAGGCCCTGGGTTCAATCCCCAACACCATAAAAATAAATAAAAAAATAAAAAGGGATGGGCACATACTGGCTCAAGTCCCAGTACCATCAAGAAAAGAAAAAAAAAAAAAACCCAAGATGATAAATTTTGCATGTATTCGCCCACAATTAAAAAAACAACTCCATTCTTAGAGGTGTGTGTCAATATTTCTGGACTTTATTCTGTTTCAATTACAGTATTAACTTTCCATCATTAACAACTGAGATTATCAATTTATAAAAAGTAACTTAGGCTCACAGTTTTGGAGATTCTGATCCAAGTGGCCCAGTTGCTGTTGTGTTTTGGGTTTTTTTTTTTTTTTGCAGTGCTAAGAATGGAATCCAGGGTCTCATGCATGCTAGGCAAGCACTCTACCACTGAGCCACAACCCGGCCCTATCTCTTTTTTAGAAAGCTCACTAGGTTAAAACCTCAGGTTCAGTGCTACTGGAGTTGTCTTACTTCCTTGTTTCACCATTAAACATATTCATCACAGTTTTCTAGCAGATCAATTTTTACCCATTTAAGAAAGTTTCTTTTTTGATCTCATAGAAACTGAGAGTAGAATGACAGATTCCAGAGGCTGGAGAAGAGTAGGAGGTAAAGGGGATTGATTCATGGTTACCAAATTGCAGTAAGACAGGAGCAAGAAATTCTGGTGTGCCGTTGTACAGTAGGCTGACAATTAGATTACAATAATATACTGCGCATTTCAAAAAGCTGGAAAAAGGATTTTGAAAGTTCTCACCATGATGGTGAATGTTTGAGGAGACAGATATGCTCAACTTGATTTAAACATGACATAATGTATGCATGTACATGGTCCCCCACTGATATGTATAATTTATGTCTTTATATATCAGCTAAAATTTTAAGAAGTTTCATTTGATTTAAATCTTGCTAAGTTTTTATCATGAATAGATGCTGAATTTCATACTCTTTAGACTTTGTCACAAACACTAACTGGCTTTTTCTTTAGTATAAAATAATGTAAATAATTTATTACATTAAGGAGTTAAGGTTATTGAACCATCCTTACATTCCTATGATGCAAATGACTTACTTGGGCGTGTGCTATGTTAATTCTGAACACACTTGAACCCATGATATGTTACAAAATGTTAGTGTGTTAACACACTGTTAGACTGAATTTTTCAATATTTAATTTAGTATTTTCATATCTATTTACAAGCAACACTGATTTATAATATACACATGCTCCTTTCCTCTTCTCATCCAGTGTTAGTACTGTGGTGCTATTACCTTTAGAAGGAACAAAAAAAAGTGCTCTACAATCTACAATCATTTTATAATACAGAGAAATGTTTCTTGAAGATTTGGTAAAATTCACCAAGGAAACCACCTATACCTCACATCTCTAGCCACCTTTTCAATTTTTATTATAATTATTAACCAATTTGTTTTCTACCTCTTCATGATTCAAATAAATCTGCCTATTTCATCTATATTTTTATTGTTATGTATGCATATTTATATATTATTGTCATCTGTACTCATAATGTCCCTTTTCTCATTTCTAATGGTCTATGTAACTGTATATTCTTTTTATCTCTAATCAAATTCACCAAAAGTTTAATTTGTTGGTGTAATTTTTTAAAAAAAGTTTTGGGTTCTATTTTCAAGTTTACTGGCTTATTTTCATTTTAATTTTTGAAGATAAAAGCAAGGATCAACTTTTTCTTTCAGAGAGGATTAGGAGGTATATTGGTATACTGCAGAAAAATGAGTAAAATTTAAAAAAAAGAAAGTGGACCTGTAATCTCAGCTACTCAGGAGGCTGAGGCAGAAGTTCAAGGCCAACCTATTCAACTTAAGGGAAACCCTCTCTCAAAATCAAAAGTAAAAAGGGCCAGGGGTGTAGCTCAGTAGTAACATACTCCTGGCTTCAATCCCCAGTACTGGGGGGAATAAAAGAGTGTGAAAGAAAAACTCATTTTTTATTTGTTTTTCTGTTGCTATTATTGCTGTTCATTTGACTTATTTCTTAATTTTCTTATTTCATTTCTTATTTTTTCTAATAAACATATCTTCTCAATACTTCTTTGGCCCCATTCTCTAGAACATCCATCTGGCCAATGTGGAATCCTAGGTGAATCTCCACACCTACTCCTTTCCTTGTCCCATGTCACTCCTCGTTTGGCTCTACATTCTGCAAAGTTCTGTTGCCTATCTTGCAGGTTGCTAATTTTGCCTGAAATCACATCTATTTGATTCTCAAAGGAATTTTTTTCAGTTCATTATTGACATTTTAAGATCTGAACTTCGCTGTTATGTATGATCTTCATTCACAGCAGGCTACTATATTCAGACTACCTCAAATCTCTTTGAATATACCAACATGTTTTTAGTTTCTCATACGTTCTCCAAAATTTGCTTACTCTGGGCTTTTTTCTTTGTTGGTATTTATTTTTCTCAACTGTCTGGCGATCCTTCTTTTTTTTTTTTTTTTTGGAACTGGGGATTGACCTCCGGGACACTCAGCCACTGAGCCACATCCCCAGCCCTATTTTGTATTTTATTTAGAGACAGGATCTCACTGAGTTGCTTGGGGCCTCGCTAAATTGCTGAGGCTGGCTTTGAACTTGCAATTCTCCTGCCTCAGCCTCTCAAGTGCTGGGATTACAGGTGTGCGCCACCACACCCGGCTCTGGCAATCCTTTAATATGCATTTGTACTGTGGAATAAAAACTGGGCCAATCAATGAGGGTAAGGAATGCATGCTTTCTCTCCAGAATTAGGGCTCTCCTAGGGAGCAGGTGTCCAAGGATGGACTTTGCTTTAGGATATAAGAAAGGTAAGCAAGGGATTGGGGGCGTGGTTCAGTGGTAGAGCACCTGCCTGGCACATAAAAGACCCTGGGTTCCATCCCCAGCACTAGGAGGGAAAAACTAGGAACAAACAAGGAGGCAGGTTGGGAAATTGGGAGAAAATACACAAACCAACCAAAACAAATTTCTTCTCCCAGAGGTGAAGGACTTTCATAGATACTATCTGTCAGAGAGCTAACCCTTCCTTGCCTGCAAGCCTTTTTCCGTGGGGGGGTGCCCATGGCAATCTAAAGTCATACTCTGCTTCTCTCTCAGGTCCCTAAACCGACTCCACATACCCTTGGCAGACAGGGCACCTGATTTCTTTAAAGTGCAGTTCTCAGTTAGCCAGGGGTCACTGCAATAAATAGAATACTTCAGTGCCTTAAATATTATTCTAGGCCCTTCCTGTGGTTAGCTGTTAATCAGTGTAAGCTCTGCTTTGAATTCCCTTTTCTTCTACAGCTGTGTTTTGAGCTATGCTTATTTTTTTAATTTTGTTTTTGTTTTCCTTTTGTTGATCCCATCTATTTTCAGTCTTCTAGGAATTCTTCATAATTTAGTTTACTGAAGGTAGGCGCTCCTAATTTTCCAGCACTTTACAGTTTTGGTTTTTTTTAGTATCTATTTTTTATTCTTTTATTTTTTATTTATTTATTGGTGGTGCTGGGGGATTGAACCCAGGGCCTTGTTCACTAGAGGCAAGCACTCTACCAACTGAACTAAATCCCAGCCCCTACCTTTTGTTCTTTTAAAGGATTTTTGGCACTGGGGAAGCTGCATGCATAAGTTAAGTCTGCAACTTGAATCTGAAAATCCAGTTTGTCCTCTGAAATTATTAAATGAAATATTCTTTAATTCAAACTGTTTTGATCATGGGACTCTAAACTAGTACTCTGTTGGGGAACTGGAAAAAAAAAATCATTCTTCTGAGCCCCTAGATTCTGGTAAACAAAACCAATTTTTATTCTGTACAGTTCATTTAAAAATAAGTGACTATGTCCAATTAAACAGGGTAAGTTCCAGGAAAGAAGTGACATTTAGGAAATGCTTTTCAAGATGAGAAAAAACACTATGTTTAATGAGAAAGGCAGTCAGGGAGGTGAAATTGTAACTTCACCAGATTTTAAATGGGAAGAAGATTTATTCATTGCATTTACAAGGAATCAAGAGTTTGATCTAATAAAGAGGAAAAAAAAAAGCAGTCACAATAAATCTAAAGCCAGTAAGGATGTAATGGTTTGATTTTTCAGACTTGATTTGATTTCTCTAAGAGTGGAAACCCAACAGGTATTGCTTCGACAAATTTTATCCACCACAAATGCCAAGTCAACGAGTATTTCATAAAAATGTGACATAAATCTTGAAGAAAGCAAGACACTGAGGAAAATGTGAATGGGAGAGGTGCACACATATCCAAATTAATTTCCTCATGGAGATAATGGCAGACCTGGGAGTTCAAGGTTCCAATGTCACTGTTCTTCAGTTTGAAAGAGTTGCTACCACAACTTGAAAGAGTTGTGGTAATTCATGCCACAGTGGGAGAGGGAGAGAAGCCGCTGGATGAAAAAAAAAAAAAAATCTGGAGCTGGGGGAGTAGCTCAGCAGCAAAGCACTTACCAAGCATGCTCGAGACCCTGGGGTGATCCCCAGAAACGAAGACAAATTTAAAAATAAAATCCACTGTTATTTTAGATTTTACTAATTAAAGTATTGGGACAAGACCTGGATAGATGCGTACTGGTCCAGCCCTGGTTAGAGAACTACTGTTTGACTCTCATGGAATTTTAAAACGCTAGAAATGTATGTAAAAACTGGAGTTTCCAGTTCGTCTTGAACAACCATAAAAGCTGACAAGCCCAGACCCACATTCCCATAGAAAAAGCAGTCCACTGGAGGCATGGGCACACTGGCAAATTTAAACACCTCTCTCTCTACAGAGAGAAAAATGTCTATTTTTTAAAAGGTCTGGCCTTTAGCAAGTGCCTTGGAGTAAATATTCCCCCAAGGCTGATGGAATTCCCAACAGGACTCCTGTATTTGTCACCAGCCTGTCCTACCCCCTCTGTCCCTTCACTTCCAAGAACTCCTGGGCTTGGTCCAAATTGTCTTGGACACACTATCACGATCAGATCATATCTATAAATTGTTGTTTAGGTACCACATTATGGGGAAACACTGAGAAGCCAGGGCTGGAGGAGAGGACAGCCATGATGAGGGGAGAAACATATCCAATACGAGGGTTGACTGCACTGGGGCTGTTCCAACCAGACCTGGTTAGGGCAGAGAGACTCTCGAGCTGCAGAGAGAAGGCAAGACTGGGAAGGAGGTAAGTACAAAATTGGGGTGGGGTGGGGAATGCTTCATCCCAGGATTCTTGACTCCCATATTGCAATTTGAATTGCAAATAACATTAAAATAGCTCACAACATTTTTATGTGTATTAAAGGAAAACATGGATGAAAGACTCAGATATATGTGTCTAAAGGAAACATAATAACCATCCTCCAGTATCTACTGAGCTATTCAAGGGAAGAATCTATTTTCAACACCCATTATGCTAATTAGCAAGCCATTTCATTTTCCACAGTAGAGATCCATTTCTAACACTTATTATGTGAATTTGATCTGATAAAAATAAAAAAACTATAAAAAACAGCAGAGGCTTGCAACAGCTGTCTCTGGGGGGGAAGCCCTTCTGATGGAATGCCAGATGTCTATCCTGGGATGCAAACTTTGGTTAGAGCAACTGCCCACATCTAGAGACTGACTTTAAAAAGTACATAATACTACCTGGCTTTAGGTTTTATGTTTAATGAAGTTGTTTTGTTTTGGTTTGGTTTTTGTTTTTAAGGAAAAAAAAAAGTAGTGGGAGATGGTATTTTTTGATGGCGGTGTACACAAAAGAGAAGCAAAATGTATCATTGGTGGCTGCAATATTTAGAAATCACAGTAAATTCAGTTCTTTTTTGAAAATGCGAAAGGAGGCTTAGGAGGGCTGGAGGCGGGGCTCAGAGGTAGTATGCACAAGGTCTGATCTCTGGCACCACAGAAAAGATAAAAGGGCTACGAACACACCAGCAAAGACAGCTCCTCAAGACACCGTGATTTCCCACCTTAGGACCTTCTGCTATTTCTCCCGTGTTAACTGCTCTTCTGGTGACCACGGCATCTGACTGCACATTAGTGCACCAACAGGAAAGACACATTCCATTTTTTTCTTTTTTTAATTCTAATCTTCTATTAGGCATCCAACTTCTCCAAGCTTCATTTCTCTTGATACTTCCCACCCAGCCTACTTGCCAAAACTCTTGCTATAAAAATCAAAGGAAAATGTTTCATAAACTATGAATGGTAGCCAATGAAAATTTGCTTATTCTACGTAGCAACAGTGATCACTATAATGACTCACTTCTGCTAGTTTTAAATAAATTAATTTCTTAAAGAGGAACCTTACACTCCAATGGCTTTTTATGCACAGTAAATGTTGATTACCAGCGACTGGGGCGGCTGAGACAGGAGGATCACAAGTTCAAGGCTCAGTGGTTAAGTGCCCCAGGATTCAATTCCCAATACCAAAAAACAAAAAAATGTTTTTTGAATGCCAAAGGAGAATGGAACAGGACTCCCATCCTCAACAGGCACGGGATCTAATACAGATTCTCAGAATGTCAAAGCACCCAGCAACTCTAGCCATGCTCCCAAGGCCAGTCCCTCCTAAGATGCCTCTGAGGCACGATTATCTTGCCTTTAACTACTGAAGTCGTGTGGTTTCTCATTACTTAGTGAAGCAGCCAATGTCATCTGAACTGAATTCCTTTCCTTGAGTCAACTGAGGAACTCAATGGAAAAGAAAATGCAACATAGAGTGAGTGAGGTTCTGGGGCAAGGTGCTCCAGAGCCATCGGTATGTGAGAAGGCAGTTACACCCAGGGAAGTCAAGGACAGTTCGTAAGGATGAGCTGCCATCCATCCCGAAGGTTGGCCAATTCTGGAGACTTACTATTTTGGAAATGCTATTTCACTGACTAGGAACACTTTTCCAAATGAAAATGTCTTTGCTGTCTTATAAGTGGGGGGAGTAGATATAGGAGTTCTCTGTATCATGCATATGCTTTTAAATACTTGCATAAGTTTTCCATGTACTCTATCTGTAAAAACAAATAGCAGATTGAGGGCTCACATTTCAGAGCCAGGCTACTTCAGTTCAAAAGTAGGTCTTGCCACTATCAACTACGTTACATGTCTTTGGGCAAATTATCTGTATGTGTAAAAGTCCATTTTCTTTATCTACAAAATGGGACTGATTATAGCACCCTTGTTTGCTTGTTTGTTTGTCTGGCTGTGCTGAAAATGGAACCCAGAGCCTTGTGCATGCTAGACAGGCACTTTACCACTAAGCTATAGCCCTGGCCCTGTGGTACCTGCTTAATACACAGGGTCACTAGGAGAATTAAATGAGACAATACAGCAGTCCGTAAACTGCGGCTCACAAACTGAGGCTCAGGAGTCCATGAGAATTTTTACTTGTGTTATTTCAATGAAAATCTTTTAAAAGAGTTGACATGAGCATATTCTGAATCACATGCCTAGAAAACCAACTTGTGCCATATGATTTCAGTGACTGCATTTTATTCTTCATCTGACTGGAGGACAGAAACAACCTAATAAGAAATTGAGGCATCTGTAATCAACTGTGGTATCACGGCTAACTGTCATTAGCTATATTTAATTTATAAAC
>JAJEJO010002698.1:161337-299744 GCA_020662805.1 Glaucomys volans
TTTTGGATGAAGGATTCTCAACCTGTAAAGCTATAAAAGAATTAGATGCATGAAGATCATGCCTACTTCTTCACTCATATAGATTTAAGTAACATCATAATAAAGGTAACCATATACTATGGTCATGTAAAAGAATGCTCTTGTGAAATATTTAAGAGTACAGAGGCAAGCTATCCCCCACTTATATGTACACATATTATAGCACAGAGTGTATATATGTAGAAAGAAAGACTGAGTGTGATAAAGGAAGTGGGGGGATGGAATAAACAACTGATGAATCCTGTTAAAGGCTCTGTGGTAGTCAAAGAATCATGGCACCTCACAACAAGAAAGGGCTGCCCCTCCCTCTTAAGGACAGCGATCTGGAACTCCCCGAAGTGTATTATTAGAACAGTGACTCGTCTGGAGAAGGGATCTGACATCAGAATTGCATGGGAGGCTTTGTCAGAGCCCTACAACACCCCTCATCTCTGAGAAGCAACCCCATAGTAAGCCACTCTCAAGGATGGACCTGCAGCACAGTAAGCCCCTCAGGAGTTTTAGGATACAAGGATAAAAATCACCCAGAGGGATCAAACTGGTCTCCAAACTATCAGAAATGGTCACAGAGTGAAGTCCTTAATGAACACTACAGGGCAGCTCAGGAGTAGAGGATTTGCCTGGCATGTGCAAGGTCCTGGGTTCCACCCCAGCACTACATCCATCTCGACAGAAAAAACAAAACCCCAAAGAACAGAAGGAAAAGAACCCAAAGGCTTTGTTACACAGCACAGTTTTTAGATCTAACTTTTCTGAAGTGCAACATTACAAAACCAGAGTCCCTGAAAGACAGACACTAAAAGAACAGCTATGCTTTCCTCCTAGGCTCTCCTGATGCATCCTTACAAAACCAGGAGTCCCTGAAAGACAGACATCAAAAGAACAGCTAGGTTTTTCTCCTGGACTACCCTGATGCATCGGTCCCAGGAGTTCCACAGCACTTACTTTCAGCCTGACATATACAGCTGCTGGGAAACAGGAGCCCATCAGGGCTCTTTCCCTCACTAAGAACAAACCATTCTGCCCAAAGTCACCAAGACTCTGTGACTGGGCGGGAATAATGTCATTATGTTGTTCTCTTCCTAGAGCACCAGGAACGTGGTATCCTGTCAGTCACCATCACTGCTCCATTAGAAGCAGTTCCTCTCTGCTCTAAGCCTGTACTGTTCCTAGCTTTGAGTCAATGCCCAAGAAAATTGTCCCTCCTCTAATGTGAGATCCCTCTTGTGTCCTGCAGTATGTCTGGCTGCTGCTGCTCACCACCTCCATGGCATTGGCCTCCGAGACCACGAGGAGACTCTGATCTATTCCTGCCTACCTGAACACTCTGACTTGTTTTATTTTCATGGTCAGAACTTCCCAGTACATAAAATGGTGCAGCAAGGAGTAAAATATCTCATGAAAGACAGATAAACCTAATCATGTTTTTTTAAACTGTTGGTCTCAATTCATTAGTGGATCAGAAGATCAATGTCATGATGCATAAATTACCAGGCTGAGGCAGGAGGATTACAAGTTCGAGGCCAGCCTCAGCAACTCGGTGAGGCCTTTAGCAATAAAAGCTTGAGTTCCTAGGAATTCTTTACCTGGAAGGATGATGGTAATTGATGCATCATTCACTTTCAAGGAGCCTCACCAAACAAGGAGTTAGAGAAGTTCTGTAAGCAGATGCAAAAACACTCTGGTGGCTGTGTCACTGTGTCCTCTCATGCCATTCTTGGGGCTCCAGGCAGCCTGATCAGGCTTTTTCTGATCATCTGCATATTCATTAGACTGAATGAAAAAGCATTAACCCCTCCACTCAAGCCTTCGAGAACAAAGCTGCACTTTTCTCACAATGATTTTATCTGGGTGCTATGTTCAGTGACAATAAACCCAGCTATTTAGGAGGCTGAGGCAGGATGATTTCTTGAGCCCAGGAGTTTGAGGTCTGGTTGGGCAACAGAATAAGATCCTATCTCAAGGTAGGGAAAAAAATAGATTTTATTATAAATGAAGAAGTCGCCAGGCGTGGTGGCGCACACCTGTAATCCCAGCGACTCGGGAGGGAGGCTGAGGCAGGAGGATCGCGAGTTCAAAGCCAGCCTCAGCAACTTAGCAAGGCCCTAAGCAACTCAGTGAGACCCTGTCTCTAAATAAAATACAAAATAGGACTGGGGATGTGGCTCAGTGGTGGAGTGCCCCTGGGTTCAATCCCTAGTACCAAAAATAAATAAATAAGTAAGTAAGTAAGTAAGTAAGTAAGTAAGTCAGTCAGCAGCTACAAGATATCATCATCCAGAAGATACATGAACAAAATTACCAAAAATAAAAGTGCTGTGTAGGGCTGGGGATATAGCTCAGTTGGTAGAGTGCCTGCCTTGCAAGCACACAGGCCCTGGGTTCAATCCCCAGCACCACAAAAAAAAAAAAAAAAAAAAAGGGGGCTGTGTAAACATCACAAGAAGATAAGGTCTGGTGTTAATGACCACATGAAGGTATTGTTTTGAATATTGGTGTAAAATGCTCTGGTCTCCATTTTGAGCAAATTTTGCTACTTAAATAAATGAAGCTGGAAAAAGTCAGGGACTTGCTAGCACCAGCATGAAGGATCACTGACACATTCCTCCAGCACAGGAAACAAGAGCAACCACGATTCGGATTTTCATTCGACACCTTCCAGGATCAGCATGCATGCTGATGAAATCGATGTCTCATGAGCAGTGGGATGATTATTTTAAGTAAATTTATTCCTTCTAGGCCACTGAGATAAGTGACGATTGAGTTACTTCAAAACTACCCTTTCATGATTCACTTTAGCTCTGCAGTGCTCTGTTCAAGATTATTTCTTTTATTCGTGGCTAGTAGACATTTTGAAGCCTTAAGGCCATCGGATATTAAGAGACTCAAGTCATAATGGGCACTGTTCTCTTCAAAAGGTTAGAACAATTATATCCTCAAAAATGACCAAGTTTTTGGTTCTCCAAGAGCCAAAGAAAAGCAAAGAGACTCATTTGGGGTCACTTAGACGCATTGGAAAGGCAATCTCAAGGAATAGAACATATCTGTGTTCGTAATAAGACACCCAAATCAGATTATAGACACAAGGCTTTTGGAAGTGTTGGGGAGAATGTTAACCACCCCTAAAGTTTAAGAGCAATTTATAACAAAAGCCAAAATAGAACGAATCTAGGGCAAAGAAATCTGAGTCAGGTTCAACTTACCCAGAGAAGTCAAAGAAATCTACTGGAAGACACTGAACTTCATGTTCAGTTTGTAAGGTGCATGAATTACACAATGACACATTATTATTGCATTAGACTTCTGAATTTGACAGTGGTGCAGAGAACTAGTCAGTTAAGAAAATCCCTTTAAAGATGGGGTCCAGGGACAGTGATATAACTCCGTGGTCCAGCACCTGCTTAGCATCCAAGGCCCTGGGTTCCATCCCCAGCACAAGAAAAAAACATTGCCAACATGTTAATAATAATAATTATGGATATCTTTAAGCTCTTTTCTTCTTCCAATGTCAAAAATGATTCTGAGAAGCTGAAACCATGACAGAAGGACTCCAAGAACACACTAACCCAGTTCTGAACCAACTGAAGTCACCAGAGGTAAAGGAAGAAGGTTCCAGAGGAAGGTCAAACCCTGATTATTCTGGCCTTGCAGGTGTATTTATCCTTATTCTGCATAAACACCACTAGGTTGGATAAAACCCAGTCTTCTCTCCCTTGGCAATCTCTGCCATTTTCTCTGAAAATGGTTCTCCAACATAGACCTATCTCCTCCTCTATACACTCAGCAGCTGCAGCTTATGAACAATATGTTCATAAGCTCCATGAGGGACAGAGGAACAGTACCTTCTTCATCTTTATCATCTCTTATACATAAGTGTGCCATCATCATTTACAGGCCAGATGTGGTGGTGCACACCCACAATCCCAGCAACTCAGGAGGCTGAAGTAGGAAGATCAAAAGTTTGAGGCTAGCCTCACCAACTCATTAAGGCCCTCAGTAACGTAGCAAGGTCCTTTCTCAAAAAACAACAACAACAAAAAAATGTTAGGGATGTGGTAAAGCTCAGTGGTAAAGGATCTTTGGGATCAATTCCCAGTACCAAAAAAAAAAAAAAAAAAAAAAATCTTTCACAGGATTAGAACAAAGTGATCCTAAAGCTGAACCAGGAGAGAAACTGAAAAGGAAGCAGAAAGCAAAAGAGAGGGAGAGAAGAAATTTTTTTACTCCCCACACTCAAGATTTTATACAAAGAGCCACCCTGAGGTCATTATTTCTATCTTTCATTTGAATAAACAGTATTGTGCTTCACATATCCTAACTACATTTGGACATTACAAAACAGAAAAAGTCAAAAAATTCTCCTGTGCAAAAACTTCTAAATTAAGCATGTTAACATTCAACAAAGTCTGTGAAGAGCTATCTAATCAGTCACAAGTATCGCCATTATTAAAGCCATAAAAAGGGTTTTTTGTTGCTTAGATAATAGCCTTCAGCCACCTCTCCCTGGCTCAGTGTTCTTGGGAATGACACTTAGCATCCCTGGGCTTCAATGTCCTTAGTAAGGGATAATTATACCTCACCATGAGGCAGTTACAGCCTCCCA
This sequence comes from Glaucomys volans, assembly GCA_020662805.1. NCBI lineage: Eukaryota > Metazoa > Chordata > Mammalia > Rodentia > Sciuridae > Glaucomys > Glaucomys volans. Next base: position 165,980 of record JAJEJO010002698.1, read on the forward strand.
ACAATCAAAGGCTAACTAGATGTGAATTATATAAAAGGCTAGGGAAAAAATCCTTAATGACTACTTCATCCAGTTACGACTTCAATGACAACCTTGTGTGACCAGTGGTAATGGTGGTGGTGGGAACACATCAATAATATTGAAGACTAGAAAAAAATCCCATCAGAGGATCAACAAGGAGCCGGGAGAGAAGGCTAAAAGCTGAGGTTGGCACTGTACACATAACAGCTCATTTGATCTCATAACCCTTTATAAGCATGTATTGTTATTTCATGTTACTACGGAGGAAACTGGGGCTTAGAGAATAAGTCTAACAGCGAGTAACAGGGCAGATCTGACAATTCAAGCCCATGCTCTTTGCAGCTGCCAGTCTGTTAACAACCAAACGAGAAAGTAGCTCATCTTTGAGAATGTATAATGTACAGAAGGTCAACCTTGAGTTTTTGTTCTTAATATTTTAGTGATTAAATCTGGAGATGCAGCTCAGGCTCAGTGGCAGAGTGCATGCCTACCATGCATGAAGACCTGGGTTCCATTCCCAGTATGACAAGGAAAAAAAAAATAGAAGGAAAGTTTATTGCTTAAAAACAAGAATACCTGGCCAGTCACAATGAAGCACACTTGTAATCCCAGCAGCTCAGGAGGCTGAAGCAGGAGAATCACAAGTTCAAAGCCAGCCTCAGCAACTAAGCGAGGTCCTAAGCACCTTAGCAAGACCCTGACTCTAAATAAATATAAAAAGGCCTGGGGATGAGGCTCAGTGGTTGAGCTCCCTGGTTCAATCTTGGTACCACAAAAAACACAAAATACTTGACCTATAACTCAGAGGTAGAGCACTTGCCTAGCACATGTGAGCACTGAGTTCTATTTCCAGCAAGAGAGGAAAAAAAAAAAAAAAGGTTCTGGTACTTGCAAATAAAATTAAGGATGCCAAGCTGTTATATCTGAGGAAAACAACCAAAATCAACAGCATATGGTCACAAAGTCATGTGGAAAAGCACATCATTCCAATATGACACAAGAGACAAGAAGCATGGGTAAAAAGCACTTGAAATAGATTCCTTTAAGGGGGAAAAAAAATTATTGACTTACGTTTTTCATCATCAGCATGGACCAGAGATGCTGCCCTGGACAAAACATCCAATGGTGTCTCCATTCCTGGTTGAGCCTAAAAGGAAAACAGAGAGGTGAGAGGGAAAAAAAAGAATTTAAACAGAATCTAAAAGACTTTTTTAGAATTCTAGTAGCTAGCAAGACTAGGAGTGTAGCTCAGAGAATGTGGTTAGCATTCATGAGGCCCTGGGTTCCTTCTCCATCAACATGATAGGAAAAAAAAAAAAAAATACCTCTAGTAGTCAAGAGAACAATTCATCCACTAAATGCAAATCATTTTTCCAAGGATGATATTCTTTCATCTGAAGAAACAGAAAGGTCTTGGTTCAGGAACAGAGAAAAGGGTTAAATTCCATTCTGTCTACCAAGCTCAAATTCACCAACCCCAGGAAGGAGCTCATGTGAGTACTAAAAAGAGGAATATTCTGAATATTCATTCTCATGTTATTTGTGCTTATGAATGTTTATGTGTGTGAGTAATGTGTCTGTACAGACAAACCCAATAATAAATAGCATTCAGAACAAAGGCTCTCTATGAACACACATTACTGCCTGCCTGTGATTTTTGTGGTGGTGGCAGTGGCAGCTGTTGGTTTATTAGTTTTCCTAAAAACAACTATGATTGAACCATCTTGTTCTCTTGACTCCCTAGCTGAGGAGCTACTGTGGACCCTCTATGGCAGTAGCCAGGGCACCTGCATTACCATGTAGGTGTAGCTACGTATCTACAGCATGTTCATGAAAAGTTGTGTGAGAATTCCACTGGCAAATTAAATGGTATTTTAAGTCCATTAGGATTTTTATTTTTCTTCATGATGCTGGAGATAGACCCCAGGGCCGTGTGCATGCTAGGCAAGTGCTCTGCCACAGAGCTATGCCTCCAGCTATGCCTCCATTTTAATTTTAAAATTAATATCTTTAATTTTAAACCTTACAATTTATAGTACATATTGTACTATCACCAATGCCTATCAATTCATGTAGCACTACAGTTTTTAGTTTGTATTTTTCTGCAGTGCTGGGGATAAACCCAGGGCCTCAGTGGAACCTCTGTCTTGCATGCTAGGCAAGCACTCTACCACTGAATCACACCCCCAGCACTGTGATTTTTTTTTTTTGGGGGGGGGGGGAACCGGGGACTGAACTCAGGGGCATTCAGCCACTGAGCCACATCCCCAGCCCTATTTTGTATTTTATTTAGAGACAGGGTCTCACTGAGTTGCTTAGGGTTTCACTAAGTTGCCGAGGGTGGCTTTGAACTCTCGATCCTCCTGCCTCAGCCTCCCAAGTGCTAGGATTACAGGTGTGCGCCGCCACACCCAGCTCACAGCACTGTTTTTTAATAAGACTGGATTTTAATATTTAACTCTGCTTCCTGCCCTGGTGTGGTGACATGTGTCTGTAATCCCAGTGGCTCTAGAGGATGAGGCAGGAGGATCACAAGTTCAAAGCCAGCCTCAGCAACTTAGCAAGACCCTGTCTCAAAATAAAAAATAAAAAGGGCTAGAGATGTGGTTCACTGGGTAAATGCCCCTGGGTTCAATCTCTGGTACAAAAAATAAAAAATAAAAAAATAAACAAACAAACAAAAAATTCTGCTCCCTTAAATTACAGCATACCTAGAAAGCAAAACTTGCAAAAAATTTCAAGGTCAATAAAACCCCTAGAAAACTAGATTGTTTTGCCCAGTTTCTCTTTTCCAGATTATTTAAACACACAGTGATTAAAGAAACCATATGCATCCTATTAACTCAACAACTGAGGAAAACCCGTTCTTAAGTATCCATTGAAAACACTAAGCATTTACTCAGTATTTTCATCATTTCCTGACTACTTACTATGTCAGGGCAGGTTACAGCATGTGACAGCCCTGCTTTTCTATGTAATATTCATAGTTCAGGCCTTCAAAGAAACATCAATCCTTGATCTTGCCATGTGACTTCATTCAATAAGGATGGACTACCTACCAGGTGCTAAAGGAAGGAGGAAAGAACAAAGCCCAGTTGCCTTCAAAGAGCTTTCCATCTGCAGAGCAGGTATGTGTACAAGATATGTGATTCAAGTCTGTTTTTTCAAAGCATTTTGGACAGCATGCTTGTATTTAGTAAGAATAAAAATGTTTGTCTATGGTACATAAGTCTGGGGAACCCTGGAGCAAACCAACTTAAGCAGTATATTTTCCTGCCAGTGCCCTGTGATGGGGACAAAGGCAGTGGAGCCAGCAGCTTTATGTACATGAAATCACTCAACTTCACTGACCATTCTTTGAACCTAACGCATCTCTCGGGGAACACTTAAGGCAACATTAGACTGAGGCAGAATGTGCAAAGGGCAAAAACAAGACTGCAAACAAAATCCAACAGAAATACAGATGAATTTTGAAAGACGTCGTGGAAGAAACAGAACCACAGCTCTGCCTCTGAAGAATGAATAAAAGAACAAAGGTTGACATCCTCGATCTAAAAACTACAAATCCAAAATGCTCCAAACTCTGACACTTTTTGAACACCAACATGATGCCACCTGTGCAAATCTCCACCTGACATCACATGATGGGTCACAACCAAAATGCAGGTACATGAAAAATATTGCACGAAATGATCTTCAGACCATGTGCACAAGTACAATGAGGATGGGAAGTAAGAGACAAGGATAGGAATTTAGATTGGGACCACACTGGGGAAGGATAGCAGGTATTGATGGAATTTGGCCTTGATTTTACAGGTGTGAAGGATCCACTGAAATCTCTGGGCAGATGAATAACTTAATCAATGATGCAGTCTATGCACATTGTTCTAGAAGCACTATACAGAATGGAGCAGAGCCTGGGAAGCTAAAAGCAAGCAGTCGGTTGCAAAATGCAAGTTATAAAAGCAGGCATGCAGAAGGCAAGGCGTACCTGAGTGTGGAGACAAGGGGTTAAAAGGAAACTGCAGAGACAGAACTGATGGTGCTTGGCAGGTTTCCCAGGGGAGTGGAGTGTCAGAGAAGACCAAGTGCCAGGTGGGTAATGAGGTCCTAGACTAAAATGATTGAGGGAAAAATCAGAGGTCTGAGAGAAAAACTCAGGGTGTTCACATCTCCAGTCTTCTTTGTAAAACAGAAAGACCATTCCAAGAGTAAGGATTTGTCAACTTACAAAACTGGAGAAAACAAAAGGAACAAACTGATAGGAAAAGTCCCCTCCATTCCCGGGAATTGGGTAAGAGTCTCTTCACCCCAATCAGTGTCCTATTCAGACAAGTTCTGGGTTAAAAGTAGTGATTTTTGCAGATGTGATGGCTAACAACTGATCCCAGCAACTCAGGAGGCCGAGGCAGGAGTACCTCAAGTTCAAGGCAGCCTGGGCAACTTAGCAAGGCCCTGTCTCAAAATTAAAAGGGCTGGGCATGTAGCTCAGTGGTAAAGTACCCCTGGATTCAGTCCCCAGTACCAGGGTGTGTGGGGGTGGGTGGGTCTTAGCTCAGCAAAGAATTGCTCATAAACATTCTATTCCACAATACAGTACTGAGGTTCACAATTTCTTGAATAATCCCCCCTTAAGTCAAAGATAATGCTTTCAAAATTTTAAACCCAAATCAAATTTATGCACGGAAGCAAAACAGTCAGCCATAAATGCATCAAATGATACAAAGAAGTAGACCTAGAATTCTGGTATAAGAGATTAAGATATTTAAGTTTACTCAGATACTCTGAAACCTAAACCCCCAAGCAACTTACATTCAAAGTGGGTAGGTAAGAGATTAGCTGTTTAAGGTTCATCCTCAAGGCACCTGCCATCTACTGAAAGCTTATTAATGAAGCATACTAGTTTTTAATTATCCAATTAATTCTGGGTTCAGCAAGTTGCCTGGGAAAGGTTGGGGGGTGGGAAAATACTCCAGGTACAGTGACACATACCTGTAATCCCAGTGATTTGGCATTGCAAGTTCAAAGTCAGTCTTGGCAACTTGGGAAGGCCATGTCTCAAAATAAAAAATAAAAAGTGCTGGAGATATGGCTCAATGGTAGAGCATTCCTAGGTTAAGTCCCCTAGTACCAACATAAAATATTTTTTTTGTAAAGAGATGGAGAAAGAGAAGACATGATCCTGATTTCAAGATGTCACATCTCCTTCATGAAACTAAAGTATATGGGATAGAATAGTGATAGGCCAATTTAAAAGACAATAACAGGGATGGGGGTGTGGCTCAGTAATAAAGTATTTGCCTAGCATCAAGACAAGGATTCAATCCCCAATACCACAAAAAATAAAAGAAAATGAAAAACATGATAATAAAAGATGAAGTACAACTTAAAACTGTGTATTTTGTGACAAAGGAGAGATCAATGTCAGCAAAAGTGTTGAACTTATGAACACTTATTTTTCATTTGTCTGCAGTTGTGGGGGAAGGGTTCCAAAAAAGCCATTTCACAGGTTTCCTTCCCCAGCTTCCCTCCTCCAGAACGATACTCTCCTCCATCACCTCCCCTACCTACTGGATGGAATTTCGTGTGTATTTCCGGGTTGCAAGGACCCTGTCTTATCCACACGATAGTCATGCTGGGTCAACGGTCTAAGAAAAGGCACAGAGATAGGAATGGGCACCTGGGACAGGCAGCCTGGCTAGAACTGGGTTTCCATGTGAGGAAGCGTGACAAGTTAAGTATGAGTGAGTGTAATAATGGGCGAACTTAGGAAAGAGCTGGAGGCTGGCCAGACAGGTGTACGCTTCAGGCCCTAAGTCCACTGGTGACAGAATGTTATTGCTACTTCAATTTAGAAGTTCTACCTAGGAAGGTCTGAGCTGAAGGGGTGAAGTGAGGAGTTACTAGAAGCTTCTGTAGGAAGCAGGTATGAGATAAGGGCAGCAGTGGCTGGTACAATAATACAGGTGGGAAATAAGGGTCAGGGACCAGGTATTATCTAGCCACAAAAGAACTAAGCAAATAGATAACAGCAATTAAAAAAAAATCTTCTGAATTTTATATTATGTACAATATTCATAGCTCAATAAAATATACTGACCATGGGTGTGGGGGAGGGCACTATGGTTGCAGTGCTTGATGGAGGGTCACACTACATTGAGAGGCCAATCAGCATCATGGCTATTGAAGAGTGTTATCTCTGGACACTGTTTGACATTGGGCTTAGCCACTTCCTAACTGTGTGACTCTGGGAAGTGACTTTACCTCTGTGTGCCTGTTTTGCCATCTGTAAAATGGAGACATCCATACCTGCTCTCTCATAGAGTGCTCCAAGAAGTGAGTTAGACCTTCTAGGTATTAAAATAATTTTTGTTGAAACAAAAATATACACTTAATACATTAAATAGATTGCAAATGATGGTAAATGTATTAGAAAAAAAGATGAGGCATTGACCATTGCTTTAGATAAAGAAGTCCAGAAAGATTTCCCTGAAAAAGTGAATGGAGGCTTAGACCCCAAATGATAAGAGGTATTGTTTTAGTCAGTTTTTTCACTGTGTGACCAAAAGACCTAACAAGAACTTTACAGGAGCAAAAGTTTATGTGGGGACTTACAGTTTCTGAGATCTCAGTCCACAACCAGCCAGCTCCATTCCTTGGGGCTCAAGATGGGTGAGGCAGAGAACATCATGGTGAAGAGTGGTGGAGGAAAGTGGGTCACATGGCCATCAGAAAGCAGAGAGACAGATTCTACTTGCCAGATACAAAATATATACCACGAAGGCCGGCGCCCAATGCCTCTTCCAGCCACACCTTACCCGCCTTTGGTTACCACTCAGTTAATCCCCATTAGGGGATTAATCCACAGATTGAGTTATGGCTGTCATAACCAATCATTTCACCTCTGAATGTTCTTGCCTTGTCTCACACATGAGCTGCTGGGGGACACCTAGTATCTCAACCATAACAGGTATTAACCAGGGAAAAAGCAGAAAGGGTGTGGGGAAGGCGCAATAACACTGAGGTCTTACCAAGGAGGTGAAAGCCCTTCAATGGTCTGACTGGTTTCAAGCAAGGGAACAACCTGACACGTTTATTTTATATCCTTTATGAACCACAAATTATCCTTGACCTTTTCCAAAAGATTATGCAGCGTCTACAAGATAGACCTAAGGATATCCCAATAACATCATCTCGTTTCTATTCTGGTTTTTACATTATAATTTGGTGATAACCCAAAAACAGGATAATTTGACACGCGAACACTGGGAATATAACAATATGAAAGAGAAAGGAACACAATTCTAGAAAACGACAGGAAGTGCATGGTGCAGGGCTCCTCGGTACTGTAAACCCATTTCTGATCTATCCATTCACCTTTTTTCATGGCTGTGGTCAAACATGAACATAACTCATCATGAATAGAATATGTATCGTCTTCTGTGTGTTTTTAGGCAATAATCATATATTTTGTTTTACCAGCCCACTTTCCTTTCCTAAGACTGTCTGATCCCCCAAATAACATGCTCTTTCAAAAAGCTTTAGGTTGAGACTTAGGGAAGAAGAAGTATCAATTCTAAAGCTACTAAAATGTAGGTGTATGCAGCGTTAACACCAAGGTCAGCTGTGAATTTCAAGCCAATACTTTAGTCTTCCATAAAGAACAGTGCCGTTTTGGCCAATGAGGGGACAAGAGGGTCTGTCTTAGAACAAAAATTAGGGGGTGCATTAGATTACATTTTTTCAAGCAAGGGAATGGAATTTCAAGATATGTACAGAAGTTTTCCACAAAGATTTCTTTAAAATGGAGGTTACAACAGCAGGCATGCCTCAGTCCATGGGTCCCCAGTAGCAGCGGCCACCTACTGTGTGAATTCAATAAGTAGTGTAAAAACATGAAGCAACCTCTCTGGCTGGAGTTGGACACCAGTGGACGTGGGGATAGGAGGAATTCCATTCAAACTACCAGATGTTCCTGCCATACTGTAACTTGGCCCAATGTCAGAAACACAAAGGCATCAATAGCTCTTCTGAGTCACCTAATGGTCTCTCCAAGCATGCGATTAAACAGCTCCAATTCTTGGTGGCCTTGTTACATCACCAGTCCAGACTCCATTCCTCCCCATCAGGACATTCCCTGGGCGAACCAACTTGGTCTTGACTGATACCTTTCAATGGCATAAACTATCATACCACGAAATGGGGTGTATGCCCCTTTTGGTTGACAAGAATTGAGACCTCGGCTGAATAGCTGTTATTTCCATTAAACACTCTAGTTAGACATTATGGATAAACAAAGGTAAAATCCTTGCCCCTGAGCAACTGATGCCCAATGTGGACCACACCATGGTGGACTTGGTTGGTCAACAGCCTCAGCATACAAAGACTAAAGTGTCACCACATTTTGGTGGTCACAGGCAAGCGTGGCTCTTGTAGCTTTAACATCTTCCTGTTTCTTCCCCAAAGTATGTCCAAATGATGTTCCACCAACTTCCCATAACAACCTTTCTGTTCACATGCAACTCTCAAACCTCTATGCTATTCTTGCTAAAAATGTCTTGTCTGTTATTTCTCTTCTCATGCTTTACCATCTGTTAAATCAATACAGCCAGGATGCCAGCATCAGAAACCCTCTGTGTGAGCCCACTATAATACTTTCACCTATTCAATCAACAATTAACCACAGAACACCTATTTCATTCCCGGTTTTGCTGTTGATGTCTAACATTAACTATATGGAAATTTAACCTCACCAGGCCTGAGGTTCCTTAAAGTAAATAATAAAAACACTGTCCAACCTCCTTTTGGTCACAAACTTGTCTTATAGATTAAATGATACAACTAAAGCCATGTTATAGATCAATGTAAGACACAGAGTCTGTCACCCTACTTCTACCAACATCACACACCTGCAAAGTACAAGCTTTTTCAAAACTTGCATAAATAACCTCTCTGGAATCTCACAAGCAAACTGTTAGACCAAATGGACAAAGAGAACTATTTTTATTGTGCGGCAGATGAAAAACCAAGCTGGTAAGAACACAAGCAACTTCCTCAAGAAGCTTAGAATCTAAGTCTCTTGACCCACCATACAATGCTATTTTTAAATTTTTATTTTATTTAAATATATTTTTCATTGGTACACAAGACCATAAAAACTATACAAAAGGGTACCATTTGATGTTCTGATATATGTATATATACTGTGTAATGTTTAAATGAGGGTAAATATATCTATCTCATTTTTCATTTTTTTATGGTGAAAACATTCAAAATTCTTTCATCTAAGAATTACTGTTACTTAAGGTCACCCTACTGTGGAAACCAGAACTTCCTGCTCCTACCTAATGGTAACTTAGTACCTACCCACTAGTTAACCTTTCCCCCTCCCACCTTTTTTTTTTTTTTTTTTTTCCTTTTTTGGTACTGGGGATTGAACCAGGGGCACTTAACCACTGAGCCACATCCTCAGCCCTTTTAATTTTTTTATTTGGCAACAGGATCTCGCTAAGTTGCTTAGGGCCTTGCTAAGTTGCTAAGGCTGGCTTTGAACTTGCAATTCTCCTGCTTCAGCCTCCCAAGCCACTGGGATTACAGGCATACACCAATGTGCCCAACTCTACTTTTACTTTTTTTTTTTTTTTTTTTTTTGCGGTGTTGGGGATTGAACCCAGGGCCTTGTGCTTGACAGGCAAGCACCCTACCAACTGAGTTATATCCCCAGCCCTACTTTGACTATTTTTAAGTTGATCGGCATGAAGAGGTTTTGGAAACAAGTACAATTATTTGAAGCTATCAAAGAAAACCTTCCCTCAGTAACCAAGACTTCCAGGCCTGTGCTCTGTTGCTGGTACCTTGAGATGTGTATCAAGCAATAACATGAAGACTTCTACAGTGGGCGCAAGGAAATAAGCTCTCTCTTCTCTAGAACATGAAAACCCTGCCATATTTTCTTTTCTAAAAGAAAGGCAAGCATGGAGCCACAGCAATAGTAACCAAAGCAGGAAAGAAAAGTTGTTAATGGAGAGACTGGGATGAATGATCATCACCACTGGCAACAGATTCCAGAGCCTTTAGGATCCCTGGGGTTGAGCAATAACAGAATCAAGTCAAAGCTCACAGGATCCAAGAAACAGCCTCTGTATAAGGAAGAAGGGTGACATCTACTTAGTCACTCTCAAGAAAACCTGTGGATGCTCCAACAGTGGATGACAGTTCGAAGCTGCACATTGGTGCTTGGAATTCCACAACTTTAAATCGTATGACACCTTCTACAGAAAAGCCAGCCCTTATTCACACTACTTGATCTATAGGCATGCTAACAAAAAGAGCATCCAGATACATGGCTATGTCAGCTTTCCTCATGTGGGCATGTTCTGAGCATGAATAACTGACCCATGTCGCCATAATTTGAAGCACCAAGGTCAATGCCGAAGGACCTGGCCAACTTCTGCTTACTCCCAACTCCTTACATCTACACATAATCGTTTCCAAAAATTCACCAGAAGGCTAAATATCTGAAATATGAACAATACGCCCACATGTTCTATGTTTATCTCCAGAGAATTAAAAAAAATATGTGTATGCTTAAAATCCCTAATCAGGGTTCTTTGGGGTGCTTGCCAACCTCCAGCATAAGCCCCAGAACAAGAACCAAGTCTGTTGGCAATGGTCCTCCCATTATCCTAGAAAATAAAAGAAGCTGGTAAGTTGGTACAGGTATGTCCCCTTCCCATGAACCCCCTGCAGGAGGCAGATTGACAGGTTAAGGGGATATCAAATTCTGACACTCCAACATAGGGCACCTTAGATATCAGGAACAGGTACCCTCAGGCACTGGGGCATCAGCTTAGCTCTGGCTGCTGCTTGTCTCCACCTCCTCATCACCTCGACAGAGAGCCAGACCTCAGTAGGCTTAGGCTGAATAAAGGAACACCACTCTAGATGGGAAGGCCTAATGAAAGCTTAACTCAATCACTTGAGGTTTTCTAGAGCTACAGTGGCCCCAGGCTCTACTTCCCTCATTCCTGAGGCCTCCTCAGTCCTGTGGAAAAGTGGGGATATGATATTTAGTCATTAGTGACACTAGCAACAAGAGCTGGCAGACAGTGCCACCACGCAATGACTGAGATCCTCAGTTACTACAACGCAGTTTGCTATTATTAATTTGCTACAAATACACAGACTAGGAAAGTTGACAATGTGCCAATCAAGGGCCATCTATATAGGCATAAAAGTTGCAAAATCAAATTTACAGCACGTTTCATACCCTTGAGCAAGGCTGCATAATACTGACATAACTTCAACTACTAGCTGAACTTCATCCATCTCCCTGAGATGCCCCTGGAAAATCCCTGAGCGGTGGGCCCACAATAACACGGCTGTGTCTAATGGGTAACAATCCAATCCAAGTCTAGACTTCTGGAGCAGACTACCAGTCCCCATCATGGTTCAACATTACTATCATCCCAGATTAAAAAGGAGGGCGGGGGATATAGCTCGGTTGGTAGAGAGCCTGCGTCATAAGCACAAGGCCCTGGGTTCAATCCCCAGCACCGCAAAAAAAAAAAAAAAAAAAAGGAACTATGCTTCACTCTCTCATACCTAGGTCACTAGAAATCTATCTTTTAATTTTTAAGACCTCAGTCTTACAGAACACTGCATATGAAATAAAAGAAACTCTTTGGCATTTGTAGCTTACTCTGAATATGCTTATTCTTGCATTTATTTTATTTGGATACTTTGAATTTCCTATTCACAAGTGTTAAGGGGCCACATATTCTCAGGAACCTATTATGCTCAAGAATAAGAGTTATAGCTGAAGCCGGGCGCGGTGGTGCACGCCTGTAATCCCAGTGACTTGGGAGGCTGAGGCAGGAGAATCGCGAGTTCAAAGCCAACCTCAGCAACTCAGTGAGACCCTGTCTCTAAATAAAATACAAAATAGGGCTGGGGATGTGGCTCGGTGGCCGAGTGCCCCTGAGTTCAATCCCCAGTACCACCCCCCAAAAAAAGAGTTATAGCTGAGCACAGTGGCTCACACCTGTAATCCCAGCCAATCCAGAGGCTGCGGCAGGAGGATCTCAAGTTCAAAGTCAGCCTGGGCAACTCAGTGAGGCCCTCAGCAACTTAGTGAGATCTTGTCTCAAAATAAAAAATAAAAAATGACTAGGGATGTAACTCAGTGGTACTGTGCACAGTGCCCCTGGATTCAATCGCTAGTATACCCCAACAGAAAAAAAAATTAATTTTCATCATGGTTCAAGTTGGAAAAGTTCCCATAATACCCCAGGTCTAATCCCCAAATCTCAACTCCCAGCCTATCCCAGATAAACTCCTCTCTAACTCATGACATGCTCTATTAGGTCAACTTTAATTAACCCATCAGGAAAGACAGTCAATTCTCATTATTCACTATAATTATGTTCCATAAAGTCACTATAAATACTGACCTAGGTTTCTCTGAGTCTCTGGTTAAACTTTTTGTAGTACTGTGGATTGAACCCAGGGGTGCTCTACTACTGAACTATACCTCCACCCCTTTTCTATTTTGAGACAGGGTTCCAACAAATTGCCCAGGCTGGCCTGAAGCTTTCGATTCTCCTGTCTCAGCCTCCAGAGTAGCTGGGATTATAGTCTGCGCCATCATTGCCAGTTTATCACCTTTTTTCTGTGTTTCAGTTCAAAGACCCTTTACTGAATATCTATTGTTGATTCAATAATGCTGAATCCACAGACAACAGTCTCATGCCTGAACCCATCTTATCTAACACAGGAATTTTCTCCATAAGGACTATCCAACCCCTCCTGGCTACAGACAGCACTTCGGCACCACATTTGGAGGCAATTTTAAACAAAATTACCAACAAAAAGCACAAAAATGCAAAATAAATAAATAAATAAGAAAGTGGTGCTAAAGGGTCCCCCAAAGCACACTTGTTTATATGTAGAATGAGAGCTGAAACAAGAAGGCAAAATATTCAAAATATTGCCTTTTTCCCTCTCAACTGGGAACATGCCAATCAGTGGACTCAAATTTTTCCTCACCATGCACTTGCTCCCCAATGTCCAAAAAAGCACTGCAAGTACTGCTTTTGGGGTTGCAAACACATTTTTGCAAGTAGGCAAATTCATAAATATGAACAGTAAGGATCAGCTGTGTCTGATTATCAGGCCTGAGGCATGAGACACAGAAAGCACATTCTATAGTATGTATCCTAGATACAATGATTTTTTTTTTCCTGGTTTCAACATTTCCTATGCTCTTTCCTCTTCTACCTTGGCAGTTTGTACCATCAAGATTTGGCAACTTGGTTCCTAAATTTTTGTTTGTTTTGCAGTACTAGGGATTGAACCCAGGCTTCACAAATGCTAGGCAAGCAGTGAGTCACATCCCAGCCCTATTTTATTTTAAGACAGGGTCTTGCTGAATTGCCCAGAGAAGCCTCAATTTTTTAACTCTCCTGCCTCAGCCTCCTGAATAGCTGGAATTTCAGGCATGCACCACTACGCCCAGCTGTTTGTTTTTAATGTGGATCCTATTGGTTAGGGGCTGATTAACAGTATTTTTTAAAATTTTTCTATTAAACGCCCCCACACAGACTTCAATAACTTTAGACAGGATCCCTGAATCACAAGTAAGTCTCAGCTAATATATCTTACAAAAAGTTCTACATACACACAACCTTCCTCTTCACCAGGTTTTCATACCCGCAACAAACAGCTCATCTCACTCAGACATTAAACAGACAACTTGATGCTAATATACCACGCCAGTCATAATTTACTACATTAAGATTTTCTGTGTGCTTGACTCAACCTGCAACTGTTTGTATTTTATTTTCACATTCAAAGTTGCAAGATGAGTGGGCTGGGGTTGTGGCTCAGTGGTAGAGTGCTTGCTGAGCATGTGTGTGGCCCTGGGATCGATTCTCAGCACCACATATAAATAAATGAAGAAAAAATAAAGGTCTCTCAACATCTAAGAAATATTTTTTAAAACAGTTGCAAGATGACTTTTATTTATAATTATTCTACGTATCAAGCAAATTAAAAGTTGCATAGCAAATCTATCCAGAAGAAACACAAAAGTAACAGCTTCCTCTGGATCTGTCTGGCAATCACCAGAGGTAGGTAACAACATATAACAACATGAACTCCAATAAGGAGTTAAAAGGAAGTTGACATTACAGAACATTCAAAAGTGAAGATTTTAGCTTCCTAATTATGTCTGCAGACTGTTAAAATCTTAAAGTCATAGCTCTACGTCAGTCAGGGGAAGTGGCAAGGACTGTGTTTATGAAGCTCTTTCCAACCTTCAAAGACTTTTATAAATAACCTAAGACAAAATACTTTCAAGGCACATTATTCCCTGTAATTCCTGAAGCTGTGTGATGTTCTGGAACAGACAATATCACCCTCTTACAGAGGTAAACAAACCGCAAAGGTTAAGTATGCCTAACTGGGGCTGTGGCTCAGTGGTAGAGTGCTTGCCTAGCATGTGGAAGGCACTGGGTTGATTCTCAGCACCACATAGAAATAAGTGAATAAAATAAAGGTCTATCAACTAAAAAAAAAAAAAAAAAGTTAAAAAAAAGAAAGCATGAATAACTTTTTCTGGTCAAAGATCTTAGCAGGTGACATAGCAAGGACTTGAACTCAAGTCTCCAGAATAAGAAGCCAGGGCTGTTTTTACTACAACATTCACAGTTTTGGAATGCAGACCATGGTTATTTATAGCAGAATTATCTTCTTAATTGTATTGTGTTTTGGTCAACAACAATAACCAAAAAAATTAGTTTGCATTCCCTTCCAAATGGAAAAGCAAAGGCAGGCTGCCCAGAAGTGTGAAAAAACAGTGGCAAAGCAGAGGAAATCGGCCTGGGATTAAAATTTTGCCAAAGTTAAACAACAAATTAAGGGATTTACATCATTTCCATGGGGCGAAGGGCGTTTCAGCCAGATGCAACAGGAACCACACAAGACCCACTCCCCCCCCCCCCCAAAAAAAAAGACGTTAGAAAACTGTCTTCAGTATAAGAAACTTTTGAGGAAAGTATTTCTAAATCCATTATTTAAATTCAGAACATGGAGATTTTCAAGATAAAAATAACTTCTCCCAAGTACACACCACTGGGACCGGGATGGGGGGATGGGGGGGGTGGGATATGGCTGTGGTGGGATATGGCTGTGCATTGCCTAGCATGCATGAAGCCCTGGGTTCCATCCCCAGCATCACTTTAAAAAAAAAAAAAATCAGACCATTGGTTCCCACTAACACTGCCCACCCCAAAGGGATCTCTTTCAAACTTCCTACTCTACCCTTCTAGCAGTCATGCCAGTCTCCTCCTTAGCTGCAGCGGGAAACAAGGAACCTCAAGGCCGTGAACTTAAAAAGACTAAGGCAGGGAGTTAAAGTTTGGTAGGCAAAACTGACCTTCAAATCTTAACACGCTAACTGACATTTGTCGTGTTTTGTCTTTGTTCCAAATGAGTCTGCTTCTTAGTCAAGGTAGCCTTGGGCTTAGAAAAAAAGATATTAAAACCGTACAAACTGGAATAGTACGTTTTAAATAGAGGGGTAACCCGCGCTGATAAAACTGGAAGAGCCGCCTCCATTTCCCCCCACACCCCCGCACCAGGCTGCTGGTTCCTATTAACCACAGAGAAGGAAATACAACTAGCAACTTACAGCACCAATGATCAAAGTGAAACCGATTTTTTTAATCATCTAGCTTAAACAGATGAGTACATGCCAGTAAAGCACATAAAGACTAACTTAACAGCCCCAGCAAGTATTGTCATCCTAACCTAAGACAAGTAAATGTCTCTGTGTGATTAATCAAAGGAGACTCTACGGAAAACAAAAAAGGAAAAGACCTTTGCTTTTCCGCGAGGCCTGCACACAGTAACAGTTTTGTTTGGGGCAAGGGGCGGGAAGTACAGTAAGAGGAAAGAGCCCGGTCCCTGCTGCCCATCTTTCAGCCCCTTCCCTCAGTCCCGCACCTCAGCCCTGGCTCGAAGCGGGCCGGGACCAAGCGGATGCAGGGTGCAGGGCCGCAACGTCGGCCCGGTGCCTTGGACTCCCTCCACGAGCTGGATCTCCCCCTCCCGAAGCACAGTCGCTTCCATCCCCAGCGCTAGCCTCGTAAGCTGTCCTGTGTGGACAAGTCGCCTTCTCCCCTTCAGGAAGGCGTCCCCGTCCCGCTCCAGGTCAACCCACTCCTAAGGTCCCCTGCAGGCAGCCCTCACCCAGCTGGGGGCCCGCCCGGTTCTTGCTCACTCACCACCGGGCGGCTCCAGGCTCGCCCGCCTCGGGCCGGCCGGGCCCCGCAGGGGGCGGCTAGGGACAGAGGCGGGGCCGCTAGGCGCGCGGGGAGCAGTCCGGGGACGCGCGGACGCACAGGCGCGCTCGCGCCCGCGCTCCCGCACCGGCTGTCGGCTAAGCACACACAGACCCGGGCCGCGCGCGCCGGGCCGGCTCCGCGGCGGACCGGAGCGCGAGGAATCCCTGGAATGAGGCGCCGCCCGCCTTCTCCCGGGTTCCGCTGGGCCGCCCAGGCCACGCCCAGGCCACGCCTCCACCACGAGCAGGTGGGGGCCGAGCCCAGGTGAAGCCGAGGGGAGGCGGGGCCCGAGCCCCGAGCAGCCGGAGAGACTCCTTTCCCTCCCCCGCTCGCCGCGCTCGGGGCGTCAGATCGCACCTACCCGGCCGGTGCAGACGCGCTCCGGTACAGAATATAAGCTGGGGGCCTGGTGCTCCCAGCGTGGGCCCCTCGGAGTAGGCATTTACAGGATAGGGCACGTGGGCACAGCCCACACTGTGTGCGCCCAGCATTTCACACGCCCCCATGTCCGCGTGGGAACACAGCTTCAGTGGACACGCACCCACAAACGAACATTTGGTGCGTGCCCAGGTTCCTGCCGCTCTGGTCAGGCGCGCTCCCACACGTTCCTCGCAGATTCCG
Organism: Glaucomys volans; assembly: GCA_020662805.1. Lineage (NCBI taxonomy): Eukaryota > Metazoa > Chordata > Mammalia > Rodentia > Sciuridae > Glaucomys > Glaucomys volans. The sequence goes on from JAJEJO010002698.1 coordinate 182,968, forward strand.
GCACCCAGCGGACACAGCACCTCGGCCCAGTCGTACTCCGTGCCCCCTGGACTTGCTGCCCCATACCCGCCACTCAGCCAGCCCAGTTGAGCGCATTCCAGTCAGACCTGCGGCACCCACGCTGCCTTCTGCTCCGACCCGCTGCCGTCCCAGCCTCACACTCTGCAACCGAAGGGCGTAGCAGCCCTGCAGCGCCTGGGGGGTCGGCGTCCACACCCGAGCACACCGGCACGCACAGCTGCCGGCCGCCTCCCGAGCTCTACGCTCCACGGGGCGCCACCCTGGGCTACTCACGGCCTCTGCGTCTCGTTACCCACCCACACCCAAGCCACACTGCCGGGACAGGCAGACGACTACACGTACCTGAAGGTACAGATCGCACTTGCTTCGAAAGTGTGCGCTCAAGTGCCACCTGGAATCAAAACAGCCGCTGCAGTTCAGGGCACTCGGACGCAGGTCGGTGTCCTCCCATTACAGCATTTTACACTCCACCATTCCACAGCGCGCACACACACATACACACTCAAACCCAGGCGCTCGGTGGCGTCTTTCCTTCCCCCGCCCCCTCTCCGGGAGAAGGAAGTCCTGGTAAATCAAAACAGTGTGGAAGGGAGGGAGCCGAGAGGCGAAAGAGGGAGGTCGGAGTAGAAAGAGTCCCCTCTGCCGCTTGCACACCAATGTTTGCTGTGTTTGGCAAACTCCTGGAGTCCACGGCCCGGCCTGCTCCGAAATGGGCCCGGGGAGGGGCGGGGAGGAGGAGGTGAACGTTTCTAATTGGCGCAGGTTCTTATTACAGCGGCAGCGTAGACATGTGACCACGAAAAGAAAAGGCCTGTCTTTAATTTTTTCCTGTCATTCTCTGGAGATTTGATGGTGGCGGGTAGGGGAGTGGAGGCCTGACACTCCCCCATCCCAAGCCGCCCTTGCCCCATTGTTTTTCTCATACTGCCACAATTAAGAAAACATTTGCTTAACATATTCAGCCGCTAACTTCATAAAATAAATAGAGACTGGACTTCCTCTAATTTGCTTTACATGGCTTCACGTTGCTAACATCCTGGCAGTTCTCAAACCTCAGTCTTCAGGAGGAGGCCTTATCATAAGGGCTTTCCCTGGAGAGGTCTCTGGTGAGAGGGAATGGGAACAATTAAAACAAATACATTAGGGCTGGGAAGAAAAAATGCTCTGTAGTGTTCAAACTGTTTTCCCATCTGCTTCCTCATCTGATCCTGTCAACCCAGAGCACGTTATCATATTAGGTCCCAGCCCTGTTGTATATGTAGGACAGGTATGAATAGCTTCCTATTACAGTGAGATTACATGGTTTGCCTAAAACAGGTTGCCCTCATCTTGTTAGAGGCACTCTCCTCCAACCCATCCACCCAGCAGATGTGACCCCTGGAGATGTGACAGCCCAAGTGACAAGCACAGCCATCATTGGATTTCCCGGTTCCTCTGTTAAAATTCACAGATTGAAGTCTCTCTGCCTCCCCAATATTTGTTCTTAGACTCTCTAAATTCATGGATAGTCTAGGAATAGGAAAAGAAATTCTGCGAAACAGCACAAATCGGAGATTTTCATCCTTCCAGATACAGACAGGGAATAAGGAAAGAATGAGAACTGCTGGGGCAGATTCCAGGAAGTGTGGAAAAACAGAGAAAGTGTTCTGGATTCAGACAGGGATTTGAATCCCAACCCTACTCATTATAGAACTTTGGGGAAATTTTCAAGCTTCACTTTTCTCATCTATTAAAATAGAGATGACCCCGGGCACAGTGGTGCCTTGTAATCCCAGTGGCTCAGGAGGCTGAGGCAGGAGGATCCTTAATTCAGAGTCAGACTCAGCAACTTAGTAGCACCCTAAACAATTTAGCAAGCAAGACTCCGCCTCTAAATAAAATATTAAAAAGGCTGGGCATGTGGCTCAATGGTTAAGTGCCCCTGGGTTCAACCCCTGGTACCAAAAAAATAAAAAATAACACCCCCCCACCCCCACCCCCCACCCCCGCCACACACACACACAAATAATTCTTCCTTTGAGGAGCCATTGGAGGGGGCAAAGGACAAGGAACAGCAGTTCAGTGAAATATCCTTTTCTCTCCTCCAGATGTACAACTAGTCTTGCTGAGCACTTTACAAACAGACACCCACTTAGGAGGGAGGAATAGGGAAACAATTTGCCTAGATATTGCAAATGAATAATGATGACAAAATAATACAACTGCACATTTATAAAAAAGGCCTAGGGTTCACAAAATGTTCCCACATATCATTATCTCATTTGATCTTTATGACAACATTGCCATTTGCTTGCTACTAAATGATTTCTATTTGGGGTCAGTGTGGAGGTCCTAAAGCTGCCTCTTTAATTTCCATCACTGCTTAGAGTGACCCTTACTCTGCAGATAACTCATGGGGACAGAGGGCCTTTTCTCATGGATGTGTGACCAGTCTTCAACCTTTGCATGAATTAATCTCACTTCTTGCCTTACATCAGCAGGAGTGTAACTTGGCTCTGGCAGCATCTAAGCATGGTTGTTTTACTCAAGTTGTTTTAGGTGTGTGAAGTAGAGACACACACAAGTTACCACAAAAAAAGTTTAGCTATAAAAGTATAGGAGGGCTAGGCACAGTGGCGCAAACATGCAATCCCCGCAACTCGGGAGGCTGAGGCAGGAAGATTGCAAGTTCGAGGATTGCAAGTTAGCAAGACCCTACCTCAAAATAAAATTTAAAAATTTTTAAAGGGCTGGGTAGCTTGGGTAGAGCACCTCCTGGTAAGTCCCAAATGATTGCATACAACAGAATACTCTGCTTGTAACATTAAAAATAAAATGAGGGGCTGGGGTTGTGGCTCAGTAGTTGAGCACTTGCCTAGCATGTGTAAGGCTAGGCAAGTGCTGGGTTCGATTCTCTGCACCACATATAGATAAATAAATAAAATGAAGGTCCATCAACATCTAAAAAAATATTTAAAATAAAATAAAATGAGCCAGATGAGGTGGTACATACCTGTAATCCCAGAGACTTGGGAGGCTAAGGTAGGAAGATCACCAAGTTCAAGAACAGCCACAGCAATTTAACAAGACCTGTCTCCAAAAAAAAAAAAAAAAAAAAAAATTTTAAGGGCCAGGGATGTAACTCAGTGGTAAAGTGTCCCTGGGTTAAATATCCAGTACAAAAGTAAACAAACAAACATTTTTAAGAAACAATAAAGTGAAAAATAATTTTAGGAGAACATATACTTGCAATAAAATTACATATAAATAAACAAGTCAGAAGCTGAACACTCTACTCCCAGCTATTAAGAAGTCAGGAAGGCCGGGCGTGGTTGCGCACGCCTGTAATCCAGTCAGGAGGATCTCAAGTTCAAAGCCAGCCTCAGCAACTCAGTGAGGCCCTTAGCAACTCAGTGAGACCCTGTCTCTAAATAAAATACAAAATAGGGCTGGGGATGTGGCTCAGTGGCCGAGTGTCCCTGAGTTCAATCCCTGGTTCCAAAAAAAAAAAAAGTCTAAGGAACTAAAGAAAAAGATTGGGCAAATCAAAAAGAAAGCAAACACTACTTAAGTAACTCATCAAATAAATAAAGGTAGGCTATACACAGACTACTGATGAGAATGTATCTCAAAGGATTTTATAAATGCATCAAAAGTTCATTTTTTAAAAATTAAAATAATTGAGGAAGTGGGTGCCTAGAGTTAGAGAAGAAACAAGATTGGCCCAGAGTTGGTCATTGTTAAAACCATGTTATGGATATGAAGAGGAGAATGTGGGGAGGCTAAGGGAAGTGGTTATGCTGTTCTGTCTATTCTTACATGTTTGAAATTTTTCACATGAAACCATTTTTTTTAAAAAGGGAGAAACGCAGAGGATGCTTTGTGTACAGATATTGTGACTCACCCATGGGCCATGAAGTTGTTGATTGGTCTCCTTTCTCCCTATTTCTTTGTGTCTCCTCCCCAACCTAGCTCCTTCCCTCTCCCTGCCAAGGAGTTCCCTGATATAGTTGGTTCCCTAACTGCTGTCCCTACAACCCCTTTTGGTTTCTCCCACCTCCTGCCCACAACTTCAGGTTCTTGTAAATGACTTTAGGAACTGACTCCTTTTATACCTGCATGGTCTCATTACTCAGAAAGAAAATCTGATTTTTCTCTTTCTACTAATCCAAAATTGGCTGTCATCTGATCTGCCTGGAAGTCATGCGTCCCAAAGGGTCTGTGGAGTCAAGCATAGTTCAGAAATGAGAAGCATAGTCCACCGCCAGCTGTAGGAGTGGCACGGTCCCAAGACTGCCACACGCTGAAAGGTTCTCAGGAGTGCAGTTAGCTAAGAATAAGGTCTTTGCCTTTGTACAATTCCTTCATCTCTTCCATTAGTGAATAGAATGTGAAAAAAGTTTCATTTTCCATACCAAATGGAAAACCAGTGGAAAAACTCAAAATGATCTTATCTCAATGACTGTACGGAATAATAAGCAGTCTAAAATAATACTAATAATGATTCCCAATGTTTAGTGAGCATTTGCTATGTTCCAGGTACTGCTCTACATGCTTTTAGAGAATTATCTAATTTAAACCTCAAAATAGTTCAAAAAGTACAGCAGATCCTTGAACAACACAGATTCAAACTGCATGGGTTCACTTATATGCAGACCCCCCCACCACCACCAAGATTTGCAGCAATTTGAAACAATTCTCAGATGAATCACAGAGCCTAGAATATAAGAAAAAGAAAGAAGGAAGGGAGGGAGGAAGGAAGGAGAGAAAAACAAAAAGAAAAAGTTACTCTATGAAAGCATAAAATATGTCTATTTTGTCACTTACAATAAAATTATACACAAATCTATTATAGAAAGTTAAAATTCATCAAAACTTACACACACACAGGTGGTGCATGGCACCATTCTGTCAAGAGCAATGTCAACAAATTTATTAAAGTTACAGTTATTAAATCATAACTGCATAAAATTAACTATAGTACACACTGTACCACCGTAATGATTTTGTAGCCACCTGCTGTTGCTATTTCAGGAGTCAAAAGTTATACACAGCAGATTTTCAACTGGCAGGGTAGGGGGTTGATGTCCCTAGCCCCTGCATTGTTCAAGGGTCAACTGCAGTTTTTTTTTTTTTTTTCAATATGTCCTGCCATGTCATACTGCCAAGGGGGAAATAAAGGAACCACAGATGGCCACCAATCTCAGATGCTCATAGTACCGGTAGACTTCCATTGTTCTCCTCCATGGCCTAAGAACTATGGTTTTTTTCCCACCCCACATCCTTTTACTTACAATGTGCTCATGTGAATCTCTTCTGCTCTTTTCTTCTCTTCCCTCCACCTTGTCCCACAGAAAGCACTGAGGTGTCAAAAGCAGTGGTTTCTGGTTTAGATTTGGTCTCTAGGTGACAATGTAGGCCCAGGGAAGTCATTTCACACCTCTGGGTTCATGTTTCCTATCTGTGAGAAGCTTGGACCACAGTAGGATTCACAAATTTCAATTTGAACAATAGCTTTGCCTGGGGAACCCTCTCTTGAGATCTCCAGTTGAGATCTTCACTGAGTTGAGGCTCAGTGGAGTATCAGGATTGACTGGTAATGTCTGCTATGGGCATCAAAAAGGAACTTGTAAAGCAGATATTTGCCATTTTTGGCCTAGAAGAGCTCTAAATGTCCCTTCTAACAATAACCTCTCTTCCTTCCTCTTTCTTTCTCCATTTTTAAATTGAACTTTTTATTATTGAATTGTAAGAATTCTTTATATATTCTGGACATAAGTCTGTTATCAGATACAGTCATCCTTCTATTGTTTCTGGGATCCCCCCACCCCACCCCTAGGATACCCAAATTCTCAGATGCTTAAGTCTCTTACGTAAAATGATGTCAAATCTGCATATAACCCATACACATCCTCTCATACACTTGAAATCATCTCTAGATTATTTACAATACGTAATGCAATGTAAATGCTATGCAAAGAATATTCAAACTCTATCATTTAGGGAATAGTGACAAGGGAAAAATATTCTTTTAGCAATTTTGAAATATGCAAATATACTGGTGATTGTTTCTCTTTTTCTAGGGACCAAAATAACCAAAGGGAAAACTCAAAATTACCTTACATCAATGAAAGAGCAATGAATAAAAAGTCTTAAATTATAATAATGCCTAATATTTAATTAGCACAACTATGATCCAGGTACCACCCTAGGAGCCTTATAAATTTTCTAATTTAAGCCTCATGACAGCCTGCAAGATAGAGATTGTATATATCCCCATTTTATGAATGAAGAAACTGAAACATGGAGATATTAACTAGCTTGTCCAAGATCTTAAAGATAATAAGCATGGAACTAGAGTTAAGTCTGGCAGTCTGATTCTGGAACCACATACTTAGTCTCTTGCTTTTCAGCAGTGCCTACAAACTGCATCAGGCACTTGCTTGGGACTTAGTGTAAATATCTATTCTCAGGTCCCTCTGATACCTACTGAATTTGAATCTGCATTTTGACAAGCCCCCTGTGGGCTCATATTCATAGTAAACTTTGAGATGCACTGAGCTACACTGTATTACCGTCTATCAGGAAATTATCTACAGTTTTTTAATGTTTCCCATATGCATGCACTGTGTGCTAAGCATTATGCCTTTATCATTGCATTTAATAAAAAAAAATCCTATAAGGAGCCAGACATGGTGGCATGTACCTGTCATGCCAGCTATTAGGGAGGCCGAGGCAAGAGAATCCCTGAGCTTAGCAGTTCAAGGTCAGCCCGAGGAACACAGCAAGATCCCATCTTGAAAAAAAAAGAAAAGAAAAATCCTACAAGACCAATGGACTGACCCATGTCAATATCCTGGATATGATAATGTCCTACAGTTTTTAAAAATTTTACCACAGAAAAGGAAACATAGGATTTGTCTGTATTACTTCTTATGATTGCATGTGAACCTACAATTATCTCAAAAATTCAAAAATCATTAAAAAAATCTTATGATAAAGGTTGTATTTTTCCTACTTTTGTTGTTAGGGAAACAGAATTTTAAGGTTCTAAGTTAAGCAGCTCAACACAAATAGGTATTGAGGTTCTTCTATGTGCAAGGTGCTGTTCCCAGCGCTGGGCATATGGCTGAGAGCAAACATTGCCGTTGCTAAGCTGTCATTCTAGTGTGGGTAGTCAGAATTCAACCACAGGTCTGACTGCCACATCCTCTACTATTCAGATTTCACGGATATAGTCAGAAGATTGGAAAGGGGTATAACAGAACTACCCAAGGTTAAAACATTTGCAGAATTTCTAAACATGTTTATAAAAGCATTGACCAGTGCCAGGTACACAGGAAGCACTCAATAAAAATGAATGCCTTTCCTTCCCTCAGAGTCTAGAAGGAACCTCACCTTCACCATGACCCGATACTGATTTCACCCTTCATCCAACTGGATGGAGTCCAGTGATGGGGCCATATTGAGTGCTGGTAACCTGAGCCCAGAGCTCATTTCAGAATTAGCTGAAAAGCTGTGTTTGAGGGCACTGTTCCAAGGTTTGGGGACATACCACTTTGAGACCTGTCTGGGACAGCTCTTTGCACAGCAGTTCTGAATGAGCCCCCTTATCAGAACCAGATTTATGGTCAGATGACTGCTCTGACCTCAGACATCTGATTGGTATTTAACACTGATCCACAGATTGAATTTGTCCTCACATGAGGGATTTTCCTTCAGAGACTATACGAACAACTCAGTTTGGCAATATATTCTTGCTGTGTTTGCTAGAGAGAAACTTCACTGGGCTGCTGCAAGAGATAACGAGAGCCATTTTCCTCAGAAAAGAATGTTGCAGATCCAAGATTGACCACAGTCTGCTTCTCAGACAGAATGGTTTCAATTGGGGAACTTACCCAAAATGAGCATGTGTTGTTTTTGTTTGTTTGTTTTTGTTTTTTTCCCTGCATGCATAAAGTACACCACCACCTCGGAGAGAAAGACCTCAAACTGGAATTGCCAGATCTCTCTGCACTTCAATTTCCTCTTTTGCATTTTGCTCTTATAAGCACAGGCTAGAAGAAGGAAGGAAGGAAGGGAGGAATGGAGGAAAGGAAGAGAGAGGAAGGAAGAAGGGAAAGACAAACTCCTGCAATCACATTTCATATCCTAATGAGGAGATGTTGGAGAGAAGGTGGGGAGAAGGACCTTATCTGGGAAACATAATTTAAGCTATGTAAATTAACTTCAGGGGAGAGCACTTGCCTAGCATGTGTGAGGTTCTGGGTTCCACCCCCAGCACTGCAAAATAGCAACAAAAATAATAGTAATCTTTTTTTTTTTGGAGACAAGTTCTCCTTATGTTGCCCAGGCTGGTCTCAAACTTCTAGGCTCAAATGATTTTTCTGCCTTAGCCTCCCAAGTAACTGGAACTGTAGGCATGCATCACCATGCTTGGTTAATAATAATAATCTTTAAGGGGGTAAGATTGTAGCTCAGTGGAAGAATGCTTTCCTAATGTGCACAAGAATCTGGTTTGATTCCCATCACTACAAAACAAAAACAAAAACAAAAACAAAAAAACGAACAAAAGCCGGGCGTGGTGGCGCACGCCTGTAATCCAAGCGACTTGGGAGGCTGAGTCAGGAGGATCGCAAGTTCAAAGCCAGCCTCAGCAACTTAGCGAGGCCCTAAGCAACTCAGTGAGACCCTGTCTCTACTCTAAATAAAATACAAAATAGGGCTGGGGATGTGGCTCAGTGGCCGAGTGTCCCTGAGTTCAATTCCTGGTTCAAAAAAAAAAAAAAAAAAAAAACGAACAAAAAAAACCACCTCATTTGAAATAGTGATAAGAGCTTGGCGAGGTAGTGCACACCTATAATCCTAGCAGCTCAGGAGGCCGAGGCAGTGGGAGATTGTGAGTTCAAAACCAGCCTCAGCAATTTAGCAAAGCCCTAAGCAATTTAGTGAGCCCAAATCACAAAAAAACAAAAAGGGCTGGGATGAGGGTGAGTCAGAGGTAGAGTACTCCTGGGTTCAAATCCCAGTACCCAAAAGAAAGGGAAAGGGAAAGCGAAAGGGAAAGGAAAGAGAAAAGTAAAGAAAAATATGTGGCCAATAAAAGCGAGGAAATGTTACACTTTACAATCTTTCAGGAGAGAGAAGACCGTCATTCAAAATAAGAGGAAGTCCAAACAAAGTGGATGGATTAGAGAGATATTTTGGAGGTAGATGAACTAGTTAAGGTAATGCCAGCAACCACAGCCAAAGAACTCTAAAATCTTCGTGGGTTTTTACATCAACTCTAAACAGGTGGGTCTGGAAGAGACAGTGGTTCTTCTCCAAGCAGTAACCCAAGGATCCAGGATTCTGCTGTCTTGGAACTCTTCCAGCTTCTGGGGCCCCAGAGTCTTCATCTAGCCAGAGAAGGAGTGTGAAGACCTACACACTTCTTAACCACATGGGCCAGGTTGTTGCACACATTGCTATTTCTATTCCATGGATGAGAACTAATCCTGTGGCCTCACACAAATAAAGGGGGACTAGGAGATGCGGGGTTTTTGTGGGCAGTTACTGCCTGTCAACAGCTCTGCGCTATGGAAACAGAACAGATCTTTGGTGGTGAGATGGTCATCTGGGTCAGGAAGCATCATCAAGCTCTTTGGTAGGTTGCACATGGTGACTGAAGGAATATGAGGCTCCTGGGATGACAGTTTGGCTTTTGACCTGAGCAAAGGTGGAAAGTGGTCATTAACCCAAAATGGGAAATTGAGAAAGAAGCAGATTTTTACTGGAGGTAGGGGAAAATTAAGAGTTACATTTTGCACATACATCGTGTGAACTGTTCATAAGACATCCAAAAGCAGATGTTGGAAAAGCAGTTAGAGACATGAGCCAGGGATCCAGAGAAGTCAAAACTGAAGATTTAAATATTGCATTTTTAGGGGGGTGGGTTATAGCTCAGTGGAAGAGTGCTTGCCTAGCATGTGTCAGGCACTGGTTCTAATTCTCAGCACCACATATACATAAATAAAATAAAGGTTCAAAATAAGTAAGTAAATAAATAAATATTGGATTTTCCCCTTGACCTAATGGTTTCTAATCCTGACGCCTACTCCTCCAGTGGTCTGGGCCCCCCATAGCCACTGAACCTCTGTGACTTTACTACATCAGTATAACTTCACTCTTCTGTGATAGATAACGTTTGTAATTTAAGTGATAGTTCTTACTATTATATGAATTCTCTCTATAAACACAGTTTTTTTGGGGGGGTTTCAGTCTTTTTTTTTTTTTTTTCACTGTGGAGAATGAATCCAGGGCCTTGTGCAAGCTGGACAAGCACTCCACTACTGAACTACACACCCCATCCTCGACACATATTTTATTGAATGTCTACTATATTCCAGGTAGTGATGATAAGCAGAGAAAAAGACAGTCTCTGCCTCATGAGGATCGCATTCTAATAGAAGCCAGATAATAAACAAATAAACAATTAAATAGATAGTGTTTCAGGCGCCCTAGAAAACAGTAGTACAAGATGAATGAGAAAGTACCAGTGGGGTGGAGGATGGAATTTCTAGAAGTAACAAGACTTTTTTAGTAAGGAACATTTGAGCAGAAGCCTTCATGAAACTGAGGTACCTTGAACCATGTGTACCATGGGGGAAGGCTGTGATGTGCCAGGTGAGGGCAGAGTGAGTGCAAAGGCCCACAGGCAGGACAGTACCTGGCATGATCCAAAACCACCCAGGAGGCTAGCACAGCTGGACTGAGGTGGGTATGGGGGAAGAGTTGTAGAGATGAGGTCAGAGAGGAAGGGGGAGGGGCAGGTCATGCAGTAGACAAAGCAGAGCGTTTTCCACCAACAACTTCATGTAACTCGAGAAGGAGAGAGAAAAACAAACCTATTTCCCCCGTGCAAGAATTATTGTGAAGAAAGCAAATGCACCATCAGGAACTTCCTGTGCAGTTCCCAAAATGAAACACCTTCAAAGTGGAGGATTTGTGACCAAAATAAGAAAGGGGAACTGTTTTGTAATGCACAGCACAGAATACACGATTTTCCCCTGGTGCAAGCAGGTTCTCTACACAGTTAATTGTAGCCACATGTGAAGCACCGCAGGGCGGCATTTTTAGCAAGTGCCATCAAAGATGTGGACAAATGCTTCCCATCCCTCATGCTCAGAGCAAAACCGATTAGCCCAGGAGGATGGCAACAACAACACTGCTCTGATAAACACTTTGTCTTCCAAATTTCAACTCCAAAACCCAAGCCAGAGGCCTTTTATTAGCTTGTTTTTTTTGTAAATAACAGAAGAAAGTGGGGTTAAATGGAAAGAAGAATATTTTTTTCAAGGAAGACATAGTTTAGGTAAAAATATTTTAGACTAGGTAATTTATAAAGAACAGAAATTTATTTCTTACATTTCTAGAGGCTGGAAAGCCCAAGATCAAGGCACTGGCATTGGTATTTAGTGAGGGCTTCTTCCTGCTTCCAAGATGGTGCCTTATCTCTCAGGCCTGTTAAATTCCCTTGGGTGGTTCCCTCCTGATCTGCCCACTGTAATGGGGGCCATGAAACAAAAGCACCCCTGTGGGGTCTAGGCCTTTCATCACTGCTCTTGATCACAGTGGGGCCTCATTGGAGCTGGTCCAGCAACCAGCAAACCTGTGGACAGGACTTCATAGCTGCTATCCATGAGGTCATCTTATTTAATGCTGACATTTCTGAAATTGGTCCCGTTCTCTGTTTTATAGGAGAGTGTGTCTGGATGACATTGGCTGAGTTTTGGCTCCCCAGTATCTAGCCTCCCTTCCAAGCTGGGGAAATTCTCCATGGACTGGGTCTGCAGAAGTCAAAGGGAGCCAGAGAATACTACCCTGGGGCTAAGAGGTAGGCTCAGCCAGCTTGATGTTCTTGCCCAGGGTCTTAACTCTTGAAGGAATGGCCTAAGGCTCAATTATAATGGGTTGAGTCCTAGAATTGTCACACTGCACAGAGGTGGTGACTCTAGCACTGGAAGTCAGGAGTTTGTCTATACCAGATGACTCCAGTTATAGACCATTCTACCTAACCTCTGAACCACTTTCTGAGTCTGGTTCTCTAATCTTCCTATCTGTTCTTCCAGTACCCAGTACCCACCCCATAAACTCCATTTCTGCTTTTATTAACCAGATACTGTTTCTGTTGTCTATAACCCAAACTCTGACTTAATCTTAAGCAATTTGCAGACCCCCATTAAAAAAAACAAAATTTCCCTTGGACTCCAAGAGTTGACTTACATTAGTTTTGTTCTCACGTAACTCACATATGTACATCATAAAACCAACAATAAACTCCTCAGAGGCTTGCAGCTTTAAGCAACTATAAAATACAAACACATTTGCAAGCTAAATATAAGTAACACTACCAATTCTGCACTGTTGAAATGAACATTAACTCAATATGACAGATGATCCTGTTCAGTGAAACTAAATAGCTGTTTGTTATGTGAATGTGAAACTCACTGACCTGGGCTCCTTTGGTTGCATTTTTTACTGCCATGGGCCACTTGGTGACTGAGCTCCACACCTCTCCTCTCTGCTTCATTCATATACTTCCTGTGTACAGTTTGTCTTCAGGGCATTTGCTCTTTGCTGGGCACATCATTCACAAATGAAGACTACAGGGTTTTTTTGTCATTTAGTTGAGACAATTAAAATTGTTTTACTTGATTCCAATGCCAATGCAAATGCCAGGTCTGAAATTAGCTAGAAAAGTTGTCCACATGAAAAAAAAAGTTGTCAACATTTGCTTATATCAATACTTTAATGACAAATATATAAAAATACTAAATTAAAAAAAACTCATAGACAACTCAGAATTTCCAATGACTATATTTGTAAGTTCCAGTTTCATAAATCATGACAAAATAGTCAGGTAGGTGCATTAGCTTTGGAGTTTAAAGTAAAAACCATGGTATTGGATCTCAACTCTACCCCTTATTAGTCTTAAAATCTTAAACAAATCATTTTATCTCTGAGACTTCATTTCCTTACCTTTAAAATGGAACCATAGGATGTACCTTTTAGGAAAGTTGTATTAAACAAGATGATCTCTGTAATTGTTCAATAAATGGTACTAATTATTGTTACTGATGTCCTAGTTGACTTTTGGATTGTTTAACACATCTGCCCAAGTTCATGTAGCCAGCCAAATGGTCACAGAGATGGAACAGGAATCAAGTCCTCTGAACTCGAAACTATTAACACCATATGTTATGGTTTGAATGTGTCCCCTAAAAGTTCATGTGTTGAAAACATAATCTCCAAAATCATATGTTAATGGTATTTGGGAGGGGAGCTCTGAGAGGTAATTAGATGTAAGTAAGGTATTGAGGATGGGGCCTCCATGATTGCATTAGTGGCTTTATAAGAAGAGGGAGGAGCTAGCCCACTTCCTCTGTCTCACCATGTGATGCTTTTTGTCAGGTTATGATGCAGCAAGAAGACCATATCAGATGCTAGGAGATGCTGGCACCATACTCTTGGACTCCCCAGCCTCCAGAACCATGAGTTAAATAAACCTCTATTCTTTATAAATTACCCAGTCTCAGGTTTTCAGTTATAGCAACAGAAAACAGACTAAGACACCATATGTGCTGAACAGTATAATGCCTTAAGGGCAGCAGCCTTCCTTTTAAGGCTGTGCTAAAAGGGAGCTGCTATATCTGAGGGATTTAACCTTTTTTAAAAATATTTTTTGTTGTAGATGGACAATACATTTATTTTATTTTTTTAATATGGTACTAAGGGGCCTCACACATACTAGGCAAGCACTTTACCACTAAGCCACAATCCTAGCCCAGGGATTTAACCTTTGTAGGAAATAATTCCATCCTTAGGTTAATTCCATGGGTGATCCTCTTAAAAAACTAATGACTTCATTCCCTCACGTGAAATCTTCTGTTCACCCCTATTACTTATACCTGTGATTCTCAAAATGGACTCCCCTGAACTGCAAGGCATTTGTTGATAATATAAATGCAAATTCTCCAGCCCCATCCCAGATAAACTAAATCAGTGGTGGTGCTCCCACCACTGAAATGCCATCTACATGAGGTCCTTACCAGTGTGTGCCCTTGACCTCCAGAACTATGAGCTAAATAAACTTCTTTTCTGAATACAAAGTATTCAGCCTCAAGTGTTTCATTATAGTAACCAAAACTGGACTAATACACTCCTTATGGTGAATGGAGATGCCCACAGTGATCTTGAGGATGGAGACATGCTAAAGATGGTGGAGCTAAATGACAGCAGGAGCCTGGGACATTAATAACATCTTGAGGCCACTGTATCTACTCTACACCTTCATCCCTAGACTCTAGATTACACGAGGCTCAAATAAATCCCTTTCTTATTGGAGCCATTGTTTCCTTGCCCCCAGTCTCAAAGGTAAGACTGTGTCTTATTCATCACTGAATCTACAGTACCTGGCACAGAGCCTGACCCATAGCATATGCTTACTAAACATTTGTAGAAGGAATAAAATAAAGAATCCTTCCTTATTATTTCTGCTACAGGAGGAATCAGAGCACGTACGCTGAGCCTAAAATTGCTTTCCTAGAAAATCTGGAAATTCACAAGAGGCTGAAAAAAAAAAAGAAAGAAAGAAAAAGAAAAAAAGACACATCTTTTACACTTTATTTTAAACTTAAATGTCACAGTAGTAAGTTAGGCCAGGATAATATTATCCTAACATTGAATAAAAAATAGGCGCTAAATGAAGACATATGTCACACCTGCTGAAAATCCCTCAATAGTTGCTCACCACTCTTAAAATAAAGTCCCTACCCCCTAGTGTTTTCTGGCTTCCCATTCCATTTTTTTTCTTTCTGTTTTTCTATGGGCATAACTATAGATTCACAGGTAGTTGTAATAAGTAATACAGAGAGGCCCCATGTATGTTTTCCCCAATGGTAACATCATCTGAAACTACAATACAATATCACCACCAGGACATTGAGATTTATGCAATCTACCAGTTGTATTCAATTTTCCCCAGTTTCAGTAGTATGCCTTTATGTATATGTTTATGCCCACATGTGTGTACAAGTCTCTTTATGCTGCTATTACAAAATATTTCAGACTAAGTTATTTATAAAGAACAGAAATTTACTTCTTACAGTTCCAGAGACTGGGAAGTCCAAGATCAAGGTGTTGGCACTGGTGTGTGGTGAGAGCTGCTCCCTGCTTCCAAGGTGCTGCTGTGTTGCTATGACTTCAGTTGGCAGAATGTGGAAGAGCAAGAGGACTGAACTCACTCTCTCAGGCTCATCTAGTAAGGGCACCTAATCCCACTTTTGAGGTTTCTGCATCACCTACAAAGGACCCATCTCTTTGTACTCTCACCTTGGGGCTTAAGTTCCAGTAGAGCACACATATTCAGAACAAAGCAGCACACACATGTGGGTGTTTAGCTCTATACCTTTTTAACGTGTGTGTAGGTCCATGTACCCACCTCCACACTGAAGACATAGAACATTTCCATCAATACAAGAATCCCTTGCTTTTCTGTAACCACATTCTCTTCCTTCCCACTGTGGCCCTTCTCCTTGTCCCTGACTTGTGGTAAATGCCAATCTGTTCTCCATTTGTAAAACTTTGCCATCTCAAAATGTTACATAAATGGAGTCATGTGGTATGGGAAAAATTGGGGGGGGATTGGGTTCCTTCTCTCAGCATAATATCTTGAAGATTCATCCAGCTTATTATGTACTGTTATGTATTTGTCCCTTTTATTGCTGAACAACACGTATGGATGGACCACGGTTGGCTTAACTATTCACCAGTTGATAGACATCTGGACTATTTATAGTTTGGGGCTCTTGCAAACAAAGTTGAACATCTGTGAACGATGAATATTTGTCTACAAGTTTTTGTACAAGAACACATCAAGGTGAGGCACTGGGTTTGATCCTCAGCACACGAAAATATAAATAAATAAAATAAAGGTATTATGTCCATCTACAACCTTATGTTAGTCAACTGTCCATATTCAAAAATACTTGAAATAACTTATAGAAAGGAAAGATTTATTTTTGCTCATGATTTCAGGGTTTAAGCTCATGCTTCATGGCCCTGTTGGTTTGAACCTGTAGTGCATCATGGTAGGAGCACATGGTGGAGGGGGCTTACTCACTTCATGCTGGCCAGGAGGTAAAAGAGGGACAGGAATGGGTCTGGAGTCCAAATACCCTATCTAAGGGCATAAACTCATAACCTAACTTTCTCCCAATAGGCCCCACCTCCTAAAGATTCCACCATCTCCCAGTAGTGCTACAGGCTAGTAACCGAGTCTTCCACACCTGTGCCTTTGGGGGACATTTAAGATCCAAACTATAGCAAACCTGTTCTTATGATTGGGGTGCTACCTCTCCAATAGTTCCTGCCCACTGAAGAAAGAAGCCTGAGCAATTCACTCTCCCAACCTCCCTTGCCCTTGGGTTGCTTCATCTCCACCATCTCCACCGATATAACCATGTAAGACTTTGTTCAGAAGCAGATGATGCCAGGAAGCAGGCAACCCAGGAAGTTCACCTGAAGCTGGGTGACAGCAGAGCTCCTAGGGAGCAGCAGTAGTGGTCACCAAAGCCAGTGAGCTTCTGTGTCTCAGCCAGCAGGGCAGTGGCAATGGGGTCTTTGCTGAGAGTCCTGGAGTATGGTTTTGGAGGGTTTTGTTTTTGACTGTGGCCTCCATATCCCATTCTCTGGCCCTCTTGGAGATGTAAACTACCTAATATTCCTTTACAGATTTATTTTCTGTGTGAATAAGCTCAAGAGGATTCTGAAGTTCACAGCTAGAAACCAGTTCCCCTCTCTAGGCTCATTTCTAGCCAGTCCTTCCATTAGTGCTCTGACTATACTAACTACAATCAGTTCCCAAATATACCTTACTAACATCAGGTTCTTCCTGATGCTTCCTGTTATGGCGCTTGTCACATTGTGTTATCCTTGCCTCTTTATTTGTGTTCCTCATAGAACTGTAAACCTGGTATCCTTAGCATCTGTCACCCTTCCATTGCCCTTGGTGTATTTGTTTAATCAAGATTCTGATGAATGGATCACTTATCTTTACTTTTGGTGAGATGAACAAAGCTTGTAGCGAGTACTATTATGGTTACTTTACCACTCAGAACTGTTCTTCTTGGGTTGGAGATACAGCTCAGTATTAGAGCGCATGCTTAGCCCTGAGTTCAATCTTCAGCACCACACACACACACACACACACACACACACAAGAAAACTAAAATTTCTTCAACTATAAAATGGAATAACACTACAAAGAGAAGCGCAGTTTAAAAGTAAGTGCCATCAATGGCAACAACAACAACAAAAACTGGATTTAAAAACTGGTAAAGGATTTGAATAGATATTTCTCCAAAAAAGGTACACAAATGGCCAATAAGCACATCAAGAGAGACTCAACATTTTACCTAGCATGTGTAAGGCCCTGGGTTTGATCTCCGTCACTCAAACAAACAAAGAAACAAAAAACAAAAATGCTCAACATTAAGGGGAATATAAATCTGAATCAAACCCACAACGACACACCACCTCATACCTCAAGGATGGCTGCAGGCATGAAAACAGAAAACTACACATGTTGACAAAGGATGTGGAGAAATTGAAACTTTTGTGCTTTGTTGGTACAATATAAAATTATACAGTCACTATAGAACATAGTACGTCAGTTCCTAAAAAAATTAAATATACAATTACATTTCTGAGCACATACCCAAAAACATTGAGAGGTGAAATTCAAAGAGATATTTGTACATTCATGTTCAGAGCGATTATTATTCATAATTGCCAAAAGGTGGAAGCAAAAACAGAGGGGCTTGACAGGAAAGTGGGTAAACAAAATTGATACACACATAAAATAGAATATTACCCAGCATTAAAAAGAAAGGATTCTGACAGCTGCTACCATGTGGAAGAATCTTGAGGACCTTATGCTAAGTAAAATAAGTCAGAAAAAGACAGATTGATACCACATGATTTCACATGTATGATGTCTCTAGAGCAGTCAAATTCAGAGAAATAGAAAGTAAATGGTGGTTGCCATGAGGTGTGGAGAGATGGAGTACAAATTTAGTGTTTATAGGTATTACATAAAAATGACATGAGGCCACTGCTTTGAACTAAGCTCCTGCCGAGGTACCAACAGACCAAACAAAATCAACATGGAGTCGTTCATGCCAAAGCTCCCTGACACCAAAACTAAAACTAAGTGGTGTCTGACCTTCTGAGGAATTAGGAGAGAGAATGCAATGAGGATGAAGTTCCCTCTGCTTTAATTCTTACAACAAAAACTAATCCCAAGCAACCTGAATCATCCATTTTTCTATTGTTCTGTCTCTTTTTCCCCTTACAAAGAAAGTAACTTTGAAATGACCAGTCTGTTCTCTCCTCCTCCCCCTCCCCCGCCCCCTCCCCCTCCCTCTCCTCCTTCTTTTTTGATTTCTTCAGCCTATAAAACCAACCCCTCTGCTCAGCTTGTTGAAGTACTCATTCTATTTTACAGAATGGAGTGTTGCCTGATTTTAGCATGGTTAAACAACAACAACAACAACAAAAAAAAAAAACAGGTAAAGAGGCTGTGGATGTAGCTCAGTGATAGAGCATAGTGAGGCCCTGGGTTTGACCCGCAGCACCAAAAACAGAGGGGGAAAGGGAGGGAAAGGGACAGAGGGAGAAGGTGAGGGAGAGGGAGAGAGATCTTCGCATTTGTTGGCAATGGACATAGAATTTGAAAATTGCAAGATGAAGAGAATTCTCTGCATGGATGGTGGTGATGATCCCCAACCATATGAAGTTACTTAATACCACCAAACTGGACATGGAAATCGTCAGGATGGTAAATTTTAAGAAATTTTTAAAAAGTGAGCGGCAAACCACAATGAGTTTCCACTTCATATTCATTAGAATGACTAACTAAACAAGCCTGAGAATATCGAGTATTCGCAAAGATGTGAAGTAACTGGAATTCTAATATGCTGATGCTTTGGATAAATTTTCAAAAGTTTAAACATGGACTTACCCCATGATTCAGCAATTCTACAGTAAGGTATTTACCTGACAGAAATGAAAGGTTACAAAAATGTCAGAGCAGCTTTATCTATGACAGTCAAAAGCTGAAAACAGGTCAAATGCTCATCAACAGATAAACAGATTTAAAAAAAAAATTGTAGCAGATTCCTACAATGGAATACTACTCACTTTTCTTTCTCCTTCCTTTATTTTTATACCCAGGATTGAACCAAGGGGATCTTTACTACTGAGTTACACCCAAGTCCTTTTTATTTTTTATTTTGAGACAGAATTTTGTTAAGTGGCTAAGGCTAAACTTGAACTTGCCATCCTCTTGTTTCAGCCTAAGTAGCTGGTATTATAGGCATGCATGACCATGCCTGGCATGAATACTACTAAAAATTAATAAGAGGAATGAACTATTGACAGACACGACAATACATGAATCTCAAAAATATCACACTGAGGTTGATGGGTGCAGTGATACAACACCTATAATCCCTGTAACTCAGGAGGCTGAGGCAGGAGGATCACAAGTTTGAGGTCAGCCTCGGCAACTTAGAAAGGCCCTAAGCAATTTAGTGAGTTCCTGTTTCAAATTAAAAAATAAAAAGAGGCAGGGGGAGCTGCTGGGGATGGTAGCTCAGTGGTAAAGCACCCTGAGTTCAATTACCAGTACCCCCCCAAAAAAAATTACACTGAGAAAACAAACAAAAAGTTACAAGAGACCACATGCAATATGATTTAATCTATACCTAGAAATTCTAGAAAAGAGTTATCTGTCATGATAGAAAGTACATCAGTGGTCATCTGGGATAGAAGTTATGAGGGACTGACTGCAATAAGGCATGTAGGAACATTCTGGAAAGGTGGAAATAGTTTATCTTGATTGGTGGCCACACAAGTATAGTTTTGTTCATCAAAAGTCCTCGAACTGTACACTTAAAATATATCTAAATTATACTACAAAATAGTTGAAAAGCAACTAGTAGGACACCAGTGGGAAGAACCTACTCAGTATTTAAACACTCCAATCCCACTATTCAGCTTCAAAATAATTAGGATGTCTCATATTAAAATTTTTGGTACTTTTTCTGTGTTTATATGCAGCCATAAAACCAGAGAGAAAGAAAAGGAACAGAAACTGATGTTTGTGACAGCCAGAGGGGTCATCTGGATGGAGCAGTGGAGGATGTGAGAGTGAATCTGCGGCCACCACTCTATGATAAGAGAGCCTGGAGCTGCCAGGGAGTCCTGCTTGCCCCTCTCACTTTTATCATTTAATCCTCGTTAGTCACTTTCATTGTTCTGATGTTTACAGTTGAACTGAGAGGCTCCAATTTATTAAATCACCTGTCACACAGCCAGTAAGTGGTAGAACTTGTACTTGAACCTAAATCTGTCTCCAAAGTCTATATCGTTTAGGCTACAGAGCTGGAAAATGGAATGCTATATTCATAACCCTTGGGTCCTGACTCCCTGAGCCTATTTCCCCTGTTTTATAACGACTGGAGTCCCCAGATGAGTCCCTTAATTTTGTGCATCTTGAACTTACATGAGAATAAGACTGGGAAGCAGTCCATTGTTACTAGAATTGGTGAGGATCAGCTGGGATTTTCTTTCTGGATTTTTCTTTTTCTCTCTCAACCACATACTTGTTTTTATTTACAGTTGTGTTCAACACAGATCAATTCCATAATATGTGAAGTTAGCATGACTCAAAGCATAAATACCCAAACACAATGTGCAACCCCAAACAGATGTAGGACATTTAGATATGAAAAAAAAAATGGAAGGACCCATTCACACCCACAGTAGCTTGACATCTGGCGGATCTGCTCATTCCCCTGTTGGCTTCCAAAGATATAAAAAGTTGGCCATTTGGATACTAAAACATCTCAGCATCCATGTGTGCCCATATGAGCCAAAGACTCCATGGAGTGTCTCTTTCTATAAAGCTTTCTCTGTGCTGGGCAGTTATGAAAGATTTGCTTTCCAAACAAAACTACCTTAGGGTCAGGGCTAACCATCTAAAGTAATCCCCAGGTTGTAATCTTTATACATATTGACTGCTGCTGACAGATCTTGTGACTGCTCACTTCATTCTAGTAACTGAAGTCTTGGGGCTTGGGTTCACACTTCCGCTCAATAAAATCTGTTTAAGAGTCTGGGCCTCACAAGCTAAAGCCCAGTTCACCCTCAACACATCAGATACATAGGTGGGCATATTAGTTTTATCTGTTATGATTCTTTCAACCTTGTTTAAGTTCATTTTCTGTTACTATAATGAAATACCCGAGAGTAGATACTCTGTAAAGAAAGGATGCTTACTTAGCTCACAGCTTGGGAGGCTGAAATTCCAAACAATGTGGCATAAGCTCAGTTTGGCTGTGATGAGGACTTTGTGGCAGATGGATCATGGTGGGAGCCCATGAAAGAGGGAAGCCAAAGAAAATAAACCCCCACAAACTATATTACTCCCTTCTGAGGGAAGTGTCCCCAGTGACCAAATTAACCCCCACTAGGCCTCACCTCTTAAAGATCCAACCATCTCTTAACATCACCTCACTGGGGACCAAGCCTCCAACAGATGAACACTAGGGGGAAAAAATAGCACAATTAAACCATAGTAATCCATAAGAAGAATTTATTGATGTGTGGGCACTGAGGCATTCATAGGGAACTAGCTCCAAATGGGGTTTGTTCCTAAGGATCCTACCTCTCACCAAGGCCCCAGTTACTTATGACCTCAGCTCTCCCTTCTGTGGGGCCTCATTTACCTGAGAAGGATCAAAATTCACAAAAATTCTCTGAATTTTGTGGCAGCAAAATAACTCCCATGGTTCCAGGTTGCAGATTATCACAGCACCACACTCAGAGGAAGAATATCTTCCAGGAATTTACCAAAGCCATTTGTTGTGGTTTGGATCTGTAATGCCACCCCTCCCCCTACAAAGTTCATGTGTTAGGCAATGTGGAATGTTCAGAGGCAAAATGGTTGGATCATGAAGACTGTAACCTCACCAGTAGAATAATCCATTTGACGGATTAATAATTTGAATGGACCACCAGGTGGTAACCAGGCAGGTAGGGCGTGGCTGGAAGTCACTTGGGGCATACCCTTGGGGGCTATATCTGTCCCTGGCCCATTCCCACCCTCCGCACCCTCTCTACTTCCTGGTTGCCACAAGCTCAGCAGCTTTCCTCTGCCAAGATGTTTCTGTTGTGGAGTCACCTGACCATGGGCAGAATCCTCTGAAACTGTGAGCCAAAATAAACAGTTCCTCCTCTAAGTTGCTCTTGTCAGGTATTTGGTCACAGTGACAAAAAGCTGATAACACGACATTTTTACTTAAGATCCTGAGAACACATGCTGGACACCCTTGGCTTTGTTTTGTTCCCGAGTGTAGCCCTCAGTCAGTAGGAGGTAAGCACATCCCCGTGCCAAGTCAGAGCCTGCCCTGGTGGATGAGTCGTATCAAACCTCATGACTGAGAATGGGGTGCAATAAATCCAAATGACAACCATGGTACTGTGGGTAGGAGAAAATGAGGTTGGCTCTGGAAGGCAACTGGTGTTATTTCTTCCAGAACAGCATCCTCCAGACTTGGAATTGACCAGCTGCTGTGGCTTGGATGTAGTTAGGGTGTGTCTCCCAAAAGTCCATGTTTTAGAAGATTGGTCCCCATTGTGGCAGTGTAAAGAGGTGGGGGGCACCTTTCAGAGCTAGGACCTAATAGGAAATCAAAAGATGGTCCCTTACCCATGCTCTGGCTCTCTCTTGCTATGTGATCTCTCCCCTTCCCACAGGTTCCCACCCATGATGAGATATAGTGAAAGGAGCCCTTGCCAGAGACAGTGCCATGCTCTGTGGACTTTCAGCCTCTAAAACCATGAGCTAAATAAACCTCTTTTCTTTATAAGTACTCAGCCTCTGGTGTTTCATTTTAGTAACAGAAAACAGACTGATTCACTAGCTTAACCCTGAAATGTTCAAGTGTGCATTTTGTCAGTCCTTCATTGATGAAACTCCTTTCTTCATTTGCCATTGTTGATGCATTTTCTACTTTAATTGTCCTTGACCCTGCCTGTCATCTGAGTATACCAAGTGGATCATTTTATACTTACTAATTCCCAGGGGATTCTAATTTGATGGATATGAGACTACAGTAGGGTGCAGGCATATGTAGGCTCACAGAGCTTCATGAGCCATTTTGATGCAGCAGCCCTGACAGAGAACCACTACTCTAGGCTTTTGGAGCAGCACCCTTCTCTGGTCCCTTCATTCATTCATTCATTCTGTAGGTAGGTGTCAGACACTCTAGTAGGTGCTGAGCACACAGAGATGAACAAGGCAGATAAGGTCATTGTCCCTGTGAAGCTTTCATTACAGTGGAGGATGTGGAGAGAGACAAATAAGCAAATAAATATTTAAAAGGGTTCAGGGTGTGCTATGAGATCCAAAGGAAATGAATCAGGATGAAGTGAAAGTCAGGAGACATAGAGAGCTGCCATAGATAGGATGGTCAAGAATGGCTGCCCTGGGAGGTGGTGACCTGGGAGGAACAGACCTAACACAGGTGTCTTAGTCTGTTTTTTGTTGCTATAACCAAATACTAAACTTTGGTAATTTATAAAGAACAGAAGTTTGTTTAGCTCATGGTTCTGGAGGCCAGTGAGTACAAGAGCAGGGTGCCAGCATCTGGCAAAGGCCCCATGATGCATCACAACCTGGAGAGGCAGAGCCAGTGTGCCTACTGGGGTCTCTCTCCCTCGCCTTATTAAGCAATTGAGGTTTTCACCTTCACGACCTCATCTAATCCTAATTACCTGCTAAAGGCCTTACCTCCAGATAACATCACCATATGAATTGGGGATTATGTTTTCAATATATGAAATTTGAGGAAAAAACATCGAAACCATAGCAAATAGGAAAATATTCATTGCACTCAAGGAAAGATGAAGATTGTAGATTAGATCTGAGTCACGACAGGAAGAGCAAGGGATGAGATAATATGGGAAGGCCAGAATTTGTTGGGCCCTGCGGGCAGCAAGAAGGACTTCAGATTTATGCTCAATGCAATGGTATTCCTTACGGTCTCCTCATCTTCCTGAACACCTGTGTATTTTTTTGTGAGCTGCTGTTTTTCACCTGCCCTGTATCTGTGACTCTCCACCCTACTCTTCTCATTTTACCTGGAAGAATCTTGGTTACTCTCAGCTGGCAACTCAGACTTCTCTCTTGGGCTTTGGGCTCAGGTATCAAATATCTGCTAGACCCTCCAGCTGCTATCTCATGAGCTCCTCAAACGTGTGCAAAGCTCTCCAGGACTGTCTCATTGGTCTGTTCCACTCCTTATATCTCCAGCTCAGTTGCTAACACTACCTATCACCCAGAGAACCAACCACCTGGAGACCAGCGTGTCACAGTGAGTTCCTCTCTCTGTCCTACCACCTTCAACCAATCAATTCTTTCAACCTCCTAAGCATTCCTCAAATCTGTCTCTTTTCCTCATTGTCTTCATGTCTTAATCTATTCTCTGTTGCAAATAACATAACAGTAGAGTCTGGATAAGTTATAAAGAAAAGATATTTATTTGGATTGTGATTCTCGGCCAAGGTCAAGGGGTTGCATCTGGTGATGACTTTCTTGTTTGGAGAGTCCCAAGATGATATAGGGTATCACATGGTGAGAGACCAGGAGCATGTGTATATTGTCATGATCTCTCTGCCTCTCTGTGTGTGTGTGTGTGTGTGTGTGTGTAGTGCTGGGGATGGAACCAGGGCCTTGTGCATGCTAAGGACCTACTCAACCCCACAGCCACACTCCAGCAACTCTCTCCTCTTAACATCACCAGTATTTCATCATGGTGGGGATTAGGGAGTTCTCTGATGACTTCATTTAATCCTAAACATTTTCCAAAGGCCCCACTTCCAAACACCATAGTCAGATTAAGTGGCCCCCGCTTAACATTTCATTACAGCATTAAATTTCAATCTAAGTTTTCTGAGGGAAAAAATAATGTTTTAATTATACCTGCCTTAGTTCATATTCACAATGACTCTTAGAAATCAATAGCATTAATCACTATCCTTTATATCAAATTGAGGGTCTGAGAAATCACTTCCCCAAAGTTGCACAGATAGATGGTCACTAAGAAAACCAAGAAGGAAATCCAGATGATCATATAAACCAGATGACCACAGCTCTTCCCTGGGGAATTGCAGCAGATCACACCTGCTACCTGAGTCCTGTTCTCCTCAAATATGCTCTTCACACTGCCACCATGGTGAACTCGCTAAGAGGTAAGCCTGCCTGGGATGCACCTGGAAAAGTCAAAACTCCTACTCAAGGGGTCGTGGAATTCATTTTTTTCTTCCTTTCTTCCCCCAGTGACTTTTTCCCCAGCCTGGGCGAAACACTTAAGCTGAAATAACAAGGGATGCCTTCAGAATGGGATTCAAGGTACCAGAGATGAGGTTTGGCATACCAAACCCATGGAAGGAATGCAAAAGAGGGTCACTGTCTAGGTTTTGTAAAATGTCTGGACCTTGTAGATATCTCCCCCGATGGCCCAGAACCATTCATCCTGGATCCTCTCACAAGTAATGCAGGAGAAAGGAGGAAGTTTTACTGCTGGGGAAGGAATCTGGAAGGACTAGCAGGGTGGATGGGGGCTTCCTGGGGAGAGATAGAGAAGGTCAAGGAGAAATGCTTAACTATAAAGGAGGGAGCAGTGGTCCATGTACATGCATCAGGAACTGGGCAAGGAAGGGGGATAAACAGAACCACCTCTGAATATTCCAAGCAACCTGTATGCCATACAGGTCAGGAGGTTCAGCTTGCACCAGAAGAGGAGAGCCATGTCACATCATTCCCTAGAGGCCAATGTGTATTCAATGGCTCATGCTAAGTCTGCTTGGTAATGTACCTCTCCTGTCACTGTAAGGGAGCCACAGAGCTGCAAAGGACCCTCCATGTTCTCTTCCCACACACCTCTTCAGTCTCACCATATTCCCAGTGCCAATCCTTCCACTCCTACAGGGTCTGCCTGCTCCTGGTTCCCAGTCATGCCATGAAATAATTTCACCCCATAAAACATTTCTCCTCCCTCCTTCCTCCTGGCTACTGTCTTTTTCATTCTTATAAAAGACATTAGCATGCCCAGTGTTATTATAACGGACAGAAAACATAACTCCTTGCAGGTCTTTTTCAGGTTCAAATGGCTTAGATAAAATGCACAGAACATAGTAGGTATTCAGTGTAAGCTTCCCTTCTCTGCCCTTGACACTCAATACTAGACTTGTTGGATAACTGTGTGTTGGGTGCTATCAACAGAATCTGATAGCATGGTTTTTTCCCTTCTTCCTTGACCTCCCTTTGCCATGTAACCTGAGTGTAATTTCTCTTTTATTATGCATTGGAAGTAATGTGTTTTCCATGCCGAGGAGTAGGCGGGAGCTATCATTTACCGTGTGTCCACTCTGCCTGGCCTTCACTAGGTGTTTTCTAAGTAGTGTCTCGGTTAATAATACTCACAATGACTCTTTGAGGTCAGTAGTATTAATTGCTATGCTATATATAAGCAAATTGAGACTCTGAGAAGCCAAATAAGTTTCCTGAAGTCACACAGCCAGCCACATTCTTTCTAATAGATCCAATTTCTTCTCATAAAAAAAATACTATATAATAAGCACAGTAATAAAAACAGTTAACACTTGGTGATTATTTATCAGCTGGAAACTTGTAGCTCAGTACATGGATTAATTTAACTTTTGCGAACGTCAGGTGACAATGTTACTATTATTAACCCATTTTAAGACAACCAAGGTGTAAACAGGTGAAGAAGAACTTGACCAGGTTTCTGAGCGGAATCTGTGAGTACATAGTCTTCACTGTATCTCCTTCCTTCCATGAACATAAGGTTGGTGAGAAAATGAAAGAGGACAAACGAAGAGGTTTGCAACTGGGATGTGCTACGGAGATGTTAGCTGTTAGGTTAAGGGTCAAGTGGGGGCACATTCCAAATGTTCTCAGGGTTTGAAAACCAGTGATCAAGGGCAAGGTTCTCCTGGAACTCTGAATGTACAGTGGAGACCATCACCCCAGACAAGCAGGCTAGAACCCCAAGGCCACAAGGAAGGCAAAGGGACTGAGAGACTGGAGTTTCTCACCCATCCCTGGAGAGCTACAGAATCATGAGCCTTACAGAGATGATTAGTAGCCCCGGAGACCACAGACAGCCTCTTCCAACCAGCAAACAGAGCTGGCAGACTTGCGCCATCCCTCGGGAGTGTGTCACCATGATGTCACCTTGTTTATTCCCCACGTGGGAATCAGGCCCCACAGGAGTTTGATGAACCACTGGCCTCAGACAGCAAAATGACAATGTTTTGTAACTTATTCTCCCCCCATCAGGAGCTCCTCATCTGAAACTCACTCAGAAATAAATCACAGGGCTGCTTAATCTTTGCTCTGATTCTGCGATTTAGAAGCAATTCTGTGTCACTTCCCCTCAATCACTAACCATGTCCCTGCTTAAGGGCAGGGTGACAATCACTCATGTAGACAACATGTATGCATTGAGAGTCGCTCCCATCCCTGATAGCAGAGTAGCTGCTCAGGAATAAGAATGATATGGTGCCAGATATTTAGGAACTGATTTTAGTAGAAAAGGGAGATATTTAGGAAATAATTAAAATTGTTTATGGGTTTTTGTAAAAGAGAGATATAGAGAGCTATAAAAAGCATAACACAGGGATTCCAACTCAGTCCTGGGAGGGCAGAGGTTGCTTCCCTATAGAAGAGACACCAAAGCTGAGGCCAGGAGGTTAAGGAGGAGTCAAGTAAAAGAAAGAAAGAACAGCACCTGTGAAGGCTGCAGATGGACAGCAAAGCCCAAGGAATGAGACCATGCCAGCTGCCTGGAGTTTAGAGAGCAAGCGGGAGAGCCCCGTGAGGTGAGGCTACAGGCTAGCTCAGTAGGGGCAGCTCCCACTGGAATCTGAAGCTAAGAAAAGTTAAGGGATTCAAGGTTTTTTTTTTTTTTTTTCTAAGAGCAAAGGAAACATTCAAGGATTTTAAAAGGGAGTGACATGATCATCTATATGTGTGTGTGTGTGTTTATTTAGATGCTGGAGATTGGACCGTAGGCCCTATGTATGCTAAACACATGCTCTGCCACTGAGCTACACCCCAGCCCTGTGTATTTTTTCTGATGATGGGGATGGAACCCAGGTCCTCGCATGTGCTAGGCAAGTGGTCTATCACTAAGCTACACGCCCATTGCTCCTGTGTGTGTATAATTTTTTTTTTTTTTTTTTGGTACCAGGGCTTGAACCTAAGGACACTATACCACTAAGCAACATCCCCAGTCCTTTTTTATTTTTTATTTGGAGATGGGGACTTGCTAAATTGCTGAGGCTGCCCTTGAACTTGTGATTCTTCTGCCTCAACTTTCTGAGTTGTTGGGATTACAGTCATGTGCCATTGTGCCCTGTTGTGGCTCAATAAATGTTAATTCCTCCTGCCCTCCCCTAGTTCTTCCACCTTCTGGGTCTAAGCATAGAGACTAAAACCACAAATTCTATATATGAAGTTTAAGAAATCAAGTTTTGCCGGGCGTGGTGGCGCACGCCTGTAATCCCAGCACTTGGGAGGCTGAGTGGATCACAAGTTCAAAGCCAGCCTCAGCAACTTAGCGAGGCCCTAAGCAACTCAGTGAGACCCTGTCTCTAAATAAAAATACAAAATAGGGCTGGGGATGTGGCTCAGTAGTGGAGTGCTCCTGGGTTCAATCCCAGAACCCAAAAAAAAAAAAAAAAAAAATCAAGTTTTGGTGCTGAGTGTGCAGCTCAGTGGTAGCATGCTCGCTTAGTATGCAGGAGGCTCTGGGTTCAATCTTCATTATCACAAAAAGAAACCAAGGGTGGGGGAGTGGGAGGAGGAGGAGAGGGAGGGGGATGGGGATGGGGGGAGGAGGAGGAGGAGGAGGAGGAGGAGGAGGAGGAGGAGGAGGAGGAGAAAAGGAAAACATTCCTGAGTAGAAAACCCACACAAAGTTGATGGATCTAATATTTCTAGAACTTATCAATTGTAGTCATTCCGGAAGGGCAGGTTGCTGACCTCCCAGGAAGTTTTTTCACTTAAGGAAATAAATGAGCCTCATTGTCAAACAAAGGTTGTTTTCTTCCCTATTAATGTAAGTAACTGCCTACTCTTCTCCCCAAAGCCTGGAAATCAGTCTGTGCCATTTTGACATTGACCTAATAGTGAGTCTAATATTCCAAGACCTGCTGAGGACAGTCCCTGCTGGTGCCACTCCCAGAATCTATGAAGCACAAGCTCTACACTGCCTCCTGAGCACGTCCCCCAAGCTGAATTAGCTGATTTCTTTTCAATCCTTCACAAGAACTTGGTTGTCAAGGACAATGTTGCATGTTAGACAGTTGCTTCTTTTTCATATCCATGTCTTTTCATTCTAGATTCATTTTTGTCCTTTTACAAAAAAAAACAGATTTTATTCTTTCCTTAGAGGACTGTAAACATAGTCATCTTTAAGTCATTTTCACTTTAGTATTTTCATTTTGTCTGGAACGCATTTCTCTTTTTCTCTCTCTCTCTTTCAGGTCTGGGTAGATCAAACCCAGGGCCTCCTGCATGCAAGGGGCCTGGTCTGGCTTTGCATCTTGCTTGATGCCCTGGTCATGCTTGTGATGACACAAAATCCCAGTTCCTGGTCATCTCTGTATCCAACATCTACCCAGTGCCCCTGGGCCATTTATCACATATGTATCTCTTTCATTTCTGCTCCACAGAGATATTATATTTTTGAGGATGGTTATGCTTTTCCCCCCTCTCTTTTCACATTTATCTGGCATTTCATATATTTGGAGCATCAGAAACCCTCACAGTTCACAGAAGAAGAAATATAATCAATCAACAAATATATGAAAAAAAGGTTCAACATCTCTAGCAATTAGAGAAATGAAAATCAAAACTACTCTAAGATTTCATCTCACTCCAGTCAGAATGGCAATTATCAAGAATACAAGCAAAAATAAATGTTGGCAAGGATGTGGAGGAAAAGGTACTTTCGTACATTGCCGGTAGGACTGCAAATTGATGCAACCACTCTGGAAAGCAGTATGGTGATTCCTCAGAAAACGTGGAATGGAACCGCCATTTGACCCAGCTAACCCACTCCTAGGTTATACCCAAAGAACTTAAAATTCGCATACTACAGTGACACAGCCACATCAATGTTTATAGGAGCTCAATTCACAAAAGTTAAACTATGGAACCAACCTCTAGATGCCCTTCAACAGAGGAATGGATAAAGAAAATGTGGTATATATACACAATGGAATATTACTCAGCCTTAAAGAAGAATGAAATTATAGCATTTGCAGGTTAATGGATGGAGATGGAGAATAACATGCTAAGCAAAATAAGCCAAATTCCAAAAAAACCAAAGGTTGATTGTTTTATCTGATATGCAGATGCTAATTCACAATGGGGGGGCTAGGGAAAAATACAGGTACTTTGATTAGGCAGAGGGGAGTAAAGGGAGGGAATGGGATATGCAGGTAGGAAGGATAGTGGAATGAATTGGACACCATTACCCTATGTGTATATGTGATTATACTGGTGTGATTCTACATCATACACAAGTAAAAGAATGAGAAGTTATACTCCATTTATGTATGGTGTGTCAAAATGCATTCTACTGTCATGTATAACTAATTATAAAAAAAGAAACCCTCACAGGGTTTATACAGTTGACACTATCTTTTTGTCAAAGTCAATAGTCAAATGACAGATCTAGAATTTGAACCTCAGTCTACTGATACCAAGACTTTCAACTAGAACACTATAGAATACAGCCCCATACATCCCTCCACCCTAAGTCCTTGTATAAAATATGTTCTTAGTTAATGTTAGGCAGGAGGATTACAAGTTTGAGGCCAGCCGGAGCAACTTAGGCAAACCCTGTCTCAAAATAAAATAAAGAGGGATGGGGTGTAGCTCAATGGTACAGCACTTGCCTAGCATGTGTGAGACCCTAGGTTCAAACCTCAGTACCAGCCCCACATAAGCAAAGGCAAGGTAAGTGAACACCTAACTTTCCCGCCTGTCCATGGTAAACATCACAACCAGTTAGAGAACTTTCTCTTCTTGCTCCTACTTTTCTGCATGACTTTCCTTACACCACAATTCAAGCATGGTTTTTGATTGATGAGTGTTGGGCCCTCCCAATATAGACATGAATTTCTTCTTGACTATTTGGCTGTCATAAAGTTCTTGAAAGATGACACGTAGAAAATCAGATAAATTAGTTTCATGTAGTGGTCTCCTTCTATTGTCCTGTAATTTTTATTTCCTACTCTGATTTTGGCCTAAAACATGAAAAACAAACACATCTAGAAATAATGCAGTTCTGTACACAAATGGGGTACAACTTTTCATTTCTATGGTTGTGTATGATGTAGATTCATACTATTTGTGTAATCATACATGTACATAGGGTAATGATGTCTGACAAGAAAGAAGGGGATTGTAATGGAGCAAATTATATTCCATGCCTGTATAAATATGTCAAAATGAACCCCACTATTATGAATTAACTGTAAGGCACTAATAAGAACATTTTAAAAATTAAAAAAAAAACAATGCAATTCTGTGATCCTGGGTTGTCTATAAACACTCTCCAACTGAGAATATTTGCTACAATTTCCTGTAATATTCCTTTATATTTGAATACCTCTCCATTCATCTCTCTTGATTTCACATCAAACCAAGGAAGTATTATTTTTCATTTATTTTACAGATGAGGAAAATCATTTTGATTTTGGTTAAGTAACTTGGCTAATGCCACAAAATGCATAAGGGGCAGAATTTGGTCCTAAATGGAGATATTTTTGTTTCTGATCTTTATATTGTCTAGTAAATCAGTGCTATTTCTACATCAGGTTGTTTTTCTACATTACTTTTCAAGGCCCAGAAGCATGAAGAAAAACTTTGTTGTCATTTTAGTTTCAAAATTATTATATTTGAATAAGAAGGTAGAACATTTGTGGAATCACTGACTTACATTTATTACAGGTTTCTTTGTTTTGTTACATTTTATAGGTACAATTCTGTGCGTGCCCAAGGACAGGGACTACTCTGCAACGTCAGTGCTTAGGAGGATCCAGGTCTTGACAAGTTTGCAGAGCTTCCAAATACTTAACCTCCTAATGTCATACAACCTGAAGGCTCAGGTTTACCAGCAGTCAAGGTCCCAATGTTATATCATCTTACTCTTTTCAATAAAGACAACTGGGTCTGGGGGTGCAGCTCAGTGGTAGAATCCTTTCCTGGCATGCCCAGGTCCTGGGTTAAATCCCCTATACTACAAAACAACAAAACCAGACAAAAGTTCAATAAAGATGAGTAGGTAAATATATGACTAAATCGGAGTTGGGCTTAAGTACCTCAAATCACATTCACTTTTTCTCCCTAAAGTACAGCTTTTAAAACTCAGAGATTCTGAGTGTTAGCAAGGAAAACATAGCCATTGTCAGATCATGATTTGTACAAAGTGCTTCGTGACTCAGTCAACCATCAGCTGACCTCACTACGCAAAGCTCGGCTGGCCTCACCCCTCCTGTGGTTTTGCTGCACTGTTTTTGTAGCTTTCACTTAAAATAATATTTGCTAGAGCCTCCAATGGAACCAGGCCTTTGTTTTGTTCCTATTGTCTCTCCTGCAGAACTGACAATACAATACAAGCCTTCTCCAGTTCTGAGGCCTACTGGGCTCTCAGCTTTTACTGCCCTTGCCATTACCCACAAATATACACTACAGGCAACCATGCGTAAATCACCATTTCTGGTAATATGGTCCCCATAGTAGCCACTACATATTGGGTCCTTACTATGGAACATGTAGTCTATTGAGACTTTTACTTAAGTTAGTAGTAATTCATGTAATTTTAACTGTCAAAACAACTTTATGAAGTTGATATTACAATTTTATTTTTATATATAATGAAATCAAGACTCAAAGAAGTTAAGAAATTTATCCAAAGACACAGAACTACAAGAGATAATAACAGGATTCAAAACCAGAACACTTTTGGTGTTGAATCCTCAGGATAGCCCATGTTAAACCTAAGTATGTATACTTACACACTAACATACCCACAGAAAGATACAAGTTGAATTGAGTTGTAGCTATTTGATGTAAAATCATATTTTGTAGATATTTAAACATTTGTTAATGATTTTATGGTTTTCTTTTCACCTTTTAGAGTCAATATTTTTGGAGGGACTAGGGATTATAGCTCAGTGGTAGAGTACATGCTTAGCATGTATGAGGTCCCAGGCTCCATCCCTAAACCAATAAATAAATATTTTTGATGATTTCAACAGTTCGGTCAGTTCTTTAAAAATGAAAGTTATGAGGTAGGCCTACGGTTCCTCAAATAGCAACATCATTTAAAGAAAATAAAATAGCTGGGTGTAGCAACATATGCCTATAGTCTCACCTACTCAGGAGGCTGAAGCAAGAGGATGCTGGAGCCCAGTAGTTATCCGGGGCCAGTCTGAGGCAACGCAGGGATTTGACACAGCCTGTGTCTAATAAAGGTATATATACATACATACACATATGCACACATACACACACTATACTGGGAAATTCTTTAAAAAAAATTTTTTTTTAGTTGTAGATGAACACAATACCTTCATTTGTTTATTTTTGTGTGGTGCTGAGGATGGAACCCAGAGTCTCACTTGTGCTAGGCAAGTGCTGTATCACTGAGCTACAACCCCAGCCCTATACTGGGAAATTCTTATTTGGAGAGTAGAAGAATAAAAAAGAGATACAGTTGTTGGTTATTGTTTCATTCTGTTTGTGGTATTAGGAATTAAATCCCAGGGCACGTTAACACTGTGCTACATCCTCAGTCATTTTTATTTTGTATTTTGAGACAGATCCTTGCTAAGTTGACAAGGATGGTCTCAAACCTGAGATCCTACTGCCTCAGCATCCTGAGGATTCGAGTCCCTGGGATCACAGGTGTGTGCCACCATACCTGGCTCCTAGAATATGCTTTTAAGTTAAACTTTTTATTTTGAGTTCATTGTAGATTCACAAGCAGTTGTAATACATAACAGAGATTCTGTGTAATATTTACTCAATTTTCCCCAGTGGTCATATCTTGCAAAGCTATAGTACATTTTCCCAATCATGCTGTTTGAATTGATAAAATCCACTGATTTTAGCTCTTACTTGAGGTAAGAATACTTTTTTTCCTAATACTTATCATCCATATATGACAAAATTTACTCACTGATGTTAGTATATTTGCAGTTGTACAATCATCACCACCAATTCCAGAATATTTTGTCACCTCAAAAAAAACCCCTCCCCATTCATTAGCAGTCACTTCCCCCTGGTCCCACCCCACCAATTCTAGGCAACCATTAATGTACATTCTGTCTCTATACCTTTGTCTATTCTAGACATTTGCTATAAATGGAATCATGCCATATGATACGTGGTCTTTTGTGTCTGGTTTTGTTCCTTCAGAAAATGTATTCAAGGTTGATCCATGTTGTGACAGGTATCAGAATGCCATTCTTTTTTTTTTTTTTTTTTTTTTTGGTACCAGAGATTGAACTCAGGGGCACTTAACCACCAAGCCACACCCCCCGCTCTCTTTTGTATTTTATTTAGAGACAGGGTTTCGCTGAGTTGCTTAGTGCCTCTATAAGTTGCTGAGGCTGGCTGTGAACTCACGATCCTCCTGCCTCAGAATGTCATTCCTTTTTAAGGCTGAATAATATTTCATGAATGGAATATGCAACATTTTATTTAATCTGTCCATCAGTTGATGGATATTTATTTATGTGGTCTCTCATTTTTGCTATTGTAAATAATGCTGCTATGAATATGATACACACACTTTTATGTGGATAAATACTTTCATTTCTTCTGCATACATACTTAGGTGTGGAATTACTGGGTCCCATGATAACTACATTTAACTGTCAACTGTTTTCTACAGTGTCATCTTTGTGCTACATTTCCATCTGAAATGGACAAGGGTTCCAATTGCTCCACACTCTTGTTAACACTTGCTGCTGTGTGTTAATCCTAGCCATCGTGGTAGATAAGAAGGACTATCTTACCGAGGTTTTGATTTGCATTG
Organism: Glaucomys volans; assembly: GCA_020662805.1. Classification (NCBI taxonomy): domain Eukaryota; kingdom Metazoa; phylum Chordata; class Mammalia; order Rodentia; family Sciuridae; genus Glaucomys; species Glaucomys volans. Next base: position 218,220 of record JAJEJO010002698.1, read on the forward strand.
CCTTAATGACTAAGTGTTGAGCATTTTTTATTTGCTTACTGGTCATTTTAATATCTTCTTTGGATGGAGCTAGAATACTTCAAAAGTCCTGAATGTACTCAATGGTAAAGTGAATGTGACAATGTGTTTCCTGCATTTTGGTGTTTGAACAGAAGAAAAAACATGTATTTTATCCACTTGCATACTCATTCAGATATTTTTTGAGCACTGGTCTATTCTACCTATCAGGAGGTACAAAGATAAAGAAGAAACCAGACAGCCAATCATAAAAGGTGGTATAGAAGAGTTTGCTTCTGACTCAATTAATTATCTAGATGGTTCATCTCCCTTCCTGGCAGGGGCAGAAAGGCAATGAGGCAAGATCCCTGATCTCTAGCACAGCATGCACAAGGGCATGACTGGTGATGTCAGAGATGAGGGGGAGTAAAAGCAGAGGATGAAGATAGGACAGAAAGGAATGTGAACCAGGTCACAAAGACCCACACTGAGAAGCAGCCACCTACACAGTGAATTTTGAGATATTTTTGTAAGCACAAGAGTGATGTGATTGGATCTGAGTCTTAAGGGATCACTCTGAGACAACCAGGTACATGGATTAAGGGGTCATCAAGCTCTTTCTATAAAACATCAAATAGTATATATTTGCAGCCTTGTGGGCCATATAGTCTTCATCACAACTTCTCCACTCTGCTTTTTGTGGCATGAAAGCAGCTATAAGACAATTCTTAAATGAATAAACTTGGCTGTGTTCTAATAAAAATTTACTTAAAAAGTCAGCTGGGGTGGATTTTTCTGGAGGGCCATAGTTTAATGACTTCTAGTTTAGACTACAGAAAGAATGAAAGCAAATAGACTTTCATTCTGACTATCTGGAAATTCTCTCACTGGAGATGAAAATCAAAATGTCTTTGAGGCAGAGCTTACCTTCAGACCTCAGGAGGATTCAGTCCTTGAACATAGGCTTTGCAGAGCCCCCTTAGCTATACCAAAGTGTATCACTCATTAGGGTCACTGTAGTGACTCAGGAGATATGATAATCCTGCCCAGAGAAGGAGAAGCCTTGAAAACTAAGGAGAAAGTCTTGGAAAAGCACAATTTGGCTTGACAAATGGGAATGCTTTATTCCAGATATTTTAAGTAGTCTCTGGTCAGGGTATTCATAGACGTGGGAGGGGCGGGTGTACAGTTAGTTGGTCCTGGACTCTAGGAGTCATAAAGTCAGGAGCAGACACCCCTCCTGGCTTAGGTTGGGCTGTACAGACTCTTTCTACCTGCCTGTTGTCATCTTTGCACAATGACTTGCTACCTCTGTGTGTAGACAGCTAATCTGTGGGGGATGGAGACATGGAGAAAGCTTTAGAAGTATATGAAAGGTCCTATAAAAACACACTGCAGCAGTGCCTGAAGGTCAGTTAGGCCAGTTGGAAGGTCCCTGCCACTCTGCTAATACCTCCTATGTGACCCTGGTCAAGCCCTATCCCTTCTCTGGGCAAAAGAAGGGGGCTGGGCTACATCACTGGTTCTTAACTGGGATTTCCCCAAGGGAGTAACGAGGTCAACTTGCAAGTATTTGCAGGCTTTCAAAAAACCATTTTAAAGGCTCTGTCTGCTGACAAAAGCTGTCAAGTTTCTTTGCTCTTGGCTAGGATTATGTCAACCCAGGTAGTAACACTGGTTAGGGCAAGCTGATCAGAAACTCTTATTGGCTGCTGGTGATGTAATAGGAATTTCAGGAACATGATTGGCCAACAGCTTCTCAACAGCGGAGCTACAAACCAGGAAGATTGTTGGATGCTAAGGCAGCGTGCTTAAGGGTGTGGAGTTGGTGAGAGAACCAACCGTCTTTTAAAGCATCGGGTTCATGTTTTAAGTAATAAAGAGGTTCCCAAGATAATGGAAACTATGCACCATTCCTAAAGTCCTCTGGGTTATTTGTATTACTTCTGCCTCCCCCCATGTCCCAGGTGTCTCTCTCCCTGGAGGGCCGGGCTGAGGCTTGCAGACAAGTGCTGACATGTTCCCCCTCCACTCCCAGTCCCCTCCTCTCTGCCCAAACCTGCTCTCTGCAGCCCTGAAGCTGGCACTCAGCCCTCCACCCCCAGCTCAGTAGCCTCTGCCAGGTGTGGACCCTGGTCCTTCTCTTCCGGGTCGGCCACAATACCAGAATCTCAAGCTATGGCCTCTGCAGTGACAGGCACCCCCCACACCCACACTTTATGAATTCTCCAAACAGAGGGCAGGAATAAAATAACAAGGAACACAAACCTGTGGGCACAATTGAGAGAGGAGTGTTTTTTTAACAAGGAAGAGTCAGAAGGGATTGGGGACTGGCTCACCTGGTGAGTCACTGCACATTCGCTCCTTTTGGCTGGCTACCAAAAGAGAATGCAATAGCCTGTGGCCTCAGGGGAGGCATGTCGGGCATTTTAGAGAGGCCCTGGGTTTGCAGAAGAGAACAGCAAAGTGTGGTTAGGAAAGCCACTGGGGCCTGGGATTCTATCCCTGGCTTCCACAAACTTGAGGTGTCTGTATGACTTTGGATTCCCCTCTGAATGTCTGTTATTTGTTCTGTTATGGGGGGAAGAGAACTAAGTGGTTTCCAGGCTTTTTCCAGCTCAGTCCTCCCTCCTAATGGAACACTGGTGTTTAATGAGGCTGATAATATTAACAATACCTATGAAGCTGCCTACCTAAGGCTAGGGGCTATGCTGCTGGCTTTGCACAAGGTAATGTGAATCTCCAGATACCCTGCCAAGTAAGGTCATTATTTTTCCCACTTTCCAAAAGAAATAAACTGCTGGGATGTAGCTTAGTGTAAAGCACTAGCCTCACCTGTGCAAGGATCTGGGTTCTTGGTTACCAGAAAAAAAAAAAAAAAAAAAAAATTGAAACTTAGGTCTTTTTGACTCAAAAGCCCCTAAAATATGATTTGTTTGGAAAGAGGGGGGAACTAATAATTAACACTTTGTCAATTTTAAGGTGTTCTCCCAATATTTTTTTTTTTGATGGTTACTAACAAGTACTGGCAGAACATCCAATTATTAGCTAGTGAATAATAATGGGGACACTTGGAAACTTGATCCCCAGTAGTTCTATGGCTTTTTTTTTCCCTATGAGTCAGCATGCTTATAGCTGGAATTTTGTTCATTTACAACAGTATGAACTTTTTAAAATTTTTAAAGTGGTACTGGTACTGGGAATTGAACTCAGGTACATTCCGCCACTGAGCTACATCCCCAGCAACCCTCCAGTCCCCTTTTTGTTTCAAAATTGTTGAGGCTGGCCTTAAATTTGAACTCCTCTGGCCTCAGCCTCCCAAGTCCCTGGGATTACATGTGTGCACCATTGTGCCCAGCTAAGATGCACATTTAATTAAGCAGAACGTTTCCAGCTCAACCTAAATGCTAAATCCATCAATGTGTTCTGAGCTAAATCATGGCTCATATAATGAGAAATGGAAATGTCAGTGCTTCATTATCTTATGCAAAGGAAGCTAAGACTTCCAGGTGTTCTGCCACTTAAAACAGGTTTGAGCACCCTTGTTCTTTGGCTCTATGAATGCACAATTTATGCAAAGGAAAACTTCCTGGAGAAAACAGCATGAGAGCTCTCTCACCAGTTTAGAATCTCTGGCCCTAGGAGTCATTCTCTTCTCTTCCCTGGGAATCAGAGGGCGCTTCGCCACTTTTTGTGTACACCTGGAAAGTTTCCTTTTATCTAACTTGAAAAAGACAGGCCCTCCACCTTGCCAACAAAAACAGAAATTGAGTGTCAGAGAGGCATTAATTAGAAGGCCAGGCGAGCACAAGATAGATCAGTTGTGCCAAAAGCAGAAGAGGAGGCACTTTCCATAAAACATGCAGAAGCCCCGGGCTGGAACCTGCAATACCCTAGACACAAGTCTGCCACAGTCCTGTCCAGTCCCTTTGAGGCTTATCTTCAGCTACTTTAACAGAACACCATAAATGGGTGTCTTAAAAACAACAGAAATGTATTTTGCAAAGTTCTGGAAAGCTCAAGATCAAGGCCTCTGCATATTTAGTGTCTGGGGAGGGGCAGTTTCCTCACACCTGGCTGTCCTCTTGCTGCAACTTTACCTGGCAAAAGAGAAGAAAATTCTCTCTCAGCTTTTGGAGCTGTTGGTGATAAATTTTAAAAGAAAGTCATGCTGATTGCAGTGATGCATGCCTGTAATCCCAGCAGTTTGGGAGGCTAAGGCAGGAGTATCTCAAGTTCAAGGCCAGCTTTAGCAACCTAGCGAGGCCCGAAGCAACTTAGTAAGACCCTGTCTCAAAATAAAATATAAAAAGGGATGGGGGTGGGCTCAGTGGTTAAGAGCCCCTGGGTTCAACCCCCAGTATCAAAAAATAGAAATGTTAAAAATAAAAAAAGTTCTTGGGATGTCACTCAGTGGTAAATTGCCCTTAGATTAAGTCCCCAATACGCATCCTATCTTTCAAAAAAAAAAAAAAAAAAAAAAAAAAAAAAGAAGGAAAGAAAAGAAAGTCATGTCAGTGTGTTGGTAGAAGTAATTTTACTCAGATTTGGGTATAAGGCGTATTTTTCGAGCTCCTACTGTGAATTGTTACTATATGTGTTGTCTGGATGGATCCTGAAGGTAACTATTTGAGCAGCATTGTTCACAACAGCCAATATGCAGAAACAACCCAAGTGGGGATGAATGACTGCACAGCACAATCAGGCAATGGAAGAAGGGAAGAAATCCTGCCGTTTGTAACAACATGGATAAAACACTGGAGGACATAATGCTAAATGAACTGGGCCAAACACAGAAAACCAAAGACCATGATCTCACGTGTATGTGAAATCTAAAGACATTGAACCTAAAGTGGGAGAGAGCAGAGCCCTGTTTGCCAGAGACAGGGTGAAATAGGGAGATGTTGGTTGAAGGGTATGAGCTAGTTCTGGGGATCTAGTGTCCAATCTGGTGACTATTGTTAAAAAATACTGTATTGTACACTTGAAATTTGCCAAAAGAATAGCTCTTATTTTTAATATACTCGTTAACTATGTGAGGTGATGAGTATATTAATTAACTTGACTGTGGTATTAATTTCACTATATAAAGCTACATGAATATATATATACATATATATTTAATAGTAAATATAATGAAGTGAATTTATTAATATATAAATATATAAAAATAAAACAAGCACATTGTATATCTTAAATGCATGTAATTTTATTTGACACTTATACCTCAATAAAGCTGGAAGGAAAGAAGAGCCATTGGAGCTTTCACTTTTTATTTGGAGCAAATGCAGCTCTAAAATATTGTAAGCCTTTTCTAAAAGGAGTTGAAGGGCTACTAAGTGATATCAGGATTAATAGTACAATTTTATAAGATAAGAAAACTGAGTGTTAGAACAAATGAGGTCCCCAAGGCCACAGAGTAAGTGGCATAATGGAAACTTGAACTTTGGTCTAAGAGGTATAGTGAGGAGATTGCAAAATGGAAATATTAACAACCTACCTGGCAGAGTAATTGTAAGAAAAATGATACAGCTGATGTAAAGTACCAGGCTGGTAGTAGGTACTTAATTAGTGTTATTCTTTCTCCCTCTTAGGAATTCATGTCCAGAGCTCTTGCTCTTACACCACCCTGTCTCTTCATCACTGCAATTCATCAAAGAGGACATTAGCTGTGAACTGCAGGATGGATGAAGGGCCACCATTGTTATTTAATTTAAGCCTAAGCCAACCCTTTGGAGGTAGGTATTATTATTCCCATTTTCCAGGAGAAAAAAGGCAACATTTTAGAGGACAAATGAACTCCTAGGGCCACTCAGCTGATGAGCAATAGGGCTGGGATTTGAATTCAAGTCTTACTATATCTGGAGGCCACAGTGAAACCACACAGCAACTTTCTGAGTTGATAATTAAACCTCTAAGAGCAACAGAATAAAAAGAATATGTATTTCCTTTGGATAAGTTAATAATGTAAAGATATATAATTTCGGAACTAGAAAGTAGGAATGGTTTCTTCTCTGTCCTGTGAATAAAAAGAAAGGAGAGACACCGGAGGTATAGCTCAGGGGTAGAGTACTTGTCTAGCAAACATTAGAACCTGGGATTGAATCTCAACACCTCCAAAAATATGAAAAAGAGAAACAGAAGAATGTGGCTACAATCATACAATCACATATAAGTAAGTCATGTGTAAAATAATGGTGGGCTTACTATTTTTTCTTTTTCTTTTTCTTTTTTTTTGGCACTGGGGATTGAACCAGGGACACTTTACTACAAAGCCACATCCCCAGCCCTTTTCTTTCTTTCCTTTCCTTTTTTTTTTTAATTTGGGACAGGGTCTAGCTAAGGTGCTGAGGCACTTGCTAAATTGCCAGGTCGGCCTCAAATTTGCAATTCTCCTGCCTCAGCCTGTTAAGTCTCTGGGATTACAGGCATATGCCACTGGGCTGGGCAGGAACTGCAGATTTGAAGATCCACGCCCCAATCAGATGTCAACAACCTATTTAGTACATACATAGAGTTTGCCCTCTGCACCTGCAGGTTCCCCATCTATAGATTCAACCCAGTAGATTGTGACCTGAGTACTTAGACATAAATGTCTATATCTATACTGATTATATGCAGACTTTTTTCCTTTTCATGATCCCCTGAACAATTCAGAATAACAACTATTTACATAGCATTTACATGGTAGTAGGTATTCAAGTAATCTAGGGATGATTCAAAGTTTATAGGAAGATGTATACACAGGGACTTTGTGGATTGTGAGGTCCTTAGGGGTCCTAGAAGTGATTTCTTACAGATACTGAGTGAAGGACTTTTTTTTTTTTTTTTTTTTTTTGTGTGGTGCTGGGGATTGAACCCATGGCCTTGTGCATGTGAGGCAAGCACTCTACCAACTGAGCTATATTCCCAGCCCAAGGACTATATTTTTTAAAGTGTATTTTATACTTGTAAATGAATCAGCATTTAAAAATTCCTATTCCTTTACTGAAAAGAAGGCATGAGTTTTTAGTCTTTAATAAAAGTATTTGAAAAACATATGTTTGTTATTTTGTTAAATAAAACCACTGACATCTCTACATTTGCTGGCTGTGACTGTACTTCTAATAAAATGTTTACCCCAACCCTGCCCTGGACTGCTGAGTTGGAATGGGGTCACCTCCCAGAGAATTCACAGTTATCTGCCTCCATTGGTTTCATATTTTGAAATAGCTCCAAAATTTGAAAAACACATAATTTTCAACATCTGTTCCTCCCCCACCAAAAAAAATCTTAAAATAATCTTTGGTTATGTTAAATAACTACAATGTATTACAAAAAATGTAAATCAAATTTGCAGTGCTAGGGATCAGATCATGTCTACATAAATATCTATAAATATTTAAAGATTTATAAATATTTAAATCACAATGAATATGTATTTGTAATTCAATGTAAAAGTTCAATGGAGCTGGCTTCATGGTGCTTGCCTATAGGCCTAGCCTCTCTTAGAAGGCTGAGGCAGAAGGATCTTTTGAGGGCAAGACTTTGAGGCTGGTTTGAACAAGTTAGGGAGGCCTGTTTTAAACTAACAAACAAATAAAAACCATACAAGTTCGGTCAAAATATTTGAATTAAAATTGATGGGTTGGGGATATATAGCACTCAGCATGCTTAAGACCCTGAGTTTATCCTGGCACAGTGGTGCATGCTTGTAATCCCAGAGATTCGGGAGGCTGAAGCAGGAGGATCGAGAGTTCAAAGCCAGCCTCAGCAACTTAGTGAGGCCCTAAGCCACTCAGTGAGACCCTGTCTCTAAATAAAATACAAAACAGGGCTGGGGATATGACTCTGTGGCCAAGTGCCCCTGAGTTCAATCTCCGGTTCAAAAAAAAAAAAAAAAAAAAAAGACCCTGAGTTTGATCCAGCAAAAGAGAAAAAGAAAGAAGACAACTTAGATTCTAACTCTATTCATTTGGTTTTAATCAATTTTGGAAAATATCTATTTTAAGCCAGGTGTGGTGGTACATGCCTATAATTCCAGCAGTTCAGGAGGCTAAGACAGGAAGATTGAAAGTTTAAGGCCAGCCTGGACAATTTAACAAAACCGTGTCTCAAAATAAAAAATAAAAAGGGCTGGGGATGTGATTGAGTGGTAAAGCACCCTTGGGTTCTATCCCTGGGATCAAAATAAATACTTATGTATAAAATAAGTAAATCTATACTTATTTACATATATTTTTATAAATAAATGTTATTCAATAATATTATTTTGGAGCTGGAGTTGTGGCTCAGTGGTAGAGTGTTTGCCTGGCATGTGTGAGGCCCTGAGTTCAAGATCCTCAGCACTGCATATAAATAATAATAAAAAAAAAATCCATTGACAACTAAAAAATATTTTTAAAAGTAATTTTATAAGTAAATATTATTCAATATTATTTTATAAATGAATATTCTAGAGATTTATATACTTATTTACAAAATAAAAATTAATTTTGTTAACACATTTAATTGTATGTATTAGTGGGATTCAGTATGATATTTTCATACATGCCTATAGTCACAATAGATCATATCCATCCACACTTCTTCCACCATGACCCCTAGTTCTTTTTTTTTTTTTTTTTTTTTTTTTTTTGGAACCAGGGATTGAACTCAAGGACACTTGGCCACTGAGTCAAATCCCTAGTCCTATTTTGTATTTTATTTAGAGATAGGGTCTCACTGAGTTGCTTAGGGCCTTGCTAAGTTGCTGAGGCTGGCTTTGAACTCGCAATTCTTCTGACTCAGCCTCCCAAGTCGCTTGGATTACAGGCGTGCGCCACTGCACCCGGCTCCCCTAGTTCTTTTTGAAGAGTGAAAAGTGCCCAGAAAAACCACTGAGGACACTAGAACAAGAGATTTTATTAGGCAGACGAACAGTGTCTGCCCTGAAGAGAAAAGGGAAAAAAGAAAAAAGAGGAAAGAAGAAACATGACTGGGGAGCTTCTATTAAGCTCTCGAACTTTGCAGGCAAAATGATGATGGGATCAATTGTTGAAAATTAAATTTTGGTGGACTAGGGATCAGCCAATGGCTGGTGATGACAGGCCAATGAATGGGCCAATGGCGGGCTAGCTACAGGGAAGGGGCAGGGGAGCTGTCATCCCCCTTCCCTTTCAGGGCTGGTATGTCCTGCACCAAACCACCAGGGAGGAAGACCCACGAGATTGGACAGTGGGCTGGTAGGTAGCCAGAGGCAAGGGTGGGACTGCAGGACCCAGCACCAGCCTGCTGTGGTGAGGGGGTGGAGGAGGGGCAGGCAGGGCCACGTGGCAGAGTGCCGCTCTGACAGCTGCAGTTGCATCTGATAGGCGCAGCTGTTGCAGCTTTTTACATTAAACATTTTTTGTGGTCCTGGGGATTGAACCCAGGGCCTAGGGCATGCTAAGCATGCACTTTACCACCAAGTGACACTCTCAGTCCCTTTCAATTCTTTTTTTTTAATTATTAAAAAATATGTAATTGGGCAAGCAACTGTAGTCATAACCTCAAATCCCATAGTGCCAGCCAGGTAATATAAACCAGAGCTGAGAGAGACAAAAGTTATTTCACTTGTAAAAATGAGAATATTAAAAATATATATGGGGGGTGGTTATAGGGGGGATAGGAAAGAATGGAGGAAGTATGGATGGTGTGGAGGAAAATGGGACGGGAGGGGATGGGGGAAGGAAAAATAGTAGACTGAGACAGTATTACCCTATGTATATGTAAGATTATATGAACTGTGTGAATAAAAAATAATAAAAATAAATAAAAAAATATATATATATATACCTTGAAATACCATTATAAGGATTAAGATTAAATTAGAAAATGTCCATGAAGGGCTTTTTCAAGATGGCGGAATAGAGGAGGTCACTTTCCTGGTTGCTCCATTGAATGAAATCAAGAAAAGCAGATAGGCAGCTTCTCAGGCAGGTGGGTGAACAACAACAAAAAGCAGGGAAACTTTACTGGCATTTAAAACTGGACATTCAAAGCAGATCAGGGACTCAGGAGGTTGGATATAAAAAAATAAGGAAATAATCCGCAGCGGCACAGTCACTGTTTCTGCTGTGGAAGGGCTGAAAGCACCAGTCAGAATGGTCCCTCTGTGAGCATAGTGGAGGGATAAGGGAATTAAAGGAACCCACATTTTTGGGAGGTGTTGTAAAGTGGAACAGGAGTGGCCTGTGGGGATAAGGAGGAAGAGTGCGATGGTGCTACCACCACATCGGGAGCTCAAGTTCTGAAGACGCAGGCTCGGTTTAATGTGGAACAAACAAGCATATATAGCAGGCATTGACTTAATTACAAATTGCCAGTAGCTGTTAACACCCCCATGCCAAGCTCCCCATCATACTTGTGCTAGGCTAGGCTTGTGATTAGTCCAATTAAGGGAAGAAGAAATAAATGCCTAAGCCCTATGTCCTCAGGTAATCCTACAGGGAGGCCAGAGGCATGTGTGGGTACGAAATGTTTAGAGATCAAGGACATTGCTGCGAAAATTGTCTATGTGTTGGGAAGGAAGCCACCATCTTTCCAGGTAGCATATGGAAGACAAAGGAAGGAAAAATTCTAGAACCACTGCACGGGAGCTGGCAGCCAAGGAGGCCAATTTCTGGCAAAACCCAGTCTGGCCTGAAATACAGGCCCTGTAATTACGTTGCTTGACGTGGAGTGTGCTTAATGACCAGAAGAAAATGTGGAAAGAGGTTTACACAGAGGACAACTGGTTTCAGAAACCCACCTGGCTCTCCTCCTCCCTCTCCAATACTACTGCTTGCAGGACCAGCTGGGAGAGATGTCCGGAACTCAGGAGGTGGAGGGCAGGAGAGATTGGAGACTGAACCGAAGATTAGGAAACATGAAATCTGCAGGTGACGTAGGGGACTAAAAACTGGCTCCCCCACATATGAGTGGAACACAAGGGAGCCCTCGGGTAAAGTCCTCCAGCATGGACCAGCAAGCACTGGGCTCTGGAGGTGAGCTGATTTTAAAATCTCCAGACCAATGAGCATTCAGAGAAGAGCCTGGAGCCCACTTAAGCCTAACCCCTGCCTCCAGGGGCTCCACCTACAGGATCACCTCTCTCACTCCAGCAATGCAGAGGGTGGAGCACCTAAAACCACTGAGAAGAGAAGCTGAGAATATTTTGAACTTCAACAGAAAGAATTGTTTAACTTTTTTTAAAATCAAGATTCTTTTTCTTTTTAAATTCTTTTTCACTATTTATTTGTGACCTTAATGGCACATGGACATTTATACAATTTCCTATTTTTTTTTCTTCTTCTCATCTCTAGCATATTTGAAGCCAGTTATTTTACATGGATTTTTTTTATTAACTAGGATGTTCAATTAGTATATTATAGTTTTGTTTTATGTTCCTTTATTTTATTTTTAATTTATTTAAGTTTCTGCTTCATATATATTTTTTCTCCTGTTTTCCCTGATTCTCTTTTCTTCTGCTAACAGCCAATCCCTATTGTTCTTTCACTGTTCCTTTAATCTTTTACTTCTGTCTTCTCTCCTCCTCTGTCATAATCATCATATCCTATATCACTTCTGTTCTTTCCCTGTCCACCATTTGAAAATGTAAACCCTTTTGCAAACTTGCTGTTTTAATTATAGGCAATAACTGCTCATATCATTTCTATTTATTGTGATAATTAACATTGTAGATGACACAGTAGGAACTATTTGGTTTAATGCTGTAATTGCATTGGTGGTTGTTATTGTTTGTCTTTCCCTAAACAGTGAGGTACTGGAAAACTTCAGGGACACTGTAAGTCCACAGTATAGAAACTCTCCTGCCTCAGATCCATACCTTTAGATGGATAGACACACAAACAACATGAAAAGCAAGGGAACAAATCACCCCAAGCAAACCAAGATACTCCAATAACAGAATCTATCAACACCACAGTGGAAGAAATATCAGAGAAGGAGTTTAGAATGTATATAGTTAAACAGATCTGTGAAGTAAAGGATGATGTAAAAGAGCAAATAAAAAAAAGATCACTTCAATAAAGAGATAGAGAGTCTGGAAAAAACCCCCGCAGAAATCCTCAAAATGAAGCAAACAGAAAACCAAATTAAAAATTCAATCGAAAGCATCACCAACAGACTAGACCACTTGGAAGACAGAACCTCAGGCAATGAAGACAAAATATATAATCTTGAAAATAGAGTTGACCATGGAGAGATGTTAAGAAACATGAACACAACTTCTAAGAACTATGGGATAGGGCTGGGGATATAACTCAGTTGGTAGAATGCAACAACAACAACACAACCAAACAAAAAACTATGGGATAACATGAAAAGACCAAATTTAAGATTTATTGGGAGAGATGAAGACATGAGATACAAACCAAAGGAATGTATAATCTTTCCAATGAAATAATATCAGAAAATGCCCATGAAAAAGCATTCCAGACTTTTTTTTTTATGGTTCTGGGAATCAAACCCAGCAGCTTTTTTTTTTTACTGGAGATTGAACTCAGGGGCACTTGGCCACTGAGCCACATCCCCAGCCCTATTTTGTATTTTATTTAGAGACAGGGTCTCACTGAGTTGCTTAGGGCCTCGCTAAGTTGCTGAGGCTGGCTTTGAACTTGCGATCCTCCTGCCTCAGCCTCCCAAGTGCTGGAATTACAGGCGTGCACCACCACACCCTGCAAACCCAACAGAATTCTACCTCTGAGCTCTATCCTTAGTTCTTTTTAATTTTATTTTGAGACAGGGTCTTTCTAAGTCTCCTAGGATGGCCTCAAACTTGCGATCCTCCTGCTTTAGCCTCCCTAGTTGCTGGGATTACAGGGATGCACTACAGAGAGCCCAGCTAGAAAGATATTTCATAGCTGTTAAATTCTGCAAAGTAGAGGTCATTGTTATTGTATTATCCTCACCAAAATACTTTAAATGACATCACTATGTTCCAATAAGCCACTCTTCCTTTCACACACCCTTGACACACCCACAACTTTTCTTCCTCCCCAGCTGTGATGAAGCTAGGACTCTGATAAACAATATAGCATCGTCTACAAGAGAGAACGAAACCAAAGTAGGGTTTTCTTGATTCATCATTTTCCTCAACAAATTTGTGAAAGCTTACTGTGGGTTCTATGTGGTTTGCCAGAGGAAACGAATATTAATTCTTACTTGTCATCAAATGAAGCAGAAAAAACCCTTTCCTTCCCACTTCATTCTGAAGAGGTCTATGACAGCAGCAGACAGTAGGAGCCACACATGTAATTTTAAATCTCCTAGCATATCGAAAGAAAATAGTAAAAAGGAATAGGTCAGATTTATCTTGAGATTAGTAACATATTTTAGCCAATGTATCTAAAATATTATTTCAATACACAATTAATAACTTAAAAATTTCTAATGAGATATTCCTCATGACATTTTTTATACCAAGCATTCATCATCTGGTGTGATTTGAAACTGAATGTCACATCTCAATTTGGACCAGTCACATTTCAAGTACTCTATGGCCATGTGTCTTGTGGCCACCAAGTTAGTTTATGAAGTCTTTGAGGGCTTCGTAAAAAATGTTAGCATACAAATATTTAATATTTGATTGCTTCTCCTGCATTACAGAGCCTCTAAGATTTTATAGCTAAAAAATAAATAAATAAAAAGGTGGCCCTTTGACTTTGGTACCATACAGATTTCCCCTCTGGAAATAGGGCAAACACTCCTCCAGCTGCCAAGAATGTTGACCATTGCGCAGCTGAGTCCTTCTGTGGGAATTGCCACCAGTTGAAGGGAGTCACCTATCCAGAATCAGTCTTTCTGATAACTGGTTTTTCCTGTGGACCAAAAGGCTGCTGCCTCAACTGAAATTGGGACCAAATTCTGAAGGGCCACCTATGTTAGTTAGTTTTTCCATTACTGTGACATAATACCTGAGATATTCAATTTTTAAAGTGGAAAATTTTATTTTGGCTCACAGTTTTGGAGGTTTCAGTTGCATGATCCTTAATCTTTTGGCAAAGCAACAAATCATGGTGGGTAGTATGTGGTAGAGCAACACTGTTTACCAGGAAGTGAAGAGAAAAAAAGAGGTGACGCTAGGGTCCCAATATCCCCTTCGAGGGCACACCTCCCATGACCTATTTCCTTCTACTAGGCTCCACGTCCTAAAGGTTTTACCACTTCCCAATAGTGCCACAGGCTGGCAACAAAGCCTTTAACACACGGGCCTTTGGGGGGACACTTTTCTGAACCATAGCTCCATCCCAGTTCCAGAGCTTCCCTGTGGGATGCAGGATGCACTGAGGCCTCTATTGCAGTACAACTATATCATGGTCCTAGGGTCTCTGTCTGTTGCTACTTCCTTTACTTTCTTCCTGATATGCCTATTTATTTATTTTGATACTGGGAATTGAACCTAGGGTTGCTCTATCACTGAGGTATGCCCCCAGCACTTCTTATTTTGAATTTTGAGATGGAGTCTTCCCAAGCTGCCCAAGCTAGCCTCAAACTTGAGATCTTCCTGCCTCAGCCTCCTGAGTCACTAGGATGATAGGTGTGTGCTTCTGTTCCTGGCACTTGCAGATGTTATTCTTAAGAGCATTGCCCAATAAACCTCCTGCAGGTAGAATCCTTAGAGTTGTTTCCCAGAGAACTCACAAAGAAAGTGCCATGGCACACATCCCTGTGTTATACTATCTTCAAGAGAAGCAGCTGTTCTAACAGACTGAGAATTGTGTTAGTCAGATTTGCTCAATGATGCCCAGATCCCTGGGTCTCTTGCCAGACAATTGGCAACATAGCTGTAAAATGCACGGAAAATATGCAGTCACTGCAAATTCCTCTTCAAAGTCCTTCTGGTTTTAGAAATCATATTGCCTCCTCCAATTTCTATAAAAGAATGGTGAAAAATTTGTTCCTTGTTATGCAAATGAGTTAAGATTAGATGTCACTATGGGCCTGCCATTTCTGCCTTGCTTGCCACTCATGTACTGATGTTTGTAGATACTCAACTCTGAAGTTCCCATAACCTCGCATCTCCAAGGGCAATGCCAACTCTGGGGCGGGCTGAAGACTCCTATCTCCTGGTAGAGGGTTGGAGGCAATGAGCAAATATGCAGGTATTTTCTGGAACAGCACTTGACAGGAAACAAAGACAGTGTGATATGCTTTATGTCTGTGTTTCAAAATTTAGCTTTGTTTAGTGCTGAGAGGTAGCCCTGACTTGAGACTCTAACACAAAATGTTAAGGCAAAAAAACAAAAAAACAAACAAAAAAAACAAACAAAAAAAACCTCTTTCCTGTTCCCTGTCAATTCCTTGCTTTACCAAGATTAATGCCCCTACTTAGTTGTTCTTTCTTCACTTATTAAACTTCTACCATTCTTTTGAGACCATATCAAAGACCTTTTTCTCCCTGAAAACTTTATTGAAATTTTGAATGGTCTTATTGAGAAATGATTGACATACCATACAATTCGACCATTTAAGGTGCACAATTCTGGGGTTTTCAGTACATTCAGAGTTGTGCAATCATCACAATCAATTTTATAAAATTTTCATTAACCCCAAAATAAACCCCCAATTCCTTAGCTGTAACTCCCAAGCCCCTCATTATTACCCTCTTTTAGCCCTAGACAGCCACCACCCTACTTTCTGTCTCTACACATTTGTTTATTCTGGGCATTTTTATAAATAGAATCATACAATCTGGGGTATTTTGAGTATGGCTTCTTTCACTTGGCATACTGTTTCCAAGATTGAGCCATGTTGTAGCACATATCAGTCCCTCATCTTTTATTGTTACTATTCCATCTGTTATGGTTATGAGGTGTCCCCAGAAGCTCCTGAGACAATGCAAAAAGGTTTGGAGGTGCAATGATTGATGATGAGTTGTAATCCAATTGGTGGATTAATCCACTGATAGGATTAACTAGGTGGTAACTATAGGCAGGAAAGTTGTGACTGAGGAGGTATGTCACTGGGGGCATGGCTGTGGAGTTTACATTGGGTGAGTGGAGCTGTCTCTCTACTTCCTGGCTGTCATGTCCTGAGTAGCTCTCCTCTGCTACACTCTTCCACCATGACGTTCTGCCTCACCTTGGGCCCAAAGCTATGGAGTCAGTTGTCCATGAACTGAGACTTCTGAAACTATGAGTACCAAATAAACTTTTCCTCCTCTAAAATTGTTCTTGTCAGGTCTTTTAGTGACAGTGGTGAAAAAGCTGACTAAAACACCATCGAATGATACGTGCCACATTTTAATTATTCACTCATCAGTTGATGAACATTGGGCTGTTTCTACTTTTTAGCTATTATTGCTAATGGTACTATGAAATTTTATGTATAAGATTTTGTGTGGACTTATGTTTTCATTTCTCTTGGGTAGATACTTGGGAGTGGAATTGCCAGGTCATATGGTAATGGTTTAGCCATGTGAAGAAGTGCCAGAATGTTTTTCACACAGATGGGCCACTTTACATTCCAACCAACAGTGTAGGAGCAACCCGATTTCTCCACATCCTCACCACACTTGTTAAAACATCTTTTTTACTTTAGTCTGTTCATTGAAGTTCCATTTGCATTTCCCTAATGTTTGGTGATATTCAACATCTTTTCATGTATTTATTGGCCACTTATGTATTTTCTGGGGAGAAATGTGTATTCAAATCCTTTGCCCATTTTAATCTGGCTGATGGTCTTTTTGTTATTGGATAATAGCTGTTTATTTATTTTAGGTATAAGTACTTAGCAGGGAGGATTTGTAAGTATTTTTCTCCCATTTTGTGGGAGCTCTCCTCTGCTACACTCCTCCACCGTGATGTTCTGCCTCACATTGGGCCCAGAGCTATGGAGTCAGTACTTTCCTGACAATGTCTTTGGAAACACAAAAGTTTTACTTTTTAATGATGTTTATTTATTGCTTGCGGTTTGGTTTCATGTGTGGGAATCCAGTGACTGCTCCAAGGTCATAAAGATTTAACCATACACTTCCTTCTGAGATTTCTGTAGCTGTTCTTTGATCCATTTGAGTAATTTCGTACGTGGTGAGAGGTAAGGGTCCCTTGTCAAAAATAAATTGACTGCATGAAAACTTTAAACTGACTGGAGCTACCAGCTGACTCCAACTTCTCCCATCTTGCCTGGTAGGCTGGCGCTGCTGCTGTACCGCAGGAATGACTGGGCCTAACATCTCAGAGGCTACAACAACAAGTGTTTACTTCTCACTCATGCTCAGTGTGCACCACGGTTAGCTTTGGCTCTGCTGCATGCTGCTCCAGGACCCGGTTGATGGAAGAGCCTCTATCTGGAATGTTCCAATTCTGTGGCAGAGGGAAGAGGAGACACAGTCAACTCTAGGCTGGCCCTTACATCTCTGTTCAGAAGTGACCCATGTTGTTCTCAATCCATTAGCTCAAACAATGACCAAACATGATGTCAGTCAGGGAGTAAAATTATGCCTCCCATAAGGAGGGGACACTGCAAGGGGGAAAGTAGGTTGTTGTTATTGTTATTATTACAGTCCTTTTACTTTTTATTTTGAGGGAGGATCTTGTGATCCTCCTGCCATTGCCTCCCAAAGTGCTGAGATTATAGGCATGCACCACCATGCCCTGCTGGAAAGTAGTTTACTGATGGGAACAGTAATAGGACTGAACATATCCTCATCATCCATCCACCTCCTGTAGGGCCTGATGCCCTGTCCTCCTGGTTGCCCTCTGACTTCCAGTTACTCCTTTGATGCCTCTGCCTCTTTCTTTCATGTTGGTGTCCATCAATGGTGTGTCTTTGGCTCTCCTTTTCATACTCTGCAGACTTCCCAGGGACATTTCATCCACTCCCATGGTGTTTGTAACCACCGTCATCTCTGCTGCAGACATGAGTGGGCAACTGCTTGCTAAATATCTTCCACAGACAAGGCAAGGCATGCCACTTCTAAATCTGCTGCTTCTCCGGGATCCACAGCTTGGGACATGGGCACATGCCATTCGCCTAGTTTCCCCAGACAGAGCCTTGGCACCACCTTCTTCACAGTCGACCACCAGATTGTACTGTCTACTTCCTAGGTATTGCTCAAATGTATCCCTTCTGGTCCATTCTCAGAGATTCTGCCCTAGGCCACAGTTCTGCCCTTCAAATCCAGTCTCCAAGTTGCAGTCATTCTTCTTTTTATAAAATGCAAATCCTGGTTTATCACTCTCCAGCTCAAAGTTCCTCACTGTCTCTCCAATACTCTGGGGATAATGAGTAACAGACTACCAGGCTAAGACTTTTCCTAATCTGGCCTCAGTCATTCCTCCAGCCCTACTCTTGTACAGCACCTGCTTGGCACTTCATTCATCTTGAGCTAACTTGAGTTTCCTAGACACACTGATCTCTTCTTCATCCAGGGCTTTTGAATATCCATATGTCTGGACTCTTCCTTCTCTGGCTAACTCTATTTGTTATTAAAGCAACAGACTGGGCATCAGTTTCTCTCTCCCTTCCAAATGGGAGAACACTAAGTGATAAAAGATAGTTTAGGAAGGACTTTGGAACTGGATGGCCCAGTTTCGAATCTTGACTGTCATGTACTACCTGTGACACTGTGCATTTTACTTCTCCGTGCCTCTGCTGCCTCGTGCAGATAGTAAGAGTCCCTATTACATAAGATTGTGGTGAGGATTAAATGAGCGAATACACAGAAGATGCTTAGAACAGTGCCTGACACACTAAACTGGCTCAACCAATGTTTGCCATTTCTTTGATGTATCTCCATAGCAGCCTATAATTATACCTATAATTATGCACTTATCAAGAAATACAATCCACAGTTTGCTTGCTTACTTACTCTTCTGCATTGTAAGACTATTAGAATTAGGATGACTCTCCAGTTCCTGGCATGCAATAGTCATTTACTAAATATTGATTACATATTTGAGTAAATCAATCAATGAGGGAACTTGGTCAATTTTCAACTTGCATTTTGATAACACAGGTAAATTTTGTTCATACCTTGTAAGCTTACTGAATGGTCCTCTGGGCATATTCCTTTGCCTTCTGACCTAACATTGCTTAACATTTTATTCTTGGTACACATTGAATTGAAACCTGTTTAATCAAACTATCCTTTCGGACATCCACCTTAAGACTTTTCCTGCTTTCTCACCTGCCATGTCCTATGATCTGTTTCTACATAATCCATTGCAACCTGGAATTCTAAGGAAAGACTTTTTTCTGAAGCTCAATTGTTATAGATTAGCTTTACAAGATGGGTTGAGGACAATGAAACTTAAGTTAGAGGTGGGAGTTACATTTAGATCAGGTGTCCTGTAATTTTTAAAAAACAAGGAGCCCAGAGATTTTGTTCCTTCATCTAAGGCCCTAGACCCTGTTATAATTCACCCATATGCTGAGTAGGTAGAACACAACAAGGCTGAAGCAAAGGGGGGATTAAGTAGAAAGTAAGAGACCCAGGTTTCAGTCCAAGCTGTCAACAAATAGATGTGACCTTGAAGTCACAACCTGTGATTGACTTATGGCATCTGGAAAGGGAGGGAGTTTAAATAATTTTTAAGTTTTTTTTTTTTTATCAGTTCTGACATCATCTCTCTTTAGAGCAGCTCATTCTAGGAAGGAATTTTCTATGACCTCATTTGATCTCAAAAGGAACAGAGGAAACAGAAAGAACCAACACCGGTGTCTTTAGCTCCATGACCAGCGATGAAGAATAATCAGAGGATGTGATTAAACTTGGAGAGAACTGTCCACATCTGGATAAATTTGGAGAGAACTGTCCACATCTTGTAGGCAAGGCCCAAAGGCATGGTATAATAGGAGAGTTGAGAGTTACATAAAGCTTAATTCAAATTCCAGTTATTGGGCTGGGGTTGTCACTCAGTGATAGAGCACTTGCCTAGTATGTGTGAAGCATTGGGTTCAACCCTCAGTACCACATAAACAAATAAGTAAATAAATAAATAAACAAATAAGCAAACACAAAGGTGAAAATTCCTTAAAAAAACTAAATTCAGTTATCACTTAACCTTTGTAATCCTGTTTCCCTGCTTTGGGGAAAAAATGGGATCATGTCTTCGCTGTAAGATTAAATGAGGCTGTTTATATTCATACCTGCTATGTAAAAGCCTCCCATAAATGTTAGACTTTTTCCTATCTTTAAAATCCTTCACTAGATTAAAGGTATGTAAAAGAATACTAGCTTACACCTATAAAACTTTACTCACTCTTCACCACAAGAATAATTTGGGAGATGGACACTTTTGTGGGTCAGAGTAGCTTGGCTGTGTTTTGGTAGCATGTAGTAGCTAAATCAATGCACATCTTCCAAGTCTGATAAGATTCGGTCCTATGCTTCCTGTAGCTCATGGAGGATGTTCTGGCAGTCAAGGTGATCACCAGCTTTGGAGGATCAGGTGGGACATGGGATCTGAAGACTTACATAGTACCTCAGAGAGTAAAAAGTCATGATTCCGAGCTTCAATCCAGGACCCTGGCTGTGGAGACCCTTAGCAACTCCTAAGGAACCAGAGGACTTCTTATTTCTAAGAAGTGACAGAGAATAAAGGAAGCTGAGTGCATAGCTATTTTGACTCTTGTTTAGGGGTCACTTGGGTTCTGACATCACACTGTGAGCACAGGCAGCCCACCAGGGTTGAGTTCACTTGCATTTCACTCAAAGACTAATCATCCTGCATCTCAACCACCAGCAACTTAAGACTGCCCAATGTCATTGGCTGATATGTGGCAGAGCCCACTTGGGATGCAATTATGTAGTTTTGGTTATCAAATTCAAATAGGGGAAAATATTATAACTGGAAACCAGGATCCTCAATTCACTTTCTTTGGAATCAGACTTTTTTATGGGACAGTATTAAATTCTGAAACAGTATTTTAAGGGATTCAGTCAGAAATCAGAAAGATAACCTCCTCTTCAATGAACATTGTTTAGCCAACTGATTATTTTATAAGGCAGGGAGTAAAAGATTTGTAATTCCAACAGGCATCAAATGGAAGTAACACCAATAACAGCTAGTACTTACTAGGCACCTACTGCATGCTCAGTTGGTTATTGAGATTGTTTTGTTTGGTTTTTGCAGTACTGTGTATTGAACCTCAGGCCTTGCACATGCTGTGCAAGTGCCCTACCACTGAGCTATGCCCCCAGCCCTACACAGGAGTTAAAAGTACTGAAACTGAGTTCAGACTCTTCAAAGACACAGATTTGAATCGTGGCTCTACTATTTAGGTAGCTGTATGACTTTGGGCAAACTTTTTAACCCCTTTAAGTCTCAGTTGTTCATCTTTCAAGTTACATTAAGTCCATCCCTTATGAGGGATAAATGAGTTCATATGAGAAATGCTTTGAATAGTAAGTACTAATCAAATTCTCACTATTCAATATGTGGCATGGAACCATGCTCAATAGTAAAAACCAATGAAAGGCTGGAGCAACTCCATAAAGACAGCTTTTTAGTAATGAGGGTTTGAGTCGTTCCAACAGGTAAATGCCCAACTGAAGTGCAGGCTGAGGACAACAGGAACACAGAATGGGTAATGGAAGAAATGTTATAAGCATCACTCTGATATCATGATCAGAGCTTGGCATATGTATTTCCTTCTTTGCCTGATAAGGTAGATGTACACACTCCCTCTCTCACAGGCACATATGTTTTTAACCCTCTTCATTCACCTATCTTCTATGTGGTGTGGGTGGTTGATAGGTTAGTCTCTAGATTATAAAATATCCAGCTGGGATTGTAATTAAAAGGAATTACCATTGCACAGAGATTGATGACTCCGGGTGACTGCGGAGACTGCACTCTTCTCTCTTTTGCCAGAGTGACAGCCTTTTCTTTTGGGCAAAGGCGAGTTGCTTCATGATGGGT
Source organism: Glaucomys volans (assembly GCA_020662805.1). NCBI lineage: Eukaryota > Metazoa > Chordata > Mammalia > Rodentia > Sciuridae > Glaucomys > Glaucomys volans. The sequence continues at coordinate 240,086 of JAJEJO010002698.1, forward strand.
GGAAGCAGCTGATTGCTGCTCAATTGGGCAGAGGTCTTCATATGACTGAAGGGCACATGTGGATGCTGTCCCCATAGGATTAGACCATGCCAGTTATCTGAAGTGAATGCACTCCAAACCATTTTTCTGATACTCCTTTCTGTACTGCTGGGGGTAGGAGCCTGCAAACCACAGTCCCTAGTCATCTATTTAGTTCATCCCTTTAGAGACAATGATGGGAGATCAGACGGTGGAAGGATGAGAGAAGTTCCCAGGGTTGACTCAACAGCAGCAGAAAGCACTGGTGAATGACAAATGGCATCTCCAGCAGTGGCAGGGGCACTGTGCCAGTTGTCTAAGATGGCCCCCAAGCCTCCCCCAAACTTACTGACTTCAAACAACATTTTTCAGTTTGTTTTCTTTCTTAGGCTTTGGGGAGCTGATTTGGCTTGTCTAGGCACTTCCTGCTTGGAGTGTCTCCTGCTGTTGCAGAAAGGGAATTGGGGCTGGAGTTGTAGCAAAGCCTTGCTCACTTGCTCACCTGGCAGTTGATGTCAGCTGTCAGCTGGCTGGCTCTCTAAGTGTCCCAGGCTTCCTTACAATATGGCAGGTGGGTGCTAATAAGCAAACCCAGAGTCAGGCTGAAGTTTGTTATCTTTTGTGCTCTCTTTAGATCTAGCCTCGGAAGTCACATAATATCTTGTCCACTGCATTCTCTCTCTGTTAGAAGCAAGTCAAGTCACTAAGGCCAGCTCACATTCAAGGAAGGAAAATTAAGTTCCACCTACAGATGGGAGGAGGGTCAAAGAATTTTCAGACATATTTTTAAAAACCACCATAGACAGCAACATAGAATTAGGTGTGGGCCTCTAGCTTCTAGACCAGGGGTGTAAGCAGTTCCCTGCTCTCTGAACACAGGCTCTCTTCCTCCTTTAGCATTCCCCTTCTCTTATTAGCACCTCCATTATTTTTGTAACAAATTCCCCATATTAATTTCCTATTTGATATACCTAGGGTAGTTTCTTTTCTCCTGACAGGACCCAAACTAATGTGGGGTTATCTCTAACTATCCAAATTCACCATCTGAATTGAATGGCAAAGATACTTGTAGAAATATTAACCATGTATCAAGAACCACGGTAGGTGGATTATGAATTATGGCCACACTGAATTCTACAACAACCCTGACAGATGGGCACAAGTATGCCTACAGTACAGATGTGGAAACTGAGGCTCTGAAGTTTTTAACAACTTGCCCAAGGACATAGCTGGAAAGAGAACACACGTCTTTCTTGGGTCTTCAGGAATAAGAAGCACTACTTCTTGCCAAAGGGCTCCATCTTCCTCAGAGGAACTCTCACCTCTCATCCTTATGTACCAGTTGGATAAATCCCAACTTAGATATTATCTACCTTTCAAAATGGATTGAGGAAGAGGAAGATGAGAATACACATAGGGGAAGAGGAACACAAAGACTCGAGTGTTCATTTCTCATGAGCTGCAGGGTGTGTGGGAAAAGGCACGGGACAGGAGCTTGGGAGCCTGGGTTCAAGACCCCAGCTACATCACTCACCTGTTATGACCCCAGGTGGTTGCCTTCTCTCCAGATGTCTCAGATTCCACATTTGTAGAATCCATCTGATATTCTGTGCTCTACTACTTGCTACTTTGCAAAGTATCTTCTTTGGGGATATAAAAAGCTGTATCAGACAGGAGTAGAAATTTGAGTAAAATAAGGTAAAATAAGCCCAATTATAGAGGGTCTTGATGAGGCTAGTAAGATTTTTTTTTTTTTTTTTTTTTTTTTGGTACCAGGGATTGAACCCAGGAGTGTTTAACCACTGAGACACATTCCCAGCCCTTTTTTATATATTTGTTTTGAGAGAGGGTCTTGCTAAGTTGCTCAGAGACTCTCTGGTTGCAGAGGCTGGCTTTGAACCTGTGATCCTCCTGCTTCAGCCTCCCAAGCCACTGGGATTACAGGTGTGTTGCACTGCGCCAGGTGAGGATGGTAAGATTCTCATTTTTCCTATAACCAGTGGGAAATCATTTTAGCTTCATGAGGAAGAAAGTAATAACAAAAACCACAGTACAAAAGATGATGGCAGCAAATGTCATTGAATGAATGCAATGGGTTGGGTGTTGCCCTGTGTTACAAACCTCAGTTCACAACTCATGAAATTTTGTAATGTTATCTCTGTTTCCCAGATGGTGAAAGTGTTCAGAAATTAAATAGCCCATCCAAAGTTACACAGCTGTGAAGGAAAAAAAGAACCTTGAGCTTTGACTGGACAGATGCATATAATGAGATGGATGAGAGGTTGCTTCTGATGCCCTTCCTCCTCAGTTTCTATTCAGGTGTCCTGTCCTTCCACATAGTCCCAGAGTCTGTGGGAAAGCTGCCTCTTGGAGAGGGGTAAGGAGCTCAGGCCTGAGTTAGTCAGCATGGCCCATTCTTCAGTCCTTAATGGCTCAGGGATGGGCTTGTCACTCAATTAGGGTCCATGAATACAAACGAGGCTTGTCAGGGGCTGCTGGAAAGTTTTCCTTCTTGCTTTTCTAAGAGAACTTCTGAAAAGAATCTTCTGTCTCCCCAAAAGGGGATGGGGAAGCGGACAGTCCTGGAAACTGTTGCCCGCATTCTCACAACTGTGAGGGGAGCCAGCTTTAGTAAGCCACCAACACTGCAAAGGATGGAGAGCAGGGAGATGGAAAGGGACTGGGGTGAATGAACGAGTCCATTCTGTTACTCCAGGTAACTATCCTGGGGTCCTGCTGCCCAAACATGTCTGGAGGCTCTGCAGTGTCTGTCTCAGGCTCCTCACCTGAAAGTCACTCTGCTGCACACGGTGGAAAACAAAAAAGTAAAAAGTCTAATCCAGAAAAATGCTTATGTGACACTTGAGAGCTCTTGTTGGCAAAACCAGAGGGAATGGGAGGGAGGCTATGGACAGAACCAGACAGGCAGAACTCCGCCTGCCCAACCTGCAATTCTCCTGGCCTGCATGTCCATCTTTACAAACATCACATGTCATGTCTCTGACTCTCCAATGTCTACAAAATGCAGGACTCACGGTTCCGTACGTGGAAAGGATTCTTCAGCTTCTCAGCCCTCTTACATATTTGGGTCCCACCTGGGTAAATATCTGATGAATACATTTCAAAAAATCAAATATCAGACAAAGAGCAGTCTCTTCAAAATTCAAGCAATGGGTCAAGGTAACAGACACTGTTCTGTTAAAAAAGATCGAACACTTTATTCATCTATAAACACTTAGAAAAGCAAGCAAAATCAGGATGTTTTCCTCAGCCATCCTTTCCACATTTTGTGCAGTTTCAGTGAACTATAAATCACTGACTTCTTCAAGCCTGGAAGAGAAAAGAAGAGAGGGTGAGAACTGGTGGTGAGGCTGGTGGGGTGGATGTGCAGAGTTTCAGGGATGTTCTGTGGAGTGGGGCAGTGATGGGCTGACTGGGGTGCTCTGGGAGACCAGGGAATCAAAGATTACCAAAGGTCACTGTGACTGGCGTGGGGGAAAGATTCTCATTTAGGTATCTGTTGAAACAGCGATATGGATGCCAACGGCGCCCGAGTCCCTGAGATAAGTGAATTTTTGAAGTTATGAGTGTGTTGGCAGCCTTTGGATTTGGTAGCTTTTTTTCCCCCCTTCAGGGCTGGGGATTGAACCCAGGGCCTTGTGCTTGCAAGGCAAGCACTCTAGCAACTGAGCTATATCCCCAGCCCTGCTAGCTCTTTTAAAAAGCAGAAAGGTAGGCACAAGGCAGGCAATGGTGCATGCCTGTAATCCCAGGACTTATGAGGCTGAGGCAGGAGGATCAACAAAGCCAGCCTCAGCAATTTAGTGAAACCCTGTCTAAAAAATAAGGGCTGGGAGCCAGGCACGGTGGCACACGCCTGTAATCCCAGTGATTCGGGAGGCTGAGGCAGGAGGATCACGAGTTCAAAGTCAGCCTCAGCAACTTAGTGAGGCCCTAAGCAACTCAGTGAGACCCTGTCTCTAAACAAAATACAAAATAGGGCTGGGGATGAGGCTCGGTGGCCGAGTGTCCCTGAGTTCAATCCCCAGTTCCAAAAAAAAAAAAAAAAAGGGCTGGGAATGCAGCTCAGTGGTATAGCACTGGCCTAGCATGAGTGATGCCCCGGGTTCAATCCATAGCACCCTAAAATAAAAAGTAAAATGAAATAAAAAGGCTGGGGATGTAGCTCAGAGGTAAAGTGTCCCTGAGTTCAATCCCCAGTACCAAAACAAAAAAAAAAGTCTGTATGTCATTGGGCATCCCTGCCCCTTCTCTCTCACAGGCCTACATTCCAAGCACCTACCTCAGCTTGCTGCTTCTGTGTTCCTGTGTATGCTGCCACCTGTGTATGTTCCTGTGTATGTTGTTCCCACCACTTTCTGCCTAGCAGACTCGACACCCGCTTGAGGTTCCTACTCCAAGAAGTGCCAGGATGGTCCCATGCACCTGTGCTCACCTCCTGTGTGGCACTTACCCCACTGCATAGTGCCTATCAATGGACTCACCCGTCCCTCTGGTAGACTGTGAGCTCCTTGAGGATGAGAATCTCATCCTATATACCTGGTACCCTTGCAGCACATAGTAGGTGCTCAGTAAATGCTTTTTTCTTTTTGGTACTGGAAATTGAACCCAGGGGCACTTAATGACTGAGCCACACTCCCAGTCCCTTTTTGTGTCGCAGGACCTTGCTAAGTTGCTGAGGTTGGCTTTGACTCTTGATCCTCCTGCCTCAGCCTCCCAAGCCACTGGGATTACAGGCATGTGTCATTGCACCCAGCTCTCAGCAAATGCTATTGAAATGTCAAAACAAATGCACCTTATTATTCAGATAGATATTATTCAGACCCTCTAGCAGCCCTTGATGACTTAATCACAGGTACATGATGAAACAGAAGTGCTGCTCTGGGGGCTTATGGGAAAGACATAAAATGGGATAAAATAAATCAGATGCTATTTGTCTGTCAGATCTGATAGGATCCTACTCAGGGAAGTTATCGTGGACTTGACTTCCTTTGTGTAGAGAGTGAGATCATTCAGTCTGTGTGTGGCCCAAAGAACCCAATAGTCTTTTTCACTCTTAGATGCACACAATGACTGTGCAGTGAGTCTGGAATGCACATCCCCAGCAGTGTGCTTGGTAATCATGCTGACAAGGTGACAGGATTCATTCCAGAGATGCCTGGTATTGGGGTTTGAGTGATCGCTTGAAAATATCTGGCTCTGCCCCTGTCCACTGCCTAGTCTGCTTGGAATCTTACATGGCTTTTGTTTTTTAAATTACATCCCCAGCCCTTTAAAAAACATTTTTTTTTTTTTTTTTTTTGAAATAGGGTCTTGCTAAGTTGTTGAGGTCGGTCTCAAACTTGCAATCCTCCTGTGGTAGCCTCACAAGTTACTGGGATTATAGGTGTTTGGTACTGTGCCTGGCCCACTTATAACCTCTGAAGGAGTTTCTGTGGGCAGTGACAGGGAGAAAGTCACAGGTACTGATAAAACCATTAATGACTCTGTCTGGCTCCTCTGGCCTGGTTTGTCCACCAGGTGACTACTTGTGAACTGGCACAGGCTGGACAAGAAGCTCACAGCTCCTTTCTCTGCTTCCACCCCTTTTAATTTTCTCCCTGGAGCAACCACTCTGGTAGACCTCACCCACTTGAGAACAGAGGTTGGTAACTTATTACATAAGGTGCTTTTTAAAATTACAGCCAGAACCAACCAGGAGCCTGAGCAGAATGCAGGGAGTTGCGCACGGCAAGGTTCAACACAGCAACCCCAGGGCACTGAGTCATGGCTAGAGACAGATGCACAGACCATGATAATTCCCAGCTCACCTTCAGAAAACTTAGTCAGACTCCTTGGAGCTCAACCACTTAAGGTAAATATATAAAGCAAAAGAGTGTCACCATGCAGCCATCTTTTGCTACTGGGAGCTAGAAACCTCCTTTGACTAAAGACACTCTCTTCTATGGCTCTGCCAAACACGGATTCTCAGAAAGACTGCAGCAGGGATATATATGGGCTGCAAAGAGCACTGGAATAGGAGTCAAGAGACCTGGGTGCTAAGCCCAGCTGGACCAAATTGTGTGGAAGCCTGACACTTGCTCTTTGGGCTTCAATTTCCTCTTCTGTAAAATGTCAGGGTTCCTAATAAGGGGTCCATAGGCGAGACTGGACTTCAGCCAGAACTCCCTGAAATTGCAGGGAAATATGCCACGTATGTGTTACGTGTGCTTCCACAGTTATAGACAAATTTGCAAAGGGATCTGAGATTTGCAAAAGGTCTAAACCCAACAGATCATAAAGAAGGGTCCTTTCAGCCTTAATGTTCTAATTTCAGCAAAAGCAGAGGACCTAAACTCTCTGTATTTGAAATAGACAAAAATTTCCTAACAAAACACACAAAAAAGCCGGGGTTGTGGCTCAGTGGTAGAGCGCTTGCCTAGCATGTGTGAGGCACTGGGTTCGATTCTCAGCACCACATAAAAATAAGTAAATAAAGTTTTATCAACAACTAATAAAATATTTTAAAAAAATGCTAACCATAAAGAACAAAATTGATAAACTGGACTAAGTAAAATTAAGAATTACTTTTCACTGAAAGACATTAATAGAGAAGTGATAATCCCCAGAGTGGGAGATTTTTGCATTATATGACATACACATGATACATAGGCTGCAGCTCAGTGGTACAGCACATACGTAGCATGTGAGGCCCTCGGTTCAATCTCCAGCACCAATAAACAAATATAAGGACTTTCATTCAGACTATGTAGACAATTCAGGAAGAAAAAGGCAGACACCTCAATAGAGAAGTGGGCCAAAGACTAGACTAGATACTTCTCCAGACGATATCCAAATAAACACAGGAAAAACACTCAAGGACTGGGGTTGTGGCTCAGTGATAGAGCACTTGCCTAGCATGTGTGGGGCACTGGGTTTGATCCTCAGCACAACATAAAAATAAATATATAAAGTAAAGCTACTGTGTCCATCTACAAGTAAAAAATGAAAATAAAAAACACTTCCTTTATCATCAGAGAAATGTAAATTAAACCCCAAGATGATACCAGTACTTGCCTAGAGTGCCTAAAATGTAAAGAACATATATTATCAAGTCCTGGCTGGGGGGTGCTGCAACAGGAACTCTGCGAGTGGGAGCGTAAACCTGGACAACTGTTATTTACTTACACTGAACATGCTCTGTGACCTAGAAACTCTCCCCGAGTATACACCTGACAAAAATGCATAAACACGTTCACCAAAAGATCAGTACAAAAATATGCACAGCTGCATTAACTGTAACAGTCCCAAACTGCAAACCACCCTAGTGTCCATCAATAGTAGGATGGATGCACTGGTAAGACTACAATGGGAATGAATGAACTACTGTTGCTCCCAACCATACCAACTGATGCTCTGAGGACTTAATGAGGAGTGAAGATGCAAGAGAGGACATATTTATATAAAGTTCCAAAGTGGGAAAAACAGAGCCACGGTGTTGGGAGTCAGGCTGGTGCTTAGCCTTGGGGAAGCAGTGCAATAGGGAGAGCAATAAGGGTCCTTGAGCAATCAAGCTGCTGTGTACACTGGGAAGCTGTTAGGGATGTTGGAATGGACAGCAGGTGGTTTCTGCCCTCACAGAGTTTACAATCCACAGGACCCTACTGGGCCTGCATCAAGCTGGCTCTTTGTTTCTGCTTCTTTTCTAGAGAAAAGAATGGTGATTTAGCAATTCTGTGACTCTTCAGAACCCTTTAGATGGTCTTTGAGGGAAGATAACCTGCTGAGAGAAACTTGACTCTGTTTATGCTCCTTCCTCAATGGACAAAGGTGCAATGTCCTCTTAGAAGCATCCATCCTCTGCAATGAGATCCTTAATTACCTAAAGCTAGTCATGAATATGGATTAGTGCTGCCAGTCGAGGTTTTGCATGGGAAGAATATAGAAATCTTTATCAACACATAGTTCCTGAGGTTTCTCATATGTCCAGCCTACTTCACATGACCTATAGCAAAGTTAACACACATGGAAGACTGTGAACCTCTGTGTGACCTTAAACAGAAGAGTCCCCCAACAGACAGAATTTCCAGAAAACACTGTGAGCCAGAGTGACTAGGATGGGATGTCTCTTTCATCCTATAACTCTATATTTAGACTTTTGGGCCCTATACTCTTCCAATTAATTTCCAATCACAGCCAGACAATAGCTACAAAGAAAATTTCTCCTTACTTTAATGTCTCCTTAAATATGTTCAACTTATTTTAAGAACTTTCAGCAGGGCATGGTGGGTGGTGCACACCTATAATCCCAGTGACTGGGGAGGCTGAAGTAGAGGGGTTATAAATTCCAGCTCAGTCCTGGCAACTTAACAAGACCCTGTCTCAAAATAAAAAGGGCTGGGCACGGTGGCACACACCTGTAATCCCAGCACGTGTGAGGCTGAGGCAGGAGGATCGCGAGTTCAAAGCCAGTCTCAGCAACTTAGTGAGTCCCTAAGCAACTCAGTGAGACCCTGTCTCTAAAATTAAAAAAAAAAAAAATAGGGCTGGGGATGTGGCTCAGTGGTGGAGTACCCCTGGGTTCAATCCCCAGTACCAAAAAAATAAAAAATTTAAAAAAATAAAATAAAAAAATAAAAAGGGCTGGGGGTGTAGCTCATCAGTGGAACAGGGTGTCAGGGTTCAATACATAGTACTAAAAAAAAAAATCACTGGAAGAAAAATCTTTCATGTTCTTACTTAAATTTGAAGGCAAAAAAAAAAAAATGGGGAGAAATCAGAAAGAGAGGAAATGATGATCCATTCTATTGTGTTTCAGGAAAGGGCTGGAAAGGATCAACTGAGGCATGCCAGAATCCTTTCAGGAACAAGACCAAACCTGCCTTGTTAATTCAGTTGAAATATTTTGAAGCTAGAATGGTAAACATGTATCTGACCCAGGAGTTAATTCGGATTGTCTAGAAAGTCAGGTGGGGAAAAATAAAGCGAGATTTTGAAAATTAGACTGATTCCACCCTCACTTTAAGGAACAGTGCCCCTGCTGCCCACACCAGAAACCGGGGAGCTAGGTCTGACTCCTCCTCTCCTTCTCTTCCCATATCCTTGTCACCAAGACCCAGTCATTCCCTTCTGAATCCTGCTGGAACCTCGTCTGTCTGCACTGCAATGGCCTCTCAGGCTGCAGTGACTCCTCTGCTGGCTGCAACCATATCTAATCAGTCTCCCTAGTAACCGCTTTCTTGTCCTTTGGTCTATTCTCTCTTCTCTTGCTATGGTGGTCTTGGTACCATCTTTCAGTGGCTTCCTTCTGCCCCCAAGAAAATCTGCATTCCTTAATGTGGCTTTAAGGCCTCTGTCTGCCTGCCTATCTCAGTCTGGCCACTCGTTTTCCCCACTTCTCACCCACTTGTTCCCACACCAGCATACCCAAACAGCTCCACTTCTCTCCAACAGGGCAATAAACTTTCAAAAGATTGCTGCTCAGATAATGGCAGTTTGCTTAGCTGGTCTTCTGTGATCGGCTTGAGATGTGACACCATCTGCTGCTACCATGAGAGGCAGAGAGGTAGGTGTGAGGAGGCTTCCTTTGCAGTCCTGAGTTGGCTGGCTTCAGCTGCTGACCTGTGAACTTGATGAGAACTATACTAGTCTACCAATAGCCTGATCTAGGAGAAGTTGACATTATTTTCTAAATAAGAAACTCCCATGAGGGGCTGTGGCTGTGGCTCAGTGGTGGAGTGCTTGCCTCATGTGTGTGGGGCACTGGGTTAGATCCTCAGCACCACATAAAAATAAATAAAATGGGGGTATTGAGTCCATCTACAACTAAAAATATTTTAAAAAAAAAAAAAAGAAAAGAAACTCCAAGGAAAAAGGAAAAGAACAGCAATGCTTAGCTTTGGAAGCATTTCTGTCTTCACACTTAAACATGGGTGTATCTGATGGTCAGGAAATTTCGAGAGAACTATGAAAGAGTGTCAGGCTATATGAGAATATACTACCCTGTTCTCTAACAGAACTTACTGGGATGCATAATCCTCTGAGCTGGTTTATAGACACCCAGTTTCCATTTTTTCTAGGAAGAGTGACATTTAATAGTTAGGTTCATCCAAGTTGATATAGCACCCACTGCGTACTAGGTGACACACTAGACACCCTGTTAGGCCTCAGAACTCCTTGTGAGTGGCTATGAGCATCTCTGTTTCACAGGAGACAAGTTCATTAACATACCAAGGTTACACAATGAAGAAAGGAACAACTAGAACCTCAAGTTCATGTCTTTTGACCCTGAGCTTATCCCTTAAAGTTAGTTGTCTCCCTGAATTTAACTGAATTCCAGCTAAGGGGAAGACAGAATCTTCCTTTCTACCCCTGTATGAGTACAAGGCAGCACAGGGAGGGAAGATAGGGACTATGAGGGAATAAAAACTAAACCAAGTACATCTGGGTTTTCTCCCCCAGTAGATGGTATGTTAGCTGGATGAAAAACTGAAGGGAGGCAGAACTTTGGAGATTTCAGGGAAAAGGACACAGCAAAAGTAAGACAGAACAACCAAAGCTATGACTCCAAAAGGAACAAGGGGCAGGGGGCAGGAGAATGAACCAGTTCCTCCGTGTCTACTCCTGCTAGCTCACTCCAGCTGGAGACCTGGTTAATGAGCTGGTGCCATTTGTAAAGAGGCATGTTTTAAAGAGAGATCAGGAAGCCTTTAGGTAATGGTACCAAAAGAGGGGAGACCAATCACAGTGCTGGTCCTTTTATGTCTTAAGACGCGAGGTTCACAACCTTGTAAGACAGGCATAATTATTTCTATGAAATTAGGAATCAGAAAAATAAATGAACTGGTTCAAGTCACAGAGGTTATGATGTGAACACTAGTCTCTGGGGCTCACAAGTCCCTGTCCCTTGCATTACACTTGGCACTTCATCATAGCCCACGATTGCCATCAACAGAAACCACAGTGCAAGAAGGGAGACCCAAAGAATTTGAAGAGGTTTCTGCAGACTCAGTGCCAGGTGATACACTTTCTCTTGCTCTGAAATTTCATGGTGCAATGTGGCATCATTAGAAGTGAAAGAGAAGCAAGTAAGTACTCAGGTGAACACGCATCCACACTCCAGGAACACCAGGGAAACTGGGCTGTGAGATCTGCAACCCACTGCCCCCTGCTGGCGAAGGGAGAGAACAAGCGGAAAGCGGCTAACTCGTCTCATTCCAGGCTGGAGGCATCAAGAGATGATGATGATGGCTCTTTAAAAATCTTTTAATAGAGGAAAAATTCAAGCTTATTTAACAAACAAACAAACAAAAACAGAGCCTGGAGTGGTGACGCATACCTGTAACTAGGATTTCAAGTTTGAGGCTAGCCTCAGCAACTTAGTGAGACCCTGCCTCAAAATAAAAAAAGGGCTGGGGAGGGGGCAAGGGTTGTAGCTCAGTGGTAGAGCACTTGCCTAGCACATATGAGGAGGCTCTGGGATTGATCCTCAGCACCACATAAAAAAAAATACATAAATAAAATAAAGGTATTGTGTGCATCTACAACTAAAAAAATTAAAATTAAAGAAAAAAAAAAGTGCTGGGATGATAGCTCAGGGGTAAGTATCCCTGGGTTCAATCCCCAGACCAAACAAATAAACAAACAAAAAAGATCCCCAAACAAAAAACCCCACACAGAATAGTATGATGTATCTCCACGTTTCCCTGCTCAGCTTCAACAACATATTGCCTCATGGCTAATCTTGGGTCATCTAGTCCTTACCCACTTCTATATAGCATGCTTTATTTTGAGGCAAATGCCAGGCATTGTATCACAGATATTTTATAATGTTATCTCTGAAAGAAAATGGTCTTTAAAAACCCCATAACAACACCATTATCACAATTAAAAGCATAATAAAAATAATTCTAATAATTTCTTATAGCATAGAAAGCCAAGATCAAGAAAATAAATCATCATGCCTCACTTGAGAAGGATCATGGCAAGGGAACGGTGATCATGCAAAACCTTAAATAATAGCCTGAATCACCCAAGCAAACAAAAGTACCTCATCTGCAGTAAGATAAACCAGCAAGAACATAGATTAAATGATTATCTTAATTGGAAATGCAAAGTTTTGCACCCCCAAGTGGTAGGAAGATCCTTACTTCAATACATTAAGCATAAATGGTACTGAATCTCTGCCGGGCGTGGTGGCCTACGCCTGTAATCCAAGTGACTTGGGAGGCTGTCAGGAGGATCGCGAGTTCAAAGCCAGCCTCAGCAACTTAGCGAGGCCCTAAGCAACTCAGTGAGACCCTGTCTCTAAATAAAATACAAAATAGGGCTGGGGATGTGGCTCAGTGGCCGAGTGTCCCTGAGTTCAATCCCTGGTTCAAAAAAAAAAAAAAAAAAAATGGTACTGAATATCTCTCGAATCTTTCCAAAAGTTCAGGAGGGTGATGGGTGATGCTATGTCCCAAAGGCCAAATGCTTGGATAGGCATCCAGGTGGCTGGGCTGTAAGACACTGAGAGATCATACCAGCTCCCAGGAGATCACAAATGCAGGGAGCAGGTGCAGGTTGAAAGATCACTGCCTTTTTGTCATTGCCATTTATCCCCAAGATTACCAATTTCTATTGATACATCTGTATCCCCTAGATTCTGAACTCCAGGAAGGCAGGATGCTGTTGTGTTCACTTTTGTAGGGAGAGTAGTTAGCACAAGAGAGATGATCAACAGTCACACAAAGAAAGACTGAAGGAGGAAAGCCAATCACTTGTTGGAAAGAATGGGGAGGAAACTGAGTTCTCACACAGTGCTCGTGGGACTATGAATTGATAATGGTCACTTTGAAGGGAAAACATGGTAATATCTAAGGATATGTTCAAATGGTTAAGGCCATAAAACATAGTGTAAACAAATAACAACAATAACAACAAAAGGGAACATTCAGAGAACAAAAAAAGAGCTGGAAATAAAAAATATAACAGCAGGGGCTGGGATGTAGCTCAGTGGTAGAGCATTTACCTAGCATGTGTGAGGCCCAGGTTCCATCTCCAGCACCACACATACTTTTTGGGCAGAAACAAAAACTCAACAGAAAGATTAGAAACTAAAGTTTCCCAGAATCTCCAGAAATTCACAAAAAAGCAAAGAGGAAACACATAGGAGACAAAAGAAAGAAAACTGTTTGGTGCAGTGGTGCACACCTGTAATCCCAGCAGCTGGTGAGGCTGAGGCAGGAGGATCACAAGTTCAAGGCCAGCCTCAGCAACTTAGTGAGGCCCTAAGCAACTTAGCGAGGCCCTGTCTCTAAATAAAAATTAACAAGGGCTGGGGATGTGGCTCAGTGGTAGAGCACCCCTGGATTCAATCCCCAGTCCTGCAAAAAAGAAAATCCACGTACTGGAAAGAAAACCAAGTCTGTGAGGTCCAATATCTAAATAAAAGGAGTTCTAGAAACAGCATAAAAAGAACAGATGGGAGGAAATTATAGAAAGAAGAAAATACAAGAATTTTTCTTGTATTCTTATATTTCCAAATTGAAAGGGCAGTAAGTACCCCATAAAACAGACAAAACCAAACTTATATCAAGCACATAACTGAGAGATATCAAAGCCTTGGAGAAAAAATGAAGACCTAATGGTCTTCCAGAGAGAACACACCTAAAGGATTAAGAATCAGAATGGCTTTGCACTTCAACAGCAGTCCTGGAAGTGAGAACATACAGCAGCAATGATTTCAGAATTCTAAAGATTAGAATTTCTGATTCTAGAGAGAGATGATTTTTAATTAACACCCAACCTAAGTATTAATTGTGTGTGAAGGTAGACAAAAGAAACTTTCAGCCATGAATAGCCTCCAACTTTGTATCCTATGCACCCTTTCTCAGGAAATCACTGGATCATGTGCTTCACCAAAATGAGTGTGTACACCAAGAAAGTGAATCACACAAGATACAGGGACAGTGAATTCCCACAAAGGACAAAAGGACAGGTGAAGACACTCTCCACTGCAGGGGAGGAAATGATATCATGTGGCTCATAACAATGTTAAGTGTCGGCTGGGTGTGGTGGTGTATGCACATTTGTAATCCCAGCTACTCAGGAGGCTGAAGCAGGAGGATCATGAGGTTGAGGTCAGCCTGGACAACTTAAGGAGGCCCTTAGCAACTCAGTGAGACCCTGTCTCAAAATAAGAAGGGTTGGGGATGTGGCTCAGTGGTCAACTGCCCCTGGGTTTGATCCCTAGTACTCCTTGTCACACACATCTGCCCCTGCCAAAAAAATACTTACATGCTAAATACTGACTTAACGAAAACTACAAGTATTTTAGGATGGAGACAACCAAGAGGGTAAGTATGGTGAGGGTGGGTGCATGAGTTGAATTCTGATCTCCCTCAGTGAGACATCAATAGATTGTGCCTAAAGATAAACACCGAAGGAGCAATAGACACTCGTTATTCTCAGAAATGGCAATAAAAACAAAAATAACTCACCAAGACACTTGGAATTAGTTGTCTCTGAAGAGGGGGATAAAGGGGAGGGAGAGCTGTTTTTGTAATGCTCTGCATGTGGAACTGTGATAAATATAAAATTATGAGGAAAAAAGCCCTGCAAGGAAGGAATTGTTCAAGACAGAGAAACAGCAAAGCCTTCCAACAGGATCTCAACTGGTCTGGTTTTTTTGGACTACCAGATTACACTGCTCCTGAGCCTGTTTTAACATTACTTCAGCATTTTAGAGTATGACAATCAGAATTCAGTCTTTCACAAATACATAAAAGATACAGTATACGTAAAGTTGTATGCTGGTTTCAACCAAGAGCACGGAGGCCACTCAATCCAGCAGGTATGTGAATTAAGGATTTTCTTTCCTTTCTTTCTTTTTCATATGGTGCTGGGGATCAAGTCCACAGTTTTATGCATGCTAGGCCAGCAATCTCCCACCGAGCCACAATCCAGTTGCCGCCATATGGATTTCCTAAAGTTCTTACCAGCAGTAAAAATGCCTTTGGTACTCTGTCTTATACTGGAAGGTCTCACGATTGCTGAAAGCCCTGTGAGGAAAAAACAAAAAGGACATCAAGAAAACCAAAAACAGATGTTAGTTATCTTAACAGTTTTAAAACCTGAAACTAAATATTCTTTCCAGTTATCCAGTAAAAGCAGCAAATCCAGCTCTTCTGCTGCCACAGAGTGGCAGTTAAAGGGGCATCAGGACTGAGGGCCAGGACCCTGGAGGGGACTACTCTGATACTGCCCAGCTGTGTGAGCTCAGGCAAATGACTGAACAACTCTGGGCCCAGGCCACCTTACCTTAAAATAAGAGATGGAGGACAGGTACCCCTCAAAGGCCATTTTAGAAATTTAAATCCATGTAAGGTTTTTGGTTCTCAATTTCAAAATGTGAAAAGATGAAAACAAAGCAAAAACCCAAGGTGGTTTTTTTTTGTGTTGTTGTTTGTTTGTTTGTTTGTTTGTTTTAAATCTAGGAGAAGAACTTCTGTCATGAAAACACAAGTACAGGGTATTCAAGTGAGGAGCCACAGTACAAGTCTTCCATCCCTTCAAAGAAACAGCAGAGGTCACACTGTTACTAGGACACATTAAAACAAACAACAACAATGTGCCTCAGAACTCTGTAGCGGGAGCATAAAGATGTGTGCCCTGAAAACCTGGGCAGGTCTGAGAGAGAGAAAGAGAGAGGAGCCACCCAGGGAAGTTAGTGTTCAACTGGGGCTTAGTGTTCAAAACGGTTACTGTAAATTACATCTAGCAGGGAGCCTGCATCTGGAGGGGTTTACTAAATATTCACTGAATGAAAAAACAGGAGATGGCACTCAGTTGAGAGATTCTCAATTTTGTAATTATTTCTTTACTGACTGACCTTATAAATTACCTTTACTACCTCCAGGAAAGCGGATCTCTGAAGATTCCCATTTTTTTTTTAACAATTAGGGAGGTCTGGGGATAATGCTGTGAAATGAGGGCCATGCCAGAGGGATCCTGCTGAACGCAGTCTGAGACACATCCAGTAGGAGGTGGCTGATGAGAGCTGTGTTCCTGATATTATGAAAACATTAAAAATGTCACCAGTCTCCTTCCTTCTTAGACCACCATGGAGAACACAGGCATACCTTTTAAACTTCTAGAAGTTATGCTCTTGGAACCAAAAGCAGCACTGCTTCTCCCTTTGACAGTAATTTGGGATACAGAAATCTGAAAAAAATATCTCCACCACCTTGTTTCAAACCAATGAAAATTTAGATTGGGAAAACCCCAAAGTTTTGGGAACTTTTCTTCTTCCCTGAGGCAATCTCTCTCTCAATTTCACTAGGGAAGAAGGAAGAAATAATACATCTCCACCACACACAAAGTCTGCTTTTCCCTGCAGCCAGCACTTCCTTGCCTTAAACATACCTAACCGTACCACATCACCGCAGTCAGGATCATGAGCAAGTTGGAGTAAAGTTTCTTCCACATCTCTGTTTTTTCCAGGAGGGTCCATAATGTGATTAATTTGTTGCTGTAAGGTTTTGGGCAATGTCATTAGCTGAGTGAATTGTCCTTCTGGACTTTTATCTATCTGAGGAGGGAAAAAAAGAGATATGATATCTATGGAAGTGCTGTGAATTTTATAAATATTCAGAGACACATGGCTTCTATTTAAAATAACACAAACAGGAATCTCATGTGGGGCTCCCATGCATACATACGTAATTAAGTATGTTTTTTCTTCTGTTAAAAATAAGTAAAATCAAATCAAATCACACAAACAATAAGCACCCACACCTAAGCTAGGCAGCATGCTAAGGAGACTCTCTTCTTTCTGAAACAAAACATCGTTGTGTTTAGAATCCCAAGTCCCTTCAAAAGGGACAATTCTTTTCCATTTTGACATGAGAAAAGAAGAGAAGCCTCTTTTGAGGATGAGTTTCTGACTTTGTTAAAATTTCCATTTGTCTAAAATCCAGTGGTTACGAAAAGGTGGGCTATAGGTAACAAATACCTGTCAAACCCAGATGCTCAGATTATCCTTCCCATTGTAAATGCAGGGAGCTTGGATAACATGAGCAGGATCACAGTCAGTAATAAAGAGTGACATGTGAATTTGTGCTTCTTGCCCTTAAAGTCTTTTACATACCATGTTGGACTTCACAAACCATGGGAATCTATTGATGATGATCACTTTTAATCCCCTGGCACATAGTAGGTACTCAAAATACACTGGGTGAATGAGGGAACGAATAAATGAATCAATATAACTTAGCTGTGGTCACTTGCTAAATAAGAGTGAGCAATGTGAACAGATCTGTTCCTAATGAGTTCTAAAGTACATTGTTGAAAGATACAAAATAAAACATAAACATATAAAACTCTGCCTGGAAACCACTGAATCTGAAGGTTGTCACAGGACTGAGACCAGACCAGCTTCACTATCACATTTAACTCTGCTTCATGGAATTATATTGGTTTTTTTTTTGGGGGGGAGGGGGTACCAGGGATTGAACTTGACCACTGAGCCACATCCCAAACCCTGTATTGTATTTTTTATTTAGAGACACTGAGTTGCTTTTATTTAGAGACACACTCACTTTTGCTGAGCCTGGTTTTGAACTTGAGATCCTCCTGTCTCAGACTCCCGAGCTGCTGGGATTACAGGTGTGTGCCACTGTGCCTGGTGGAATTACATTTTTTAAAAATGTCTACATGTAAACACTGCCTCCGTGACAAGAGGAGAACCAGCAATACTGCCCTCAGCAGCTCAGCATGTTATTTTCTTTTTAAAATATATATCTGTGTGTGTGTGTGTGTGTGTATATATATGTGTGTATATATATATATTTTTTTTTTAGTTGTAGCTGGATACGGTACCTTTATTTTATTTATTCATTTTTATGTATGCTGAGGATCGAACCCAGTGCCTCACACATGTTGGGCGAGTGCTCTACCACTGAGCCACAAACACAGCCCCCAGTATGCTATTTTCTAAGTGAGAATTCCATTATATTCTTTTAAAAAATGTTTGGGTCTTTAGTTAAAATATAAAAAATTTAGACAAACAAATGTATAAAATTTTAGACTCAGATCTTCTAGCTTTGATCAATTTTCTTAATTAGAATTCACTCATTCTACCAAGTTTTTCATTCAACAAGTATTTATTAAGTGTACATATATATATTTATATATATGTCAAATACCTGAATTTTCTAGTTTTGATTAAAAATCTATGCAAAGAAGGAAATGCCATTATTCAGTGGCTCCAGTAAAGATAAAGGAGTTTTTTTTTTAAGTCTGAATACTTCATATTTATCACTAGATAGTTCTAAATTCTTGGGCTCCATCTTTACTTTTTGGCTATACAGATGCCAAAAAATGTTGATATTTCTGTAGACTATCCCAGAAATGATGTTTATAGATTTTTGTTTTGGACCCATGAATTAAGATAGGTCAAAAGGATCTTATATTTAATTTATGCTTTGGCAATGAAATAAATAAGATTCTAGGAATTTTAGAAATGCCAAAATGGCTTGAGTAATACAAGAAATCAGAAAATAGTGTTTGCCAATGCTTTCTCTTGAGGAAAAGAATGCACTGGAATTTTTATTTGAAAGCATGTGTTTAAAGAAAAAATATTAGGTGACATGTTCAAATAAATTGGTAGATTGAATCTTTTTATTTTTAAATTCTCATTAAAGCATGAAAGTGAAAGCAGTTAAGTTGTACAAGTCAAAAAGCATTAAAAAAGTATGATTGCATTTATATGAAGTGTCCAGAGGAGGCCAATCCATAGAGACAGAAAGTAGATTAATGGTTGCCTGGGGTAGTTGAAAGCTGGGGATTACTAATGGGTATGGGGTTTCTGTACAGAGTGATGGAAATGTCCTAAAATTATACTGTGGTGATGGCTGCACAACTCTGTGAATATAATAAAGACCAATGAATTTGTGCACAACTGTCATTCCAGCAACTCAGGAGACTGAGGCAGGAAGATCTCAAGTTCAAGGCCGGCCTGGACAACTTACTGAGACCCTGTCGCAAAATAAAAAAATTAAAAAAGGGTTGTAGGTGTGGCTCAGTGGTACAGTGCCTCTGGGTTCAATTTTATGTTACATGAAAAATGCATCATTAAAACTCATATTTTAAAAAAGCAGATAGAGTCCTATGATAGCGGATGCTGTGGCACACCACCCAGATCTGAGGTGGACCAAGGTACTGGGAAAGTAAGTCGACTCCCTCTCTTAGAGTCCTTAGAACCATCTCCAGCCAAAGGAAGTGCCTATCCAATAACTGGACAATGCCAGAGTACAAAGGCTAGCTTCTGAGCCAAGTTGGGACAACTCTAGGGGCCCTCTGGCTCCCAAGCACCACCACAGGATCAGAGGCCTTTTTAAGCAAATCTGCCCAATCTTGACCTTACACAACTAGTGCCAGGGGTGGTCCTAGCAAGCAGACTCCAAGATGGAATTTTGGAGCTGCCACAGTGCAGAAGACCAAGTGGAAGTCTCTGAAGTTGACATTCTCTCCCCTGGCCAAAAGAGTACAGAAAAAATAAAACATCAGCACAGGAGAGATGGCAGTGATTAGTACCAGCTGCATCCCTCAAGGATGTGGTGGCTAATTTTGGGTGTCCTTGGGCTGGGCTATAGTGCTCAGCTGGTTAGTTCTACACCAGACTAGACGTTGAGTGGAAGATATTTTTAAGATGCAATCAACATATTTAAATCAGTCAACTTTGGTACAGCTGATTATGGATAGACTTAATCCAATCAGTTAAAGGACTTAAGAGAAAAGGCCAAGTTTCTCCCTTTCCCAGGAATTCTGCCTCTAGACTCAAGGCTGCAATGCTGACTCCCCTGGGTCTCCAGCCTGATACCCGAAAACTTTGAACTTGCCAGACCCCACAAGGCATGGTGGCACATGCCTGTAATCCTGGTGACTTGAGAGACTGAGGCCGGCCCTGAGACTGAGACTGAGAGACTGAGACCCTGTCTTAGAATAAAATACAAGGGGTTGGGGATGTAGCCCTGTGGCAGAGCATCCCTGGGTTCAATCCCCAGTAATGAAAAAAAGAACTTGCCAGATCCCACAATTCATGAGCCAATTTCTTAAAATCAATCTCTCTCTCTCTCCCCCTCTCCCCTCCACTCTACACACACACACACACTCTCTCTCTCTCTCTCTCTCTCTCTCTCTCTCTCTGATGGTTCTGTTTCTCTGGAGAATCCTGACAAACACAAGGGTTGATGGACCCCATCATATCCCCATTAAGTGTGGCCCTTACAAAACCAAACAGACTCTGATGGGTTTTGCAGGCTGTGCTACAAATTCAAGCAAGTAGGAACCCCAAAAGCATCTGCTGTGCCAGATGTGGTAAATCTTCTAAAAGCAAATCAATAAAACTACAATGCATTTGGGACCACAGACACAGTGAATAAATGCACTCTTCTCCATCTCGATTAGTTTAGAGGATCAGAATCAGCTCTCACTCATGGGACAGAAAACAGTATACCTTATGGTTCACCTTACAACTAGAACATCCCCTCTGTTATATTTGGAGGAAACCAGTTTATTTGGACATTTGGTATATCATCATGTTGATCTAGATCAATGATATAATGTGTCACCTGGTGAGTTATAAGGAACAGGTACACTAGAGGCCTTGGCAGATAGATTCATTCCAATAGGATCTGAGATACTAATGAAGTTTTCCAGAGTCTACCACTTATATGAGATTTTTAGGGATCAAATAATCTTTTTTCCTTTCCTTTTTTTCTTTTTTTTCTTTTTTCTTGGTACCAGGGATTGAACCCAGGGGCGCTTAACCACAGATTCCCAGCCCTTTTTATATTTTATTTAGAAACAGGGCCTCACTAAATTGCTTTGAACTCACCATCTTCCTGCTTCAGCCCCCTGAGTCACTGTGATTATAGGCATGCACCACCTTCCCTGGCAGGGTCAAGTAGTCTTCATTCCTAAATGCTGATACATCCTTTCCAGAGTAAAGGTTAACTTATGGCATCTCATGTCTCTCACCATTAAGAAAGAAGCACAGTGATGGGCTGGGCCTCCTTAGGTTCTAGAGGCAGAATAGAGAATAACGTTCAGATCCACTTACCAAGAGAGATGAGAGGACAATAGCTTTGCCTTTCCTGCCCACAGAACCTAGCCAGTACCACTGCATGGGGCTCAGAGAATGCTGGATTCATCAACATGGTGTACCATGTGACAGAACTCATGAGGTCCACTTTTGAGCAAAGGAGGAGTGGATAGACAGCAGTTGGCACAGGACCATGGCTCCACTGTACTACCACACACTGCGCCACAGCTGCCAGCCCAGTGGAGCAGTGGTTCTCAAAGGGGGATAACTTTTGTCCCACACAACAAACAATTTTCTGGTTTACAGTGTCAATGGGCCACACTGAAAAGGTCTATGACAGCCATCAAGGTACACTGAGGCACCAGCTTGGCAATGATACCCTGTGAGGATGGTGTAGGAGATGTCTAAATTAATGACCACTGCATAGTACCATTTTCAACTGGCAGAGACATAGGTCTGGGAACCAAGGGGTAGAAGTGACCCTGCTTAGCATCACCTCCAGTGACCACCTGAGAATCAGGTATATCTCATCTTGTAACTCTAAATCTGTGGGTTTAAAGGTCCCAGTTCCCAGAGGAGGATGGCTTCACCCAAGACATAGTAAATATCTCATTACGCTTTAAGCTAGGACAGTCACCCATCACTTTAGAATTCCATTCTTAAAGTCTAGGAAACGAGTTGCCTACATATCAACAGGAGCAACTGACCCTGATCAGCAGGAGATAGGGTTGCAGATACAGATCTCTTAGTACCCCTTGACCAGTTTTGATCATAAGAGGAGCAGAGTGATGAGAATGGTGATAAGGGTCCCATATTCTTTACAGGTGTGGGCCTAAGCCACCTCATCTAGATAAGGAAAAGTTACGTGAGGGTAAAGGGAATGTGGAATGGGTAGAAGAAGAGGGAGAAGATGAGAATTAGTTGCAGCCTCAGGAACAGATGTTGCTCTGGGTACCAGAGTTCAATACCCTAATCTTATTCCTATTAAGTTTCCTTAGGAAAAGAAACCAACTGAAAATTAGATCATGTAGGCTTTTGCAGACCACAGGGAATCTGGGTAAGTTGAGCTTAGCACTTAGGGAAATTCCAATTCTTTTTTTTTTTTTTTTTTTTTTAACTCAGTTTCTAAAAAAGTTGGCAGTTAGAAATATAACACTTCACTGTCCCCTAGACAGAGAGCAGATGTCTCCCTGGAGAAATTCTACAGATACCAACATTTAGGCTCCTCTAATAAAATTCTTGCTACCTAATTCTATATGAAGCCCATCAGTTGGTACACCCTATCTTCACAAAGAAATCTCAGTCTGCATTTTAGTGCTTCGCTTTTTAAAAACAGGCCAGGAGAAGCAACCGAATGTTTGAGGAAGACCTCTAACACAACAGATAAGTGAATCAAAGGAACTAAGAAAAAGAGACAAATGAAGAGAGCAAGAAAAAACTTCAAAATTATAATAAAGATCATTAAAGAATTGAGGAAAAGATGATGCATCAATAAAGCAAAAACAGGATGCAATAAAAAAAATAGTATTCAATAGAAGAGTTAGGTGATCAATCTTGAAAAATTCTTCTAGAAAACTGAACAGAAAAACCTAAGGAAACAGGAAAGAGGAAAAGAAAAAAAAAAATTCAAAGCAGGAGGTCCAGCAGTAGCAGGAATTCCAAAAAGAATAAACTAAGAAAGTGGGTTTGAGGAAATTATTTAATAGAAAAAAATTTCCTAAAACTGAAGTTCATAATTTTCCACATAGAAAAGGCCCACCAAATGCTAAAGTAATAAATTTAAAAGAGACATATAAAAAAACAAAGGCAAATCATCACAAAAGTTAAAAATACTGGCCAGGTATGGGGGCACACATCTATAATCCCAGTGACTTAGGAGGCTGAGGCAGGAAGATCTCAAGTTCAAGGCCAGCCTTAGTAACTGAGCAAGGCCCTAAGCAATTCAGCAAGACCCTGTCTCAAAATAAAAATAAAAAGGGGTGGGGATGTGGCCCAGTGGTTAAATGCCCCTGGGTTAAATCCCCAGTACCAAAACAAACAAATAACAACAGGAAAAAATTCTGCAAAACAGGAAAAGGTCCTAAATACTGTCAGAGATAAAAGGAATCATATCCAAAGGACAGAAAATCTGAATGTCACTGAATATTTTAGTGGAATACTGAAAGCTAGAAGAAATAGAGCTATGACTTAAAATTCTGAAGGAAAATTATTTTTACCCTAGAATTTGATATCTAGCCTGACTACTGACTGAATGATCGATCAGTAAGGTAGATTTATCAGAGGTATCTGAGCTCAAAAACTTGCCTTCTTTACAACCTATGTGAAGAAGATACGAACAGACATACTTCACCAAAATTAAGTGTAAATCATAAAGGAGGAAGATACAAGATCCAGAAAACAGACAGGCAAAGGAAATTCTCAGGAGGGGACAGGACAGGGGCCTCAAGGAATAATGTCTCCAAGGGGGCGAAAAGAGAAAAAGAAAATATTCAATGTTTTGACTATAAGCAGATGAGTTTTACAGATTTCTGAGAGTCTAAGGAATTTTTTTTTCCTGTGGTGGGGACAGAACCTAGGGCCTTGCCCATGCTAGGCAAGCACTACTCTACCAAATAAACCAAGCAAGGGGGAACAAATGGAGGCAATTATTAACTCCAGGAGAAACTAGTTGTACAGGAAAGGAAATTTCATAGTATTATACCTCAGCAATGAATGTGAAGTTGTCATAGCTCTGCGGGTGGACTCAGTGATAGGGCACTTGCCTAGAATGCGCAACATTTTTTGAGTTCCGTCCCCAGAACGGGGGTTGGGGGGGAAGCTGTCATTATAAAGTAAATACTGAATATTAACTTTATCAATAATTATAAAATAACTATATGTGGAACATGAGGGGGTGAGGTAAGGGGAAAGTGAGTGAGAGAGACAAAATGTGTGTGTGTTGGTGGGAGCAGTGTCAGAGTGAAAAAATCATCTTCATAGTAGAATGGCAAAAATAAAGTATAAGACTGAAAATAATCAAGAAAGAAGTCAAATCATGTTATTTAAATGTGGTGGTAAATACCTCGGGAATAAGCTGAAGAGCTGAAGCAGTTACCTCTGGAGTAGCCAGAGAAGCAGGGAAGGGCAGAGCAGGGAACTGCTATTTTTGTTATAAAACTCAAGATACCACTTGGCTTTTAAACCATGTGTAGACATTACTTTGATAAAAGTGAAAAACCAAAAAACAAAAACCAAAAAACTTCAACCTAAAGCAGACATGGCAAAATCTGTTAAATTGAGCGATGGGTGTTCTGGCGTTTCACATTATCTGTTTTTTTCTTATTTTGAAAAGAATTCCTGCCAGGTGCAGTGATGCATACCTACAATCCCAGCAACTCAGGAGGCTGAGGCGGGAGCATCACAAGTTCAAGGCCAGTCTGGGGAACTTAGTGAGACCCTGTCTCAAAATAAAAAATAAAAAAAGGGCTGGTGGATATAGTTCAGTGGTATTTCTTAAAGTTGTCTTTTCAGTTCAATCCTCAGTACCACAAATAACTCTTGCATTAGGAATGACTGAAGTTATTTCCCACCTATAGTTTACCTCCAGTCTGCCTTGCTGGGTTTTATAGACCACTTGGGGATTCTCCTGTAGAATGCTGCTGTACAGCTCGCGGAAGTGGGCCATGTTGGGCTGTACAATATTCAACACTTTTGTCTTATCCTCTCCAATCACCATCCGAAAGTCACCTAGTTAAAACAGACAGAAAAATAAACTCCCATTTAGAATCCCCATGTCCATCTAGGAACTGTAGCCCCCACACAGGTACACTACAGCTTGGCTGGATCCCTCAACCACTTTTCTTCCTTAAAACAGTGAACACTGGGTTGGGGTGTAGCTCAGAGGGAGAGTGCTTTTCTGGCATGTATGGGGCACTGGGTTCGATCCTCCATACCACATAAAAATAAATAAATGAAATAAAGGTATTGTGTACATCTACAACTAAAAATATATTTAAAAAAACAGTTTTTAAAACAGTGAACACATTATCTAAGGAAGGCAGGCACTTGTGGTGGGCAAGGGGGTGGAGAGAACCTCTCAAATCACAAAGCCTTATTCACTAGTGGAAATACAGTTACTTAAGGACACAAGTACTTAAGTACATCAGTGAGAAGCTAGTTAGTTTCCGTTTTTCAAATGCAGAAAATTCTGTACTTATAATCCTTTATCTTACAAGGAACACTCGGCCTGTGGTTATTCATGGAGACAGGAGCTGTATACAAGCACTTACGATGTGTCCTTGCCATTGCTCACTCATCGTTGATCTGTTTGCACGAGGGCTTCTGCAGTGCTTTATGAATGTAATTAACCTTACTGCATTTGATGAAGGCAAGAGCAGTGAGTCTTAAAAATCCCAGTATGAAGAGGTTTACATTTAGGATGAAATTAAAAGCAGATAGAATCTGAAAAACTGTAAGTGGTGAAAAATGAGGGATGTTATGTTTGCCTGTGGCATGAACTGAGCTGAGACATAAATAACAAGGACAAAAAGAAACTTTTGAAACAAAATGAAAAGTGCCTGCCTCTGCCACTGACAATCATCAGTGAGAGGTGGAGGCAAAGAGTGTTAAAATGGGAATGTTTGAGCAAATGCTCAGTGGATGAATGGGAATTCAGAAGAGGCTGGTAGGAGTTGGGGTGTAGCTCAGTGGTAGCGTGTGTTTAGCAAGTGTGAGGCCCCTGGGTTCAATTCCTACGACACACACACACATACAGAGAGAGAAAGAGAGAGAAAGAGAGAGAGAGAGAGAGAGAGAGAAAAGAAAGAAATCTGGACACTCCCAGGTTAAGCATGGTGAGAAAAATATGCCTGAAACATTTATTTACAGACAGGAAAGTGCCAGGGAGGTGGCAAGTATAGACAGATGCCCAGCTGCTGAGAAACCCCTGGAACTAGAAGGATGGTATAATTTGTCATCAAAACTAGGTCATTTTAGAGGATGAAGAGAGCACTACAGACAATTACACCAGGATAAGTATTAACTGGGCAAACCAGGACATACTGGTTACCCTTGCCAATTTATTTTCTTTGGATGGGGGAAGGAATCAGAGGCCACTGCCTGCCACAGTGATTTTCCTAGAGCAAACTGCTGGCTTATTTGGGGGAAAATAAAAATATAAAGAGGTCTGCCAATGGTTTGAATATGATCTGTCCCCTCTGAAACTCATGTTGGGTTTAATCTTTTTGGGGAGACATTAAAAGGGTAGAAACTTAATCTGACTGCCGGACTTAGAGGTGGGGCCTTTGGGAGATTAATTATGATTAGATAAGGTCTTTAGGGTGGAGGCCCCATGACTGAACACTGGTGGCTTATAAGAAAAAAGAGCAGAAGACAGATGTACATCTGTTCCCTGTCACTGTGTGATGCTCTGCACTGTGTGGGACTCGGCCAGTAGGGTCACCACCAGGTGTGGTCCCTTGGCCTTGAACCAGAAGTGTGACCTAAAATAAACCTCTCTTCTTCATAATTTATCCAGAGAGGACACACTTCAGTAAGAAATAAAACATGCTGGGTTTTTAAGTTTCAAAGGTCCAACTTACACAGTAAGTTGGTGGAATGCAGCTGGGGACTGCAGGTTTTAGGAAAACAGAATTCTAAACACCCTGAGGAACTCAACCTTGGCATAGGCATTGACAGTCCAGATGAGTGAGCAGAAGCGATCCCATCATAACATGTTGCTCAAATTGATGAATTTGCTGTTTCATTCCAATTTGGTTGATTGATTGATTCTGGTGCTAGGGATCAAAACCAGGGCCTCACACCTGCTAGGCAAGAGCTGTATACCTGCTGCTGCCCTATTTTAACGGGAAAGAGAGTTATATAGTTAAAACCAAGGATCACTGCCAATGAGGGTATTGAGAAACTGGTCCTTTCACCTAATGCTGTTGACATCATAAACTGCCAAAATCCTTGGACAGCAGCGAATCAAGAAACCTCATCGCTGGTGAGCAAGCCTAAAGAAATAAACCAAAAACAGATATTAAAAGGTAATGTTTACTAAGCATCTGGTACACACCGGCCTCTGCTCCCTGGGCTTTATTGTGCTGCCCCATTTCACCCACACAGCTCTCCTCTCAGACTGACTGTTTCTTCTCCAATTAGACAAAGAAACAGCCACAGAGATTGACTTGCCTATGACTTCCCTGGAAGTAGGTTAATACACTATATATAAAAAACGGGTCTGAAAAGCAGTATGGAGATTCCTCAGAAAACTTGGAATGGACCCACATTTTGACCCAGTTATCCCACTCCGCGGTTTATACCCAAAGGACTTAAAATTAGCATACTACAGTAACACAGCCACATCAATGTTTACAGCAGCTCAATTCACAATAGCTAGACTGTGGAACCAACCTAGATGCCCTTCAACAGACGAATGGATAAAGAAACTGTCGTATATATACACAATGGAATATTATTCAGCCATAAAGAAGAATAACATTATGGCATTTGCAGATAAATGGATGGAATTGGAGAAGATCATGTTAAGTGAAATAAGCCAATCCCAAAAAACCAAAGGCCAAATGTTTTCCCTGATAAGTGGATGGTGATACATGATGGGGGTCGGTGGTAAGAGAAGAATGGAGGAACTTTAGATTACATAGAGGGAAGTGAGAAGGAAAAGAGGATGGGATATGAAAAATGGTAGAATGAGAGAGACATCATTACCCCATTACATGTATGATTACATGAATGGTGTGAATATACATTGTGCACAACCATAGAAACAAAAAGTTGTACCCCATTTGTGTACAATGAATCAAAATGCAGTCTGTAAAAAAAAAAAAAAAAATTTAAATGCGCTGAGGGCAGGACATAGCTCAGTGGTTGAGTGCTTGCCTGTCATGGGTAAGACCCTGGGTTTGCTCTCTTAGCACCACAAGAACAACAACAAAAACCCTAACCCTGTTCATTGAGTGTTATTTATACTGGAAGCAACCCAAATGCACAATAGGGGAATGGATAAGCTATGATAGTACATCCATACCCTATCATGAAGCAACAGTGCACCACCATTAAAAATTACAATCACCACATATAATCCAACACAGAATGGTCGTATAACAATGTGCAATATGAAATGAGGATACAGAATTACAACAAAAAACTGTAAAAAAAAAAAAACCATGAAAAACAAGAGAAAGGGATCATATAAAAATGAGGGGTTGCAGGGAAGCTCAATGGAAGAGTGCCTGCCTAGAACACACAAGGCCCTGGGGTCCATCCTCAGCACCATACACATAAAAGAAGTTATTTTTGCTCTAATAAAATACACATTTATTGTGGGTTCTGTGTTTGTGCTTTACATTTGCTATCTCTTAGCCCTAGCAAAGCCTCATGAAGTAGGTATCATTCCAGTTTTACAGATGAGGAGATAAAGAAACATAGATAATGTGCCCAAGGTCCAAGTGCCTCTGAGTATCAGGGAAGTGACATTTTGGGCAACTATTTTACTTTGTGATTTTCTTCACTTCTGTAATGCTGGCGTATTACTTCTAGCATTTTTAAATAAATTCACAGGACATATAGGTGTGATGACAAATGTGAATGGAGATGCAGCTGGGTTAACTTCCAAATGTGCAAACCCTTAATGCCTTCATTGAAAACTTGCATTAATCTTTGAAAGGATGAAGTGTCATCCAACTCTGAATTTCACAGGGCTGGCTCTGAAATGAAAGATCAGTTTGCCCCACTGCTGAGCCCTAAATATTCATGTCAATCCTTGTCTTTCTATACTTCCCACAAAAAATTTCTCATAGTTTAGCCAGTAATTTTCCAAGAGAAGGACTGTATTTGATAGATGAAAACGTAAAAGCAAATGAATCCGAATCCTTTCCCTAGAGAACAACTGCGAGCCATGACTAAAGGACCTAGAGAACATCCTGGACTCAGAACAAAGACAGGGCTCTTTCAGCTCTGGACCCCCCAGCTCCTTGTGCATTGCCTGGCAGAGAAGGTACATTATAAATGTCTGCTGAATTGAGTTTTTCCAAATGTGGCACAACAGAACCCCAAGCCCATTCACAGGGGTCAGTAGGCAAATGATCGACTACTCATTTCTTCAGAACAAAGTGAATAAAATCATGGGCATAATGTGAACGAGCTTCTATCTGATGATAAGAATCAGTGTTTCTTACCTTTGCAGATCTGTTTGCAACAGATTGAGAAAAACAGACTGTTGGCTTTTGTTTTTTCTCTACTGCTGGTTTTAACCCTTGACTGTTCTACCCAGAGAACTGCCAGAATAATGCAATGGGGCAACCAAAAGAATAATTTCTCTCTGGATTTGACACGAGACAAGCTCAGAGGCTTGTAAACCACCTATAGCTCTGTGATCCAGGCATGCACCCAGCAGTCGGGGACCTACTTATGAACATGGGGGGTGGTGCATAGTACCGTGGAAAGACTCCTCCAAGCCTGGCAATGTCCCAGGCTGATTTGAGTCAAGTTACTTAGCTTTTTTGAGTCAGTTTCCTTCTCTGTAAAATAGCTTTACAATCCTACTAATCGCACAACCTCACAGTTGCTTTCAGATTTACAGAGCTAATGTATTAGAGAATGTTCTGTTAAATAGTAAAGCAAATACTGCTGATGGTATGATCTGTGCACAGGATGGGAAAACGGGCACAGTGGTGCACGCCTGTAATCCCAGCAATTTGGGAGGCTGAGACAGGGGGACTGCAAGTTCCAGGCCAGCGTGGGTAACACATCTCAAAATACAAAATAAAAAGGGCTGGAGATGTAGCTCTGTGGTAAAGAGCCCCTGGGTCCTGGGTTCAATCCCCAGTACCAAAACCAAAAAAGAAACAAACAGGATGGGCAGAGGACAGAGGATAGAGGAAGTCCTGTGTCTAAGATAACAATTATTGGCTAACTTTCTCCTTTTTAAATTAGTCACAATATTGCTGTCATTTCATTTCACTGACTATCTGGATGGCTACAAAGCCCCGCGAGCTGTGCTAGACACTGGAGATAACAAAAATCTGGGCCCTACCTCAGACAGCAAATGACACAATTATTTCAGGGCAGGATTTTATATGGTAGTTCCAAGGACTGCAGCCCAAACTAGATGTTTTCTTTTTATAGTACTAGGGACTGAACCAGGGCCTCAAACATGCCTGACAAGCACTCTACCATGGAGCTACATCTTCAGCCCTTTTAATTTTTTGAGACAGGGTATCACTAAGTTGCTGAGAATTTGTGATCCTCCTGCCTCAGCCTACCAGTCACTGGGATTACAGGTGTGTACCACCAGGCTTGGCATGTCTGTCCTGAGAGCAAAGCTACCTTAGTGGTTCTGAAGTGGTGTCTATGTGGTTTTGACTGGCATTTACCTAATACTAATAATGTTGAGCATCTTTTCATGTGCTTAGTGGCCATGTGCATATTCTGTTTGACAAAAATGTCTATTCAAATTCTCTGCCTGCTTTTAATTTGGGTTATTTTAATTATAATTCTAAGAATTCTTTAAATATTTTGAGAGTAGTTCTTGTCAGATATATGATTTATAAACATTTTCTCCTACTTTGTTAGTTGCTTTTTACTTTCCTGATGATATAACTTGCAGCACAAGAGTTTTTAATTTTTATGTGGTCCCATTTTTTTCTTTTGTTGTTTCTGCTTTTGGTATACATCTTGGTATATATCTGAGAAATAATTTTTCTAACCTAAAGTCATTCTTTAAAGAGTTTATAGTTCTAACTTTTACATTTAACTCTTATATCCATGATCCATTTTGGTTAATTTTGTATATGGTATGAGTTAGGGATCAAACTTCATTCTTTTGCAATTGGACAAAATAATATTTATTTTAACAAAAATGAGTAAGGTAAGCCAGATTCAATGATACACTCCTTTCAACCCAGCTACTTGGGAGGCTGAGGCAGGAGGATGCCAAGTCTGAGTCCAGCCTGGGCAACTCATTGAGATCCTGTCTCAAAATAAAAAATACAGCAAGGGCTGGGAATATCAGCTCAGTGGTAGAACACCCTGGGTTCAATCCCCAGTACTGCTAATAAACCAAAAAATACAATAAATATTTATTTATTTATTAAAAATTTATAAACCAATAAATAAAAAATAAAAAACTGAAGGCAGTTTTCCTAAGAGCCAACCTAATGTACTACTCAAAAGTCATTCTCAGAAATATCTCCATAGTTGCAGGAAAGATACTATACTGTGCTAGCTCACACATAGAGGAGAATGAGGTAAGAATAAACTGCTGAAGTACCAGTTATATAAATCTGAATAATTTTTCTTCTTTCTACTTTAGAGAGGTATAAAGTGGAGGCCCTGGATTCAATCCCTAGCACCAACATCTTGCCACCTCCCAAAACAATAAAAGACAAAAAATCCTTCTCTTTCAAAGACAAATGAACCAATCAGTAAATAAAATGTATAGCGTGTCAGACTATAGAAAATGCTGTGGAGAAAAAAGAAAAGCAGGGAAAAACAAGAGGCAATATTGGGGTGGCAGCGGGTGGGCAGGCAAGATTTCAGATAAGCCAGGATGGAGGCCTGTGGGTGCCCTGGTGGGAGGCGAGCCAGTGGGACCATGAGGGAAAACTGTCCCAGGTGTGAACCAGCACCCCCATCACAGCAAGGGCTCTGGGATCAGACCCTCTGAGTTCAAATCACAGCCTGGCACTTACACTATCTACAGCACCCTCAAATGTGAAATGGGAGCCATGATAGGAACCAGCTCATCCATTGGAGGGAATAAATGAGTTGATACATTTAAAATCACTAAGAGAATCCCTGACACAGTAAGTCACCCAGGAGAGTTGACATTCATGATTCATATCCTTTGGAAATGCTGCATTTTCAGAAATAATCAAGTGACCACTGGGTCACAGAGGTTCCAGCTGAGGCCTCAACCAAAGGTCAAGTCAGTCAGGCAGATGGCAGCCTCCAAATCCTGACAGTCACTTCCTGAATCCTCCCTGTTTTCCCACCCCCATGTCCAGAGCACCCAGTGGCACTGCTGGTAAGGTTTTGGAAGGTATGACATCATGGAATAAATCTTAATAGCTTTCACTCCAGAGAGAAAATGTCTCTCTACTGGCTTTTACCAGATTCCAGGCATGAGGACGTTTACTCACACTTTAGAGCGCTGGCGTACACACTGATTTTCTTTCCCCAAGAATTGACTGGCAACTCCCTCACTGCTTTGTTTGTTCCTAGAATTCAGCTTGCCTGTGCTCAGACAATCTGGCATGGACAGCAGCCCATTCACTCTCTCCCAAGACAGTGCTAGGAGGTGTTTTTTTCATTCCTTAAGGACCTCAAAGGAACCGATGAACTGGGGCTGTCAAGTTCCCATCCACCTAAATATCCTAATTTGGACTTTTTTTTTTTTTGTCAACGTGTAACAAGTTTTCTAATTCTGGCTGGGCTGTATAGCTCAGTGGTAAAGCACTTCACTAGCATATGTGAGGCTCTGGGTTTAATCCCCAGCACCATTCAATCAATCAGTCAATGGGTATGACAGCAAACAACTGTAATTCTAGTTTCTTGGGGAGGCTGAGACAGGAGGATCACAAGTTCAAGGCCAGCCTCAATCTCAAAATAAAAAATAAAAAGAACTGGGGATGTAGCTCAGTGGTCAAGTGCCCCTGGATTCAAACCCAAGTACTACAGTAAATAAAACAATAGCAATCATTTTCTGAGCACTATCAATGAGATAAGATGCTGGGGCTCTGACATACATTATCTCACTGAAAAATTCTTTATGAGATACTTATTTCTACTTTATAAATAAGAAAACGGGGGGGGGGGCTTCGAAAGAGTCAAGCAACTTCAGAAAGCTGGTAATAGGTCCGTCATGTACTAGATGAGGGACCTTGGTCAGGTAACGTACCTGGGCTTCAATTTTCTCTCTGTGAAATGGGACAATAACATCACAACCAAATCAAAAGGTACCATGAGGATTATTAAACTAGTTATCACATCCAAAATATCGGGGAGTAGTTCCTGGCATACAATGTTAAGAACAATTTTCTCCTGCCATAGGCCATGGATTTCAGTCCACAGACTCTTCCCCTAAATGCCTCGTCTTTTTCACACATGTTGTTTTTTCAGTTCACCACTGATTCACTGTGACTGCACGTGTTTACCAGTGTGAAGTTCCTCAGAGCAGAAGTTCTATCTTTGGCTCTTTAGGGTATGAGTGGTTGACTCATTTGATAAATGTTAAACCAGGATTGTTACCTAAAATTAGTCATTTTATAGTTTGTACTTACTTAAGACAGTTCAAGGCAAGTATTTCAAATTCATGTGGTATTCTTTTTCTGATTACTTAAGTGCCAACTTCAGTAAAGGACTAGAATGCTTTCTCCTCCCTAATTTTGCAGGCCTTCATCCTCCACCTACTCCTTTCTCACCCATCATTTACAATAATGCTGCCATAAATAGGGGCCCCAGAGCAGTCAAAGTGACCTTTAAGTACTATATAAAATATATGGGTTATTATTATTCATAGTAATACTGGCAGATCTTGACTCTGCCAGTAACTACTGGCAGTGACTTGTCCAATTAACACAAAGAGGCACTGTTTTCTCTGTCCCCTCCTCTTCCTTTTTCCAGGAAGGAGAAATGTTGAACTTCACATGCAAGGAACCCCATACAATCTCTCAAATGGGAAAAGATGGAAAATGTCAAAGTTGTAAATAAATAAGAGACTGGGTGGGTAGTGTCAACACTGGAATATTTGGAGGTCTTGGGAGATTGGGGTTCAACAAGGGTCAGAATTCTATCCATTTAAGAATACTGGGTTTGCCGGGCGCAGGGGCGCATGCCTGTAATCCCAGCATTTGGGAGGCTAAGGCAGGAGGATAGCGAGTTCAAAGCCAGCCTCAGCAACTTAGCGAGGCCCTAAGCAACTCAGTGAGACCCTGTCTCTAGATAAAATACAAAATAGGGCTGGGAATGTGGCTCAGTGGTTAAGCACCCCTGGGTTCAGTCTCTGGTTCCAAAAAAAAAAAAGAATACTGGGTTCTCAGAAGCCTAGGAAAAATAGGAGGAAAATTTGCCTTTTGACATATTGCCTGAAGCAAGTCTCAAACGTTTGAAAATGGCCTACTCACAGTGCCTACATCCTTTTCTACCCTTATTAGTCTAGTTCTAGCAAAACTCAACTACAGATTCATAGTAACTTGAATGCATACTTAAGAAAACCAAGGACTGGAGATACAGCTCAGCAGCTGAGCATGTGTTAAGCAAGCATGAGGTTCTGATTCAATTCCCAGCACTAAAAGAGTCAGCAGACAGGTAAAAGTAGTTCTGTCCTTCTCCAGTCAATGTTTAGAATACATTAAAGAGAACTGTCAGCCAGAATCCACTCAGCACTAATGTGGATATTATTACATGGGAGAGAAAAATGAAGGAGTGGCAACATTGTGGGCCACATAGAGTAGTCCTGCATCTTTTCCGAAAGTCAACCCATCACAAAAGACTTCTGTTACATCTTTTTTTCTACATGGGAGTTAAAAAAAAACCCTAAAAAAGCACTCTCTTTCCCACTCACTGCACATGGACCCATTTATTCTGGTATGTAGTCATGCTATTTTTTGCCTCTTGATGAAAGGCATGGATGCTGCCAGGTGAAGCTGGAAGCAACAAAAGGTCAATTTTACTTCACTTCTGTTCTTTCCAGTGTTGCAAATACAGCTGCACTGTGCTAGGTGCATTTCAGGATGAAGACTGAAGAATGAGGCCTCTGAAGTCTCTTACAGCATTACATTTCCATGAAATATTATCTGTATTGAGATTTGGAGAATAAACAAGCTGCTTTTGCAATGTTTTGAGGACCGAATTCTTTGATTTACCCTTAAGAAACTGGGAAAGAGATTATTTATTTAAGACAGTGGTTTTTAAACTTTTTAAGTAGCAGACCACTTTTCTTGTCAATGAAAGAAAAAAATTTTTTTTTTAATGGTGCTGGGGCCGGAACCCAGGGTCTTGTGCATGCTAGGCAAGCCCTCTACCACTGAGCTACATCCTCAGCCCTGTAAATAAAGTCTTACATGGGACCTCACTGTATGAAACAGGCAAATGTGATGCTCCTCTGGTTGTAGCCTGGGTGAGGGACCAGGGGCACTATCCTCTAGCTCTCCCCTTTAAAGGATCTGCTGCCATCCCTGAGGAACACAACTGGTTGAAAGGGAAAGGAAGTTAACATTTAGACAAATTAACAAACAAATACAATTTTTTTTTTTTTTTTTTGGTACTGGGGATTGAACCCAGGGGCACTTGGCCACTGAGCCACATCCCCAGCCCTGTTTTGTATTTTATTTAGAGACAGGATCTCACTGAGTTGTTTAGGGCCTCGCTAAGTTGCTGAGGCTGGCTTTGAACTCACGATCATCCTGCCTCAGCCTCCCGAGTTACTGGGATTACAAGGCTTGTGCCACCGCCCCCGGTCAAACAAATACATTAAATGAATGGGGAAGAAGGGAAAGCTTTTCCTTCTTGTGGAGGAAGAAGAGGATTTGGAAAACCACCCCTTTGGACCAACACAGTAAAGACTGGTTTGAGCAAGACTCATCCATGGGTACTAAATTTAGGAGGGAAAGTCTGGTAAGAAGCAGGGCATTTCTGCGACCTTCATGCAAACAGACTGAATATAAGAGAGGAAACACTGGTTATAAAGAGGCCAACAGTCTTTATGTAAGTCTCTGAGTCTAGTAGTCTGTAGACTTCAGAAATGTGAATGTCATGTAAGGAAAGAAAAGACTGAGGAAATGCTCCAGATTAAAATGTAAGCAAGCTTAGCATGCATGAGGCCTGAGGTTCAATCTCCACCATGAAACAATTAAATAAAAAATAAAAAGAGACATACAACTAAATTCAGTATATGATTTTTGATTGGGTCATGTACTTGAAGAAAAACATGTCATAAAGGACATTATTGGAACACCTGATATTTGGAATATGGATTGTCAATTTGATCAAACACTGCATCATCACCAACATCATCATCATCATCTACTACCAGGGACTAAACTCAAGGGTGCTTTACAACTAAGCTATATCCCCAGACCTTTTTATTTTATTTTGAGACAGGGTGTTACCAAATTGCTGAGACTGGCTGGGAACTTGAGATTTTCCTGCCTCAACTGCTGAAATTGGTGGGATTACAGACGTGGGTCACCTTGACCTACTGCATCAGTATTAATTTTTGGAATTTGCTAACTTTACTGTGGTTTGGTCTAAAGAAGACATGATATGTATGACCTACCATCAAACAGTTCAGAAAAAAACAAACAATATAGTATATTTATATACAGAAAGAGCAGTGGAAAGCAGAGTCCCTGGAGGAGTATCAGCATCACCCCAGAACTTAAGTTGACTAAATCAGCTGTCTGTGGGTAAGGTTAGTAGTCTGTGTTTTTTAAAATTAATTAATTAATTAATTATTTTTTGGCAGTACTGGGAATAAAATCTGGGACTGCTACACTGAGCTACATCCCCAGCCCTTTTTATTTTTATTTTGAAATAGTCTTACTAAGTTGCTGAGGCTGGCCTTGAATTTGCAATCCTCCTGCCTCAGCCTCCCAAATCACTGGAATTAAGGTACACAGCACCAATTCCAGTCAGTGGTCTGTGTTTTAATAAGCTCTCAGAGGCATACTGAGTTTGGAAACTACTGATACAGAGAGAATGAGAAAACATGTAGTAAAATGTGAAAATTGGTGAATCTGGGAAAGGGGTTTAGAGAGTTTTATTTTTCTCAAAACCTTTCTGTAGGTTTACAGTCATTTCAAAATAAAAATAAGCAACAGCAACACCCAAAAATTACTCTTCAGATAATATCTGGAGGGATGTGGAAAGGAAAAGGGAGACACTGGAGATAGAGAGGCAAATCAGGAAATGATGGAATTTAGAAGTAACACTGCTGCAATTCCAGTGCAAAGTGAGGAACAAGCGTTTGCATAGATTTCAGATGACAAATCTTCTTGGAAAAGATCTGGGCACGCAGGACACTAACCTGAGTAGGAGAGTCCAGCGATCTCTATGAAGAGATCTTCCTCAGAAAAGCTTTCAGGGAGCATGAGGAAAGCAGCAGTCACAGCGCTCTTCAGATTCTTATCAAGGGCTGCCCTAAGGATGACATTTTCATTCATTGCAACAATTTTCACCTGGAAAAGGCAGAACATTCAGAAGAAAAATTTTAGAAGAGGAGTATTGCTCAAGCCACGGGTTGATACAACACAACCAGAACCATCCCAGATGCCTACTACTGAGGATCTTGGAATTAGTTTGGTTCACATGAAATAATTACTGTTCTAATAAATAATCCCAGAATCTCCTCTTATGCCAAAATCAGAGAAATCATCACATAGGAAAGGATCACCACGCCAAAGAAAACAAAATTAATATTCTTTTTAAATGAGGAAACTCACCACAGGCTTTGAAAAAGAATAAACATCCTTTGGGAACATCAATATTTTTTATTTTTTATCTCAGTTTTAAAATTTTCTAGTAGAAGGCAGCATTTTATTTTTTACTTAGAACTCACCTCTCTTCTTGCTCAAATATAGCCCAGGCAGTTCATGCTTTATGATTTTTAGATACACAGATTTGAAACTCAGCTTAGGAAAATGGAAAGAAAATTAGCTACAATTGAAAAATCATGGGTTTTAAATATAGCTCTGGGCTCATATCCAGATACTTACTAATTGTGTGAGTTTGGACACATGACCTAACTTCTCAGAACTTAAGTCTTCCTTTATAAAATAAGGATAACAGATTTGTATTGAGGAATTGTCACAAAGATTGAAAACAACAATAAATGTAAAGTGCCCAGTGTTCAAGTACTTGCTTTGCTCAATAAAAAGGATAGTTCTCCTAAATATATGGCAGAAGCATCGGTCTTTGACTTTCTCCAAGCCCATTAAATACAAACAGAGCTCCAGTCTGTTCTGAGTCTCAATTTTAAAGATAGTAAGGTAGGGCTGGGGATGTAACTCAGTGGTAGAGGGTTTGTTTGGCATGTGTAAGGCCCTGGGTTCCATCCTCAGTTACACACACACACACACACACACACACAGAGACAAAATTTGCACTCTAGTTAAGAGAATATGTTCAAGTCCCAGCTCCATCTCCATCTAGCTGTGATGATGGGCATAATTCCTTATCAATAAGATGGGGTTAACAGAATCAAGCTCATAAGTGTGCTGGGAAGACCAAATGAGATATGGCACACAATACACTAACTGAAGTGAGCTTCCTTGGGTGTGCTTCTTGGTACACAAGGAAGGAGTTTTTCTGGGCGAGGGGTTCTCATCTTTGCTAGCATTAGCATCATGGAAAAGCTTATGAAAACACATTATTGGGCCCCAAACCCAAAGCTTCTAATTCAGTTGACCTGAGTGAGGCTTGAAAATGTATATTTCTAACAAGGTCCTAGGAAATGCTGAAGCTGCTTTGGGTTCAGGAACACCTTTTCTTTTTTGTATTGGGGATTGAACTAGGGTGCTTAACCAATAAGCCACATCCCCAGTCCCTTTTATTTTGAGACGGATCTCACTAAGTTGCTGAGTCTGGCCCTGAACTTGTGATCCTCCTGCCTCAGCCTCCTGAGTCACTAGGATTACAAGCATGCACTACTGTGCTCAGCCAGGGACTACAATGAGAATACTTTTAGGCATTATGTTTAGAAGTAGAATTACCAAATGACCCTTCAGAATGGTTACATCAATTTGTACTCCCACCCTAATCTTTTTAAAACATCTGCTATTAACTGATTTTCTATGCAAAGGAAAGTCTAGAAGTTCTTAATAAGGATTCATATATATTTGAAATGCATCAACTGTCTCTAAACAACTTGGTGTTGTTCAATTTTCCTCCTATTCTAGAAAACAGAGCATAAGTTGCCTTTTGTCAAATTCAAATAATGCATGATAAATTTAAATGGCATGTAAAAAGCATACTTTAACAAACTCCAAAATAAAATTTTATTAGAAAACAAGGAAAGAGGAGAATGATGTTAACCCAAGGCATAGTTTTTCATTATTAAAAAAAAAAGTGGTAGTACCATAATGCATATAACTTATTTATAAATCAAGCTTACCTAAATTCTAACTTTTCTCTTGTGTTATCTACCTTTTTTCTAAGGGAATATTTACAACCTCTTATAGGAGAGGTAAGCCACTTGATTCAATATCACCTCCTCCACCCTTATAATTACGAGCACTTAATAGACCTCAATTAAGCCTTTCAGCCTGGGTGAGTTTAGCATCTTTGCAATCATCTGCAGAGTGTAAAACCAACGAACAGCCCTGGAACAAGACTTGCCTAAGGTAACACGGTGAGTCAATGGCAAAAACCAGGGCCACGCCCTTATACTATGCAAATCAAGTTCTAAATATTTTGGGTTGTTCTCATGCTTTCAGTTGGGGATGTATTCTGCTTGACTTCTTAATTTGACAGACGATTAAAACAAATACAATTTTTTTTCAATGTAGGATGTGAACTGGGGGCTATAAACTTGCTAGGCAAGTACTCTACTGCTGAATTGCATCACCAGCTCCTGAAATTTTAAGGTCCTATAATAATTCCTATTTATATTCCTTGACTAACTTTCCCAAACTTTGTATTCCATATGGAATCACTGATCCAGGAGGGCAACCTCCTCATCTTGTTGGTGGAAAAACTGAGAGCCAGAGAAGTTAAAATTTTTTCTCTAAGAGAAGAAGCAGCAAAACAGACAGATATGGTTTCAGTCCCCTAATTTGTCCCCTGTTATCACTCTGCTTTCAGATTCCTGCTCTTCGTTCTTCATCCTAATTCACCAGGTCCTTCTCGGTAATTCATTCTCTCTCTCTCTCTCTCTCTCTCTCTCTCTCTCTCTCTCTCTTTTGTTTGTGTGACTTTACAGAAACCCAGGGAAATTAGAAACTATTCTGAGATGCTAAAAATTTGAAGATGCAAATAAAAGAAGTTTGGAAGATTTTTCCTAGTTAACAGAATAACCACTTGTTCTCCAAGAGAGCTGTTCTACTTAGGTTGTAAGAAAGCAGTCCACACTGTTTAAGGTGAAGAGAGTCCAAATAAAAGCATCCTTACTCAAAGGGAAAACGTGAATTCTGAAGGCTCTGCTACTGTGCTGATCTGGTTCTTCAGCGAAAGGTGAACTAGGAACTTGTCTCGGCAGCACTGTTATTTGTTGTTCAGAGTGAAAAGCCAGTGAACGCTTGGGGCACTGCCAGAGAGGCCTGGGAAAAGAAGAAAGTCCTCAGAGTTGTGAATAGTTGTTTGTACCTTACTGGGAATGCCCTGACCTGAACTGCATAGATAACATTAGCACTACTGCCAGGCCACAGATCTTGACTGCAGAGAGGAAGGGGCAAAGCTTGAAGGGACTTTCAAAGGAGAGATTTGTGAGTACCTCTCAAGACAGAAAAAAAGAAAGCCACCCTGGTCTCTATTACAGTCACAGGGAGAGACTACTTGAATTGCAAAGAGTGAAGTTTCAGTTACAAAGAAGGCAACCCTACCTAATGCTGAACCACTCAACCATTTGCAAGAAATTTTCCATTCCAAATGGTCAGGAGGGGTGATTCTTCTAAATAGTCACTCCTTAAAGATGAAGAGGGTGGAACACAGAGTGGGATCAAACCTTATCTACCTGCTGCACTGGAGGATCTTCAAGGACAAGTAATGTGGGGTTCTTTTTTTTTTTTTTTCTTTTTTGGCATGCACAAAGAAGAAACTTAGTTGTCTTTTGAATAACTAAATGAATGGCTCAATCTTTGCATTTCAAAGGCTAAAGAACCAAATGCTGGCTCACAGCAGGTTAGAGACAAAACTAGTAAACCAGGTTTTCCAATTCCCAGTTCAGGGATCTTTTATATCATGGGGACTTTTCCTATTCAAAATACATAAATAAATAGTTACAATACGGTGATAGTTACAGGACTTAAATATACCAAAACCGTTGAACTATACACTTTAAATGGTTGAATTATATGGTATGTGAACTGTATCTCAATAAAGCTATTACAAAAAAACAAAGCTTCAGTGTAGTTCAGTGATAGAGGGCATGCCTAGCAAGCCTGAGGCCCTGGGTTCCATCCCTAGAGCCATGAAAGGAAAAAAGAAACATCAAACCAAATTATCTTTACGTGAAAAACGATGTGAAATATAAAAATTCACAATTATGTCAAATTAATTAGGGAACTGACTTTAAGTTGCTTTCGTTTTTCTTTTTTTTAACTTACAAAAGATTGTCCACAATGTTCAATTAAATAATTTAAATTCCATGGTTCTTCACTCAGAAAATATTTGTAGGGCTTAGGATGTAGCTTAGTGGTGGCCTGTTTAGTCACACAAGGCCCTGGGTTCCATGCTCAGTCACACATGGACACACAGACACACAGACACACACACACAGCATACACAAACTGCAAATGACTAAGTGACTCAGAAACTTAGGCTCTACTAGAAATAAAAACATGGTATCTCCTCAATTATGAGGTAAGTTGCTAGTAAAGTATAACAGAAGTTTAATTTTAGATTCAAGTTTTCCCAGAAATATCCATCTTTTTAACTCCTGTATATTCCTTTTAAAGACTTAACTTGCAAATAATTGAAAAATTGTATTTCCATTTGCAAGTGCAAGACAATCTTGGAGTTTTAGACAATATAAGTTAATGTGACTGCTTTTAAAACATAAAAACAAAGAATTCATACACATTTGCATAATTTAAAAAATATTTACCCATTTTTCTTGTTGAAAATGCTACCACCCTGTCATCAGATTTGCTCAAATTTGATTAATATTTGCTGCCACCTAGAGGGAAAAATGGTTTGTTTAAAGACTGTTACCACTGAGAAGTCTGGTTAACAGTGATTTCCACAGGAGTAGAAAACTGGGGGCAGGAGTGGGCTGGAGTTAGTTTACCTGCTTATCATTTTCACTTGTTTAAAGGATGGTTTTCCTTTTTTTTTGTACCAGTGCTTGAATCCAGGGGTGTTCTGAGTTACAGCCCCAGCCCTTCTTTTTTATTTTGAGACAGGGTCTTACTAGTTGCTGAGGCTGGCCTTGAAATTTAGATCCTCCTGCCTCAGCCTTCCAGGTGGCGAGGATTCAGGTGTGAGCCCAGCTTAAGATAGCTTAACTTTCTTTTGCTTTTTTTCTTGTCTTCTTTTTGGTGCCTGGGATGATTGAACCCAGGGCTTTGCACATGCTAAGCAACATGCTCTCACACTGAGCTATGTCCCCAGCTCTCTAGCCTAATTTTCTAGTGTTAGAAACTTAATAAGCATGAGAGATAATCATGGTTATCAATGATATTTTATTCTCTAAATTAGCCAAGAA
Organism: Glaucomys volans; assembly: GCA_020662805.1. Classification (NCBI taxonomy): domain Eukaryota; kingdom Metazoa; phylum Chordata; class Mammalia; order Rodentia; family Sciuridae; genus Glaucomys; species Glaucomys volans. Next base: position 282,553 of record JAJEJO010002698.1, read on the forward strand.
ATGCATAGTTTTGCTTAAGGTTAAGTATTACTGCTACTTCTTGTCTTGAACTGCTTTTATTTTATAAAAACATAAGACATTCAGATAAATTCTGAGATCAGGGTCAGTAGGTCACATAGCTCAGTAGGTCACATTCTCAGCATGCACAAGGCCCTGGGTTCAATCCCCAAAACCAAACCAAACCAAAACAAAAAAGTAATTTCCAGTACTCACATTCTTCTATTTTGGGGCATTTCAGGTTTCTAACACCTTTTTTTTTTCTTTTTTGTGCTGCTGGGGATTGAACCCAGGGCCTTGCGCCTTTTTTTTTTTTTTTTTTAATTTAAAAAATCCCAAGCATAAAGTATAGTAGAGAATGATGCAATACTTTCCTATTTGATCTCATTTTATCTAAACATAACTGAGATAGCCAAGGATGGAGAGAAGGGAAAAAGCATTTTCTGAATGGTTCTGAAGTGCCATGAATTTCAGAACCCTGGTCCACAGATGAAAAAATCCCAAGGTCTGAGGGATTCTATCAGTGGCACAGGGTCACAGATGAGGAAGGGACAGAGCTGGGATCCTAACCTTAGCTGTGCCAGATTCTAAAATGCCTGTCTGTGTTCTTCCCAGCATTATCACTCTGCTTTCAACTTTCAACACCTATAACATTGGCAGGGTAAGTACCATTATCCCTCTTCTACACATGAATTGACCTACATTTAGAAAGATAAAATCAAGTGCCTGAGTTCACATAAACTGCTAATAAGTGGTAGGAATGAATATGACCTTAGACTTCTAATTCCACATTCATTTATCTTCTTATCAATAACACATTTTACAAATTTAAAAAAACCATTAGAAGTAAAATGAATATTTATAAATTTTCAATTGCATTTATTTGCTTAATTATGAGTTTTACCTGTTATTCAGTCTAGGAATGAGAAATTCATCTATAGATATGTGAAATTATTTCAGTAAGCCTACTCTTTCTAAATGTTTAAAAAAATTTACATATGGGCTAAGGGTGTAGCTAAGTGGTGCAGCATCTGCCTAGCACGCGAGAAGCCCTGGGTTCCATCTCCAGCACCACAAAAACAAAACATGATGAAAAAGCACCTTGCAAATTCTCTTGTATTCCAAACACAAGAAAACTTTTTCTTTTTCTACGTAGGGCTATTTATGGATGATTAGGTAAAGTTTGCTCTGAAACAAAATTACAGCATTTTCTTTTCTCCCTATTTAATCATTCCACCAAAATTTTAAATGTTAGTAGGGAATATTCTTATTTTATGGTAATAGAGTTATTTCCTTAGGTTCAATAAGAATCTGTTTTTCTTGGATAGGGGGATACAGTTCAGTGGCAAGGCCCTTGCCTAGTATGTGCAAGACTCCAAGCTTGATCCCCAGCACTGCCAAAATAATAATAATACATATAAGTTTTTACCAAAGGAAAAATTACACAAGTGCACATGTCTGAAGGGTTTGGCTTGATAAATTTTTACATATGTATGTACATACGTAATGTGCTCAAGTATTTCTGCATATTTTAATGAGTTATACTATTAAGTATTTTCTTTTTCTTTTTGGTACTGGGGATTGAACTCAGGGGCACTCGGCCCCTGAGCCACATCCCCAGGCCTATTTTGTATTTTATTTAGAGACAGGGTCTCACTGAGTTGCTTAGCACTTCATATTGCCGAGGCTGGCTTTGAACTCACGATTGTCCTGCCTCAGGCTCTCCAGCAACTAGGATTACAGGATGTGCCACTGCACCTGGCTTTTTCTATTTTTTATTGGTACATATTATTTATATAGGATGGTGGTTTGATTGTGGTGTATACATATATAAATAAAATGTAATTTGACCAGTTTCACTCCCTAGCATCTCTTACTCCCCTTTATCTACTTCCTCTACCTGAGTGGTCTCCCTTCTATTTTCATGGCATCCTTTTTTCCTTCCGGTTTCATCCCTCCAGCTTTCATGAGAGAAAACATATCTCTGGTTTTCACATGATAGTTTAATCTGTGAGTCTGAGTTATTTCACTCAAAATTATGGTCTCTGGTTCCATCCATTTTCCTGCAAATGACAAAATTTTGTTCTCCTTTAGGAAGGGTTTTATTCTTTCTGAATAAAATTCCATTTACGCTATTAAATTTTAAGACTAGGTGCAAAGCAAGAGTGTCTAACAGCCTATATACACCGATAAAGAAATTTTTCAGACATAAACCAAATGAACTATGACTGGAGAACTCTCTAATTTTTTCCATAGCTCACTATAAAAGTAGGAAGGGTTTACTGTTATGGGAAATACGTGAGAACAACCCATCTGCTATTTTTGGAACCTAACACCCTTGGTCAGTATAATGAAAATTTTCCTTAGGAGGTGTTTGAGATTGACAACTGTGACTAGTTAGCATACTTCTTTGCTACACTGGGAATTGAACTCAGGGGCACTTTACCACTGAGCTACATTCCCCAGCCCTTTTTATTTTGAGACAGGTTCTTACTAAGTTGCCTCAGCTGGTCTCAAACTTGTGATCCTCCTGCCTCAGCCTCCTGAGTTACTGAGATTCAAGGTGTGTGCCACTGTGCCTGGCTCACATGGTTCTTAAAACTAGGAAAGGAACCTTTTCAGAAAATAGACCATAGATTTGAAAAAAAGAAGAAACATGATAGCTGGAAACACTTTTTAAAGGTTCAAGTTCCTTCCCACTTCTTTATTCCTGTTAGTTTCTATCAAAGCCCTGGAGAAGCCAAAACCAGGAGTATCTCCAGTGAGGTAAGAAAGTAGTGACAGGACATCACCACTGGCCTCAGTAGGATAACACAGGGTCCAGAATATCACTCCCCACTGGAATGACAGTCTGGCTCATTCATTTACTGAACAGTTATTGACTGCTATCTGTGGGACAGGCACTGTCTCTTTGGGGAAACAGTTGACAAAGAGTACCCCCACGGTACTGAGGTTCTAGAAGAAAAGATGATGAGGATAGTACTGACAGAGGTGCCACTAAGGCACTGGACACCTTCTCTGCCATTCTCCCCCAGCCCAAATGGACTGACCCTGCACCTGCCAGTGGGGACAGCAGTGTGGGCATATGACAATCTGTCTTTTACTGTCAGCATCTGATATGAAAGGTGTGGGGCTTTTTCCTTTGCAGCAACCAATTCTCCAACTTTTTGGACACAAGCTGTGTGTCCTACAATATAATTCAGTTTTTTTTTAAAAAAAAATATTTTTTTAGTTGTGAATGGACACAATACCTTTATTTCATTTATTTATTTTTATGTGATACTGAGGATCAAACCCAGTGCCTCACACATGTTAGGCAAGCACTCTAGCACTGAGCCACAAACCCAGCCCCACAATTTAATTTTGATATTACCTACCTGAGCTACATAGAGATTCCATATGTTAGGAGCTCAATCCCACAAGACTAAATAGCTGTAAATTGGTGGGTTTCTACAACCCACTACTTTGGATTGATAATTTATTGCAGGGCTCACAGAACTCAGGAAGGCACTTTACTTACTATTATCAGTTTATTCTAAAGTATCCAACTCAGGATCAGCAAAATAGAGCGATGCAGGGTTGGGGATGTAGCTGAGTGGTAGAGCACTTAACATGTGCAAGACCCTAGATTTGATACCAAGCATATGAAGAAGGAGGAGGAGGAAGAAGAAGAGGAGGAGGAGAGAGGAAAGATGAGGAAGGAGGGAGGAGGAGGAAGGAGTAGGAAGAAGATAAGGGGGAAGGAGGAGGGGGAGGAAGAGGAGGAGGAAAAGAAGGAAGGAAGGAGGAAGAAAAGGAGAAGAAGAATGAGGAAAAAGAGGAGGAAGAAGAAGGGGGAGGAGGGGGAGGAAGGGGAGGAGGAGAAGGAGGAGCAGCAGCAGCAACAACAACAACACAGAGCAAGGTATTGTTGGGTGGGACTGGGGACTGAGTTCTGCACTCTCTCTAAGGGCACCATCCTCCCAGCACCTCAATATGCTCATCAACATGGAAACTCTCCGAACTCTGTAATGGAGGGTTCTTATGGAGGCTCCATTTCCTAGGCATGACTGATTAATTCACTGCCATTGGGAGTAACTCAATCTCCAGCCCCTCTTCCCTTCCCAGAGGTGGTGGGAAATGGGAGCTCAGGATGAAAGTTCTAGTCCACTAAGCACATTGGTGGTTCCTACGGTAATCAGCCTCTATCCTGAAGCTCTCTTGGGGCCCATCAAGAGTCACCTGGGAGGGCTGGGGATGGGACTCAGTGGTTCAGTGCTTGCTCAGTATGCATATACATGAGGCCCTGGGTTCAATCCCCAGCATAGCCAGAAGGAAAAGAAAAAAAAAAAAAAAAAAAAAGAGTCACTTTATTAGCATGAACTTAGGTATGGTCAAAAGGGACTTGTTATTCCTACCACTCAGGAATTCCAAAGCTTATAGGAGTTCTGTGCCAGAAGCCAAGGACAAAAACCAATCATATATTTCTTGGTATATCACAGTATCAGAGTAATATCTGGACATTGGTAAGAATTTTATAGGGAGTAGGAGGAATCTAAGACATTTTCATTTCCTGGAGTTCCATCTCATTGTAATCACTGAATCAAAGTCAAGTCAGGTTTAGAGGTACCCTGATTTTGGCAGCCTAAAAAACACTCACCGGTTTTTGGAGGCGTCCAGCAACGTATAAGTTATTCCAGTTGATGAGATCTTCAATCAGAAGGCTAGTGCTAATAACCCCATATTTGATAAGCTGAACAAGGAAAGAAATGGATGAGAAAAAAAGCAAAATGTCAGGTTGTTGCTTATGCAAATAGAAAATATAAGGAAACAGATCAAATTCTGGACCAGAGTAGGACCTTGACTTCCAAAGTAACTCAAAATGCCTTCCATATGAACACCCACATCTCCACCAAAACCCTTGAGGGGTTTAAAGTCTAAAACTGAATTGGAAGTCAGGTATGGTTCAAGATACAGTTCAAAGTACACAGGGTGAGATGACCACAAACTTAGGTCCATGTGATGTTAAAGGCAGAATGGTTCTTAGACACCATTGGTCCACAATGGAGTATTCTGCAAAAAAACAAAACAAATAAAAAAAATAAACTGGTCCTTTCCACAGGTTTGAGAAATGTTGATTTAGTTAATGTTCTCCATCTGAGAAACAAAAAGTTGAGGCCCAGAGAGAATAAATGAAACACCCAGAGTGGCAACAGTAGTAGCAGAGTTAAAACTAGGGCCTAGAGCCAGACCCAGATATTTGGGAGGTTGAGGCAGGAGGATTGCTTGACCCAGTACCATAGGGTCAGCCCGAACAATATAAGTAAGCTCCCCTCCAAAACAAAACAAGGGCTGGGAACATACTCAGTGGTGCTTGCCTAGCACACATGTGCCTCTGGGTTCCATCTCCGGTACCACAAAAATGAACTAGATGCGAGAATTTTAGTTCCAATGTTCTTTCACTGCAAAGTGCCAGAAAGTTTCTGCAAATAAAAATTTTCCTTGATATCTTTTACATGGTGAATTTATTTGTTGCTGTTGACTTTGAAAGGCTTATAGTTACAACGCCACATCCCCAAATAAAACCTCTTTATCAGTGCTACACATATGGAATTATGGTCAAGCCAATTTCCATAATAATTTGTATAAACCCTGAATGTAGATTTCCCAGGTTACAAAGTCCTGTTTGTGTCAACAAATACCTTCAGATTCACTTTACCCAACTTTGGTATCCAAATAGCCTTCTTAGGCTGCACATATCTACAACGTATCTAAAGAATTTCAATTAAAATGTACAGCCCCCTTGGTATACAATTTTGCCTAAACCTTTAGTTACTGGAGCTTGTAACATTGTTTGAAAATTACTAATTAGAGATAGGATCAGCATAACATTAATTATGCATAAAGAACAGGGTTATGTGTTTTGCATGAATAAGTGGAAGTGGAAGGTTGTGCTGAATAACTACCTCTTCCCTTCACTAGGTCACAGGACTACAGAAACTATTCTTGCTACAGGCAAGTAAGAGATAGGAGGCAGAGGAAACAGCACAGGCCCGGAAGTCAAGGAGCCTGTCACTAACTAGGTCCTGACCTTATGGAAATGGAAGGCATTTCCTCTCTGTAAACCTTCATTTCCTCATTTGCAAAATGCAGGTGCAGCTAGGTGTACACTTAGAACTCCAGCTACACAGGAGGCTCAGGCAGGAGAATTATAAGGTTGAGGTCAGTCTGAGCAACCTAGCAAGAAACTGTTTCAAAATAAAATTTTAAAAGGGGTTGGGGAGATGGGATTGTGGCTCAGTGGTAGAGTGCTTGTCTAGCATGTATGAGGTTAGGCCCTGGGTTCAATTCTCAGCACTACATATAAACAAATGAATAAAGGTCTTTCAACATCTTAAAAAAAAAAAAGAAAAGAAAAAAGGGGGTGGGGTGGGGATGTTGCTCAGTGGTAGAGTGCCCTGGTTCAAACCTCAGTACCACATAAAAGAAAAAGAAAAAGGAAAAAACAAAAACAAAAACAAAAAAAAAACCAGGGGAAGCAAGACAGGACCTCAACCAGAAAAGCAAACAGATGGCACTAAGGCTTTACAGACATCACCAGTCAATCACAGCATTCATTCCTCAGCCAAGTTCAGAGAGGTCTTCAAATCCTTCTCAAGTCAGTACTCCAATCCTCTGCCCTTTAATGCATGCTTCTTTTTTAAAAAATTTTTTTTTTGGAACCAGGAATTGAATTCAGGGGCACTTGGCCACTGAGCCACATCCCCAGCCCTATTTTGTATTTTATTTAGAGACACGGTCTCACTAAGTTGCTCAGTGCCTTGCTGGTGCTGAGGCTGGCTTTGAACTTGCGATCCTCCTGCCTCAGCTTCCTGAGTCACTAGGATTACAGGTGTGCGCCAACACGCCCGGCTATAATGCATGCTTCTTTGACCAGTTGCATAAGCATTACCAGTGAACTTACAAAACATGCAGAATCTCAGGTTCCATCTCAGACTACCCGAATCAGAATATGCATTTCAACAAGATCCTCATGTGATTCTAATGCCAGTAAGTGTGCTCTAAAATCAGCAGCAATGCTGGCCCAGCAAGTGAAGCCCACACTTCATTCCTAACCCAGCTAATGTCCAGGAGGCATCTGAGTTAGATCCCCACTGGTCTTCACAGGCTAGGTGGTCTGCTCAGCTAAGTTTGACAGCCCTCTTAAGATATCGGGATGCTTTATCTGGTTTGCTTTTTTTTTGGTAGTGCTAGTGCTAGAGATCAAACTCAGGGCCTCATACATGCTAGGCCAGCATTCTACCACTGAGCTACGGCCCAAGCCTCTGGGGTGCTTCATCTAAAAGACAGATAGGCAAGGATCCTGATGTCAGATAATCCCTCTTTGGGGACCCTTGCTCTCCAACACTCTACTCTTGAATTCCACCCACCTGCTGACACTGAGAGGTTCCTGTCTATCATTTGGCCCCAGCCCCCCTTGATGCCCTCTTCACTTCCAACTTCTTCCTGGGGATATCTGCCCCTCCTTCTAGATGAGACTAATCTCACCTTGATCTTAAACAGGACTGTCTATTCCTTTCATTGCCCAAGCTAGTGGTTCTCAAAGTGTGGTTCCCAGACCTGTAGTTTCAATCATCTGGAAACTTGTTAGAAAAACAAATTCTCCAGCCCCAAACCAGACCTACTGAATCAGAAACTTGGGGTGGATCCCTGCAATCTGGGTGTATCACAGATTAAAACTTGAGAACCACCTGGCCAAAGGCCAAAACATAAAGCAAGTGACATTCAATCACTTTCTCACACTGCAATCACATTGAAGGGGAGATGATGACTCCAATGTCTGCTCTGTCCCTGCGTTTAGGACATCCAACAGGGGTGTGACCCTTTCCCACCTGCACAAACATACATATTTCACTGGCACTCTATTAACAAGGTTAATAACCACCCAAGTTAAGACAAAGGCCCAAAGTCACTTACCCTACCATCACACATGATCAATGGATTGTAGTAAACTCCAGCGCCATAGTTATTCTGGACAGATGTGATAACCTTGGGCCCTAAAACTTTTAGAAAAGAGTAGTGGCTCCAATTCTTTTTCAGGTTTTCTGAATGCCACGCAACAGGGTCATCTACCGTGAACACAAAATCCAGCATTGCATTCTGTAAGGAAGAGAATGAGTTCGTTAATTCCTAGAAAAGTGGCTAGATGGAATGGAAACCTCCCCAATACTATGCTAATATGATGAACAGTCAGAAGATCCAGGGTTGTCATCAGAAACTCAGTCAGTCAGTCTCTGGAAGCAATGTGCGATTGGTTTTAATCAATACGAACACTGATTTAACATGTATTATGTCACTACTTTATATGTAATATATACAGCAACTCATTTTATCTTCAAAACAATCCCACAAGGTAGGCATGCTATTATTCCAATTTGATAGGAAAGGAAACCAATGTCCAGGATAAGCATTGTGCCCAGGCACAAGGAGCTAATGAGCTACCGACCTAAGTAGTATGGTAACAAATTCTGTGTGCTGAGTAATTATGCTACACTGTCTTTCACCTAACTGCAGTTAAATGTGTTCCACTTTTCTTCCAGATCTAAGTAAGATCACAACGATAAACTCTGCTAAGTAGTACATAAAAGGAAATAAGTTATTCACTAAATACTAATAAAGTATCCATGAGTTTTGATAGGTCTTAGGGTAGAAGAGCTCAGTCTACTGGAGAGAGTACGCAAATTGACTTGATAGAGGAATGTGTAATGTGCTAACATCACTCAAGAGTGGGGGCAGATCCCCAGTGGCTTAGGAGCTGAGGCAGGATTGCAGGTCCAAAGCCAGTGTCAGCAACTTAGTGCAGTTGCAAGCAACCTAGTGAGACCCTGTCTCTAAATATAAAATAAAAAGGGCTGGGGATGTGACTCAGTGGTTAAGTACCCTTGGGTTCACTCTCTGGTTTAAAAAAAAAAAAAAAAAGAGGTGGGGCAGATCAAGAGAACAAGATGCAGAGGTTTTTCTAGGGAACTCAAGTATGAATCTTGAAGAAGGCATGCAAGGGAAACAGGGTTGGTGGAAGTCCTTGGGGAAGCATGGGGAAGGTAGAGTCATGTACAGAAAACTGCTTCTAGGGATAGGAGACACTCAGGCATGTTCTGGACCTGCAGTTTGATAGCACCAGAACCAAACGTTCTGGGAGAGATATCACCAGAAAGAGAGGCTGTTTGTCATGCTAGAAAACTTTCCTGCAAAAGAAATGACTGGAGAGAGGAGATAAAAGGATGAGGGAAATCTGATAGGTAGCCACTGTAAAACTCCAGGTAAGAACCGAAAAGGTATGAGGTGAAGCACTGAGGGTAGGGACTGGTTTGGAAGAGATTTAGGTTAGAATATACAAGGCTTGTTAACATGAATGTAGGGGATGAGAGTGAGGGAAAGGGAAGAATCTTTTCTTGGAGGGAATTTCTTGGAGGGTTCTACTCAAAGGAAAACCTTCACTGAAAAATAATGAGGAGGCTACAGGAGACTAAAGGATGCTCTGGGTTTCCCCCAGTGTGATCCACAAACCACTGGATGTGAGGAAGACTTGGATAAACATGATCTTACAAAATCTATAATTATGTAAATGTATATTAGAAAAAGTAATTAGACCATACTATCCTGTAATTGCTCATATCACTTCACATGCTGCCAATTTAAAGAAAAACAATGTAATAGCATAGACAGGAAATTCAGGCTAGATAGCCTCACCAGGAAGTGAATAGGCAAACTTTAACCAGAAGGAAAATTACAGCCAAATATCCAAGTCCTGAAATCCCTATTGCAATTTTCACACTGAATTCTGTAAATCACAAATGAAAACTATATTGCTGTTGTGCTCAGCCAACTCTGAAGAGTAACAATGTTTAGTCCCCACTAGACACTTGTTAAATGTGCTGAGATTAAGTACATACGCTGGCCACCACCAACTGTTATCGTTAGTTACCTTCACGGTACCTGCCCTGGCCCTACACACAATTCATCAGCTTTCTTGAAGTCAGAGGATTATTTTGCATTTTCTCCAACAGTCATGACAGGATTCTCAAACTTGGCTGCGCATTAAAATCACCAGGGACGTCTTTTAAATTCCTGAAGCCCAAGCCTCATTCTAGACGAATTAAATCAGAAATCTCAGGTGGAACCCAGGCATTGATTTCTTTCTTTTTTTTTTTTTTTAAGCTCCCTAGAAAATTCCAATGCAGAGTCAAGGCTGAAAACATTGAATCAGTAACTAGCAACTATTTCTTTGCCTTTCTTCCACCTTGCCTATGCAACAGCTTTTCCCTGTGCCTAACTGCAGCTCCTGCTATAGACCCCAATTGGAGTCCTAAATTATCCTTCAAAACTCAGCTCACGTTGTAGTAATACTAAGAACAGTTATGAACGATTTGCATCCTCTTAACTGACGCTTGGAGTGCGCAGAGACCACAGGTCACTCTAGGGCTCTGAAGGGATCGAGCGCACGAGGGGACTCGGGGCTGACCGGGGATCCGCATGGGGAGGGGAAGGTCCGGTCTCTGGGCCGGGCTCACCTTCTGGTCTGAATTGGGACCCGCCTGGCGGTACACCCCGGAGCCATAGGCGAAAGCCAGGCTCAGCTCCTCAGGGAAATGAGACAGGATCTTGCGGAAGGCCACCCCCGAACTGTGCAGCGCCTGAAGCGCCATGGCTGAGAGAAACCGAGGACCCTTGGCGGAGCAGGGCGAAGGAACACGGTAGCAGGGACAAGTGGTTAAGGGTGAGGAAATGGAAATTGGGGACCCGATCAAACGAATGCTGAGTGGAGAAGTGGAACTTCGAAGACTCGCACGGATTTGGAGCGGTCAGTCTGTCACAACCGAAGGCAAGAGGTGCAACCCGGCTAGCCTCAGGTGGGCGGCGGTCACGCAGGCTCAGCTTCCGTTCCTGGCCCCGCCCCTCACGCACAAGAGACGGCGCTCGCGGGTGTGTGCGGACGCGAGGGCTTTGCAGGGACCCCTGGTGGTCGGAGGAGCGCCCTGCAGGCCTGCTTTGAGGCTGCAATTCGAACAAATAACCGGGACTGGGGGGCGGATCGGGGTCGCAGGTGAATGTCCGCTAACGAAACCGATCTTGAGTCTAAAGAATCTTCCGCAACTCTCTCCTCAAGCCACATTCTAAGAAATCGTGTTTGTTGAAGACTTTTTTTTTTTAATGAAGCAAAGCTCATGTATAGAATTAACTAGTCAAGTATACAGCTCAGCGCCACTTATGCATTAACGATATTGTGCAACTATCATCTCTTTATGATTTTAAATTGACGTGTTTTTTTGTTTTTTTTTTGTTTTTTGGTGTTGAGGGAGGTACTACCGTATTTAGTCAGTGAGTTACATCCCCAGCCCCTTTTTTTTTTTTTTTTTAAATTTTGAGACAGGGTTTCACTAAGTTGCTTAGTTGCTGAGGCTGGCCTCGAATTTGTGATCCTTCAGCCTATGCCTCGCAAGTAGCTGGGATTACAGGCGGGTACCACCGTGCCCAGCTTGAAGGGGATTTTGAAGGTTTAGAAAAAACAAGTAAAATTTAAAATATGCCTAAATTCCACCATCTGGAGATTAAAAACTGTTGTTATTTGGCTATGATTTCTTTCCATTAAAGCCCTTTTCAAATCCAATGATGGATATGAAATGCTCCACAAATGGAAAAGGACTGCACACATGTCCTTTGATATTTGAGTTTAATTTTAAACCTCTCTGCCCCTTTGCCTTGAGCATTGCTCTCACATAGGGTGAGATGTGGTTTCTGAATCAAATAGAGGTATCCTCTTCATTTGCAACCATAGAAACTTGCTCAAGAGCAGCTGGATTTTCAGGATGCAGCTTGACATCCAGGACAGACACTTGACAGCTACTCATTCTGCTCCCATATACACGGTATGTCAAAAATAAGCCAAGCATGGTGGTGTGTGCCTATAGACCCAGCTACTTGGAGGGCTGAAGCACAAGGATCACTTGAGCTGAGATTTTGAGGCAAGTCTTGGCAACATAGTGAGACACCATTTCCAAAATAGAAAAAAGCAAAGAAAGAAAAAGGAAGTTGTGATATCTAACAATCTGTCATTCATCCCCCTCTAGTACACCGTGGAAGGAGGTAATTCCTTCTATTTTACAGATGAACTTGAGGCTCAAAGAGATAAAGTGATCACATTCTGTAGCAAAACTGGAGCTAAAACTCAGGTCTGGCTCCACCTTGTGGTTCTTTTACAATTCTCTACTGTGTCCTTGAGGGGTTTTGAGTACCATCCTGTTAAGAGTGAGCTGTGAGCTTAGGTTGGTGTAGGGAGAAAAGAGACTGAGAGACCAGTAACTGAAACTATTACCATAATGCCACCATGAATTAAAAATGGTGACTCCCTGGTTGTAGAAGCAGAAAAAAGTGAGATTAATTCAATTGAAAAATTAATTGAGGTGAAGTGCTGAGGAATTTGAGATGAATACATCAGGGTTATGGCCATGCAAGGGACTAGAGTATATGGAGGAGATGCAAGCACATCAGAATATAATGTAATGAACCTGGGCACCCAGCACTACAATAATGTCCTTCCAATAAGGGAACATTAATCAGCTCTGGGTATGCAGGGAACATGCCACAGGACGAAGCTATAGCCACAGCACTGACATTGTTGTCAGGGCTTGAAGGATGGGTAGCAGTTTATCACACAGAAGACAAATAGGACAGGTTCTACAAAGAATTGAAAGGCTCATGCTTGTAATCCCACCGATTTGGAAGGCTGAAGCAGGAGGATCGCAAGTTTGAGGCAACTTAGTGAGTCTCTTCCTCAAGATAAAATATAAAAAGGGCTGGGTATGTAACTCTGTGGTAGTTCAATTTTGAGTACCTCCAAAAACAAACAAGAAATGGATAGTGATATGGCTCCTCAGCTTCACTGGCACAGCCAACCTACTGGTCCCTGTCAAGAAGTGGCAGCAGAGGGGCAGAGCGGTGGAGCATTGTTCCGAATGGGTCACAGCACAAGTGCCAAGCAGGTCTGCTGTGGAGGGGAGAATACCATACAGGCACAGGTGAGGCAAAGCCACTGACCTGCCATCCTTCTGCCACCAGGTCTGGGCACAGTAAGGACACCTACTGCAAAAGCCAGTTTTGCACAGTGCTGCAATCCCATCTTAAAACCTCAACCTCCCGGCTTCCTGAGGTGGCACAAGAAAATGGAAGTGGAGCAGGCTTGAAAGAAAGTTGGGACTCCAGAACTGACCAATAGCTTTAGCACATTTCCAAGCCCTTATTAGCATAAGTTTGGACCAATAGCATTAGCACATTTCCAAACCCTAATTAGCATACGTTTGAACCAATAGCAGTGAACCAAGTGGTATATAAACCTCTAGACAAAGCCAGCTTCTGCAGTTTTACTTTTTCTGTTGAGAAGTGGTACTGATGCAGAGGTAGTATTGAACTTTCCACATAGTCAAGCCTGAGATATAAAAATGGTGCTGAGTTAGCAAAGACATGCGGACCTATGACCTTGCAGCAACTTGGCTCGTGTTTCTCACGTTCTGTCATGGGGAAGACTTAAGGAAAGTGGGGACCCAAGGATTGGCCAATAGTGATAGTACATTTCTAAACTCTAATTAGTATAGTTTTGAGCCAACAGCATAAGCTCTTTTCCAAACCCTGATTAGCATAACTTTGGACTGTTAGCAATGAACTAAATGGAATATGAACCTTTAGACCCGCACTTCGGTTCCTGAAGGCTTGCTAGAGATTTTTGTCTTTTGCTGAGATTGTAAGGGGTCTATTCCTGTTTTTTTGACATACCCTAGTATTAAACTCACTCATTCTGAGTACGGGGTACCACAGTTTTGGGCATCAGACCTGCATCTCATGTAGTCGTCACAGTCCTCATCTGTCAACAGAAGCAGAAAAACCAGCCTTGCTCGCTGAAGCAGGGAATTGAGCTTTACCTGGAAACTCTATTTCAATAGGACTAATAATAATAGGTACCAGGGTTGGGGCGTGTGGCATACTTAGCATATGTGGGGCCCTCCATTCAATCTCAAGCACAAAAGTAACATATATAATAAATATTATTAAAAACACTATACCTAAACACTTTTTATACTTTAGCCCTCCTCTCTATTCCAAGGACTCTGAGGCAAGTTCTCTAAGATGATCATATTTTACTTGTGGAAATTGAGGTCCCGAAAGGAAAAGCAGATTTTCAGTGAGCAGAATGAAAAAACTGGGGTGGAACCCAGGATTGCCTTATCCATGTCAAGTTCTTTACCGCTGTTTAATTTCCTTCTGAAATGTTTGTGGTGCAAGAGAAGAAAATGAATATATTTCAGAAGCAGGAGCAGTAGCCAAAGGCACAGCCTAGAGATAGTACTAAGGGAGGGAGAAAGGAAAAACGGTGCATTTCACTCTCCCTGTGCGAGCAAAGAGATTATGGTTGGTTCCGACTAGACATCACCCTTGTGTAGATTGCTATACTTGTGGTGGAATTGCATTGAACCCCTTTATCCAATCACTGAATTGCACTGAATCCCTTCATCCGAACATATAATCACATAACCAGGCATTTATTTTTTTTAATCTTCTTTCTTCCCTTGAGGAAATAGTTCAACTCTTTTTCTTTCCTGTTTGCAGATGTGAATCCATGCTCATAAAAATGTAAACATTACAAAATCTGTGCATTATCCCTCAGAGGGAGGCACTGGTAATGTTTAGTAGATATTCTTTCAGATATTTTTATGAATATATTAACATTGGAAATATGTTTAAATGGAATCATGATAAAATATTACTGACATGGCTCCTCGCTGCCAAGCTATAAGGCAGGTCTACTGGTCCCTGCTGAGAAGTGGTACTGGAGTGGAGGGGAAGGGGGAGCAACAGATGGTGGCGCTAGTGGCTTGAAGCACAGGGCTTTGCGGAGCCCGCCATACAGTGCAGCATGTTTGACGTGCATGGAACCAGCGCTGACCACAGCCAAGGCCCAAGCTTCTCACAGTGCTGTGGCCTCAACCTATAACATCAACCTCCTGCTTCCTGCCTCAAGAAAATGAAAGTGGTGCAGACTTGAACAAAGATTGGGACTCAAGAATTGACCAATAGCTTTAGTACATTTCCAAGCCCTAATTAGCATAAGTTTGGACCAATAGCAGTGAACCAAGTGGTATATAAATTCCCAGACCAGCAGCACCTTTGATTCTGTGTGACTTTACTGGTTTTTCTTGAGAAGGGTGTTTTAAGTAGTGGAAGACTGAGCAGAGACACTAGAGGCTTGAAGCCTCAGGCTGTGTGGAAGTTTCTATGTAAGCATAGCATTTTTCAGGAATAAAAAGCTAGCACTGAGATAAGCCAAGATTCCCTGACCTGTTACCCACAGTAGCTTAATTACCACAATGGGTTGTCTACTGTAGAAGTACATTCCTTGTAGTGTTGCATCCCTAACCTACAACTTGAGTCTTTTGCTTCCTACCATAAGGAAATCAGAGTGGGGCAATGGGGCTGGGGTTGTAGCTTAGTGGTGGAGCACTTGCCTGGCATGTTGGAGGCACTGGCTTCTATTCTCAGCACAGCATATAAATAAGTAAAATAAAGGTCCATCAACAACTGAAAAAAAAAAAAAAAAAAAAGAGTGGGGCAGACTTGAATGAAAGTTGGGACTCCGGAATTGACCGATAGTGTTAGTACTTTCCTAAACCCTAATTAATGTAAATTCGGACCAATAGTGAACCAAGTGATGTATTAACCCTTAGACCTGCCCGCTTCATGTCAGAAGACATGCTGTACAGTAATCTGCCATTGTAAATTGTCAGTTCCTGTTTTTTTTGGTAAATCCTACTGTTACACTTACACATCCTGAATAAGAACTGCAATTTCTTGGCTGCAGAGACCAGCATCTCATGCAGATGCTATTGGGCAGTAGAAGCAGAAAAACTCCAGCCTTGCCTATTAGCTGAAGCAGGGACTTGAGCTTTACCCCAAAGTCCCAGTTTTAACAGGACTAATAAAAATGGATGCCAGGGCTGGAGTGTGTGGCTTAGTGATAGGACACATACTTAGTGTCCCTGGGCCCTCTATTCAATCCCCAGCACCAAAAGTAACAAATAATAATAGGAATTCTTAAAAATTTACTATGCCCAAGGACTGTCTATACATTTCTTCTTCTTTTCCATTCCAAAGACTCTGAGGCAAGTTCTCTAAGATGATCATTTTTTAGTGGAGGAAATTGAGGCCCTGAAGGGGAAAATGGATTTTCCAGTCACACAGCAGAACGCACAACTGGGGTTGAACCCAGAACTGCCTTATCTGTGTCAAGGTCTTCTTTACTGTGTTTAAATCCCTTCAGAAATGCTTGTGGTGCAAGAGAAGAAAATGAATACATTTCAGAAGCAGGTAAGTACTAAGGGAGGCAGAAAGGAGACAGGGTGCATTTCAGTCTCTCTGTATGAGCCCAGAGATTTTGGTTGGTTCTGACTGGATATCACCCTGGCCCAGATGGCTACACTCACAGTGGGACTGCATTGAACCCCTTCATCCGAATTAACCACATAGCCAGGCATTCCTTTTAATCTTTCTTCCCTTGAGGAAATAGTTCAACTCTTTTTCTTTCCTGTTTGCCGATGTGAATCATGCTCATAAAAAATGTAAACATTACAAAATCTGTGTATGATCCCTCAGAGGGAGGCAGTGGTAATGTTTGGTAGATATTCTTTCAGATATTTTTATAAGCATATTAACATTAAAAACAAGTTTAATTTTTTTTTTTTAAAAAAAGCATGCTTAAATGGAATTATAATAAGATACTACTGATGTGACTGCCCAGCTGCTAAGGTGCGTTGCTAGTCTACTGGTCCCTACAGAGGAGCAATGGAGCGGTGGAGGGTCAAGCAAACCAGAGGCAAGGCGCCCTGATCCGTCATCCTGCAGCAGCAGGGCCTGCACCCTGGGGTGCCTGGTGCAGAAGTGCGGTCCTCGCACACAGCCTCAACCTCCCGCCTCTTGCCACCAGAAAATGAAAGTAGGGGAGACTTGAACTGAAAGCTGAGACTCAAGAACTGACCAATAGCGTTAGTACGTTTCCAAGTCCTAATTAGCATAAATTTGGACCAATAGCATTGGAATATTTCCAAACCCTAATTAGCATAAGTTTGGACCAATAGCAGCGAGCCAAGTGGTATAAAATCCCTAGAGCAGGA
>JAJEJO010002698.1:299844-313577 GCA_020662805.1 Glaucomys volans
TGAGAAGCGTTGGTGGAGTTGGGGTATGGCTTATTTGGGGGACTGCTGCACAGGTGCGGTGGGTCTGAGAGGTGGCAAATTTGCTCTGTTAGCAATGAGTCGAGGTGTGCTGACCTATCATCTTGCAGCTTCCCAGCCGCCTACTGCGGATGTCAGTTGCCGAAGCATGCGCCTTACCTAGGACTTCAGCTTTATATTTTTTTGTCTGAAGAAAATGAAAGGGCAGATTTGGACAAAAGTTAGGACTCAGAAACTGACCAATAGTGTTAGTACATGTCCATGTCCTAATTAGCATAAGTTTTGGATGAATGACCGTAAATCAGTTGTTATATAAGCCTTTCTTGTCAGAGTTCTGTACCTTTTGGGCACAGTGGTGCATGCCTATAATATTAATGACTTAGGAGGCTGAGGAAGGAGGATAGTGGGCTCAAAGCCAGCCTTGGTACTTTAGCAAGGCCATTAGTAACTTACTGAGACCCTGTGGTTTACAGGTTAAGTGCCAATGGTTTAATCCCTGGTATAAAACAAAACCAAACCAAAACTGTCCCTGTTCATCAAATCCTGCCATAACAGTCACTCAGTCCTGATAAGTGGAGTTCATTGTTTGAATTCACCAGAAAAGAACCCAGGAAGAAACAACAACAGGAATTGACAGCTGCTGGTCTCTGATGCAGTACTAGAGGGCATGGTCCACCATTAAGAGCTGCAATGCTTCTCGGCTGCAGAGGCCTTGGCTTTGCAGACACAACCTGTCAGAAGCACTGAATCAAGCTTCATCTCAAAACTCCGGTTTCATTATTTTACAAAATTTTCCCACTCAATATAATATCTAAGGGGCATTTCTCTGGGTCAGTCATGTAGATCTATCTTTTGCCATTTATTAGCAGCAAGTCATTCTAAAATGTGCGTATTCCATATTTTGTTTAAGTGTTTTGATGTTGATGGATATAGGTTATTTCTAGTTCTCCTCCTCCTCTTCCTGTTTGGGTTAAGAAATGAACCAAGAGCCTTATGCATGCAAGGCAAGTGCTCTACCATTAACACCGATTTCTGATTTTTGCATGTGCAAACAATGCTACAATGAACATCCATACATATGTTCTTTTTTGTACAAATATTGCTATAAGATAGATTCCTAGAGATGGAATTAGTGGGTCAAAGTATCAGCACATTGCTAAATTCCCCTCCAAAACAGTATCAATTTACAAACCTACCAATAGGGTTCAGCCCTTGATATAAAGATTCTGCAATTTTTCTCCATTTTTCTTCCTTACCAGCTTTCACACCTAATTATCAGTAATTTTCACAAACACATTCCCTTCTGATAATGCAAAACCACCAGCTGGAAAGTTCCATCCCATTTCTGTGTGCATTTTGCTTTTGCCCAGAAAGAGGCAGAAGCAATGTAGCAGAGAGCCCATTTGTATTCTTCAACAGAAATCTCCCTGCTCCTTACAGTTCATCCGCTCTCTTTTAAATTACCGTGGCTTGCTAAGTTAGAAGCTATTAAAAAGCCCTAGTGTTCTATATAATCACTTTAGGGTTCTGTTGGAAAGCTCACGCCAATGAAATAAAAATGTTAGAGAGCTATTTCAAAAGATGAATGCCACTTGATTTGAGTGATTGCTGGGCCTCATTCTTCTGATTTATCTAACAGTTGTCTGTATTCTTTAAGAATGACCTTGTCAGGTTGGGTTTCAACTAAAAGGTTCACCTCGTCTAAAAAAAATTTTTTTTTTTTTTTGAAAAAGCACTGTAAAATATAGTTCTTATGCTTTGGTTTTTCTTCAAATCAGTGTTATAAAAGAACAAAAAAATGGAGGAAATGTCCAGGGTATATGGTTCTTATAATTGAAGCTCTTGTTCACTGTATCTGGTGATGGAGAAGGGGAGGTGTCTTGATAACTATCTTGTCATAAAAGTAACCCCTGTCACATTTGTCCCTTCTCAGCTGATTGACATGCACAGTAAGGCCAGATTGAGAGCATCTTACTGAATCTTTAGTGTTGGAAAAGGGGCTCTAAGGTATTGCCTGGGTTTGAATTCAAGCCCCAGGACTTAATAGCTGTGTGACCTTGAACAAGACGATCGATCTCTCTGTGCCTTCTCTTCCTCCTTCCCACCCCCCACCACTTATAAAGTGGAGACAGTAATGATACCTGGCTAATAGGACTGAGTAAACAAAACAGTATCTAGGAAGAACACAGAATGGCAGCTGACAGATTAAGATGTCAACGAATGTTATTTATCTTGTCCCCCCATCTCCAACTCCACTGTGCAAGTGACATGGCTCCCCAGGCATCAAAACCACCAGAAACAGCAAGTAAACAGGTGAAGTGGGGCCATCGACTTTTTCTGAGTCTTGTGAATTCAAGAAATGAAATCCACAGGCCTGGATAAGTGAATGTAACAATACACTTTTTTAAAGAACAGGGACAAAACTCTTGCAGAAGAAATTAATAGCGCATTTTCTCCAATTGACTGTGTAGGGATTTATATAGCACTCGTTTGCTATTTGTCCCAGCTTATGCTAATTAGGGTTTGGAAATGTACTAATGCTGTTGGTCCAAATTTATGCTAATTGGGGGCTTGGAAATGTGCTAATGTTATTGGTCAATTCTTGAGTCCTAACTTTCGTTCAAGTCTGCCCCACTTCCATTTTCTGGTGGCACATCAGGAAGTGGCAGGTTGAGGTCTTAGAGTGGGACTGCAGCACTGCTGTGGAGCGGGCTTCTGCAGTAAGTGTCCAAACTGTGCCCACACCTGGCAGCTACAGGAAGACAGGTCACGCCTCAGCAAATGTGGGCTGTAGCTCGCCTTGCCCAAATGGTTAGGGTTCCCTGCGGCCACATAGACTGCCACTCCATTGCTCCACCACACCCACTGCTGTTTTTTGGTGGGGACCAGTACATCCCTGTGCAGTTTGGTACCCATGGGGAGCCCAGATGGGCTGGAGCACAGGTGGGAAGCATAGTCTGCAGCCAAGAGCCACGTTATAGCTATGAGAGCCCCGAAGCACTTTCACTGAAGGCACACCAACTGTCACCCTTCAGCAGCCAGCCTGGACCTGGTATGTTCACCTATGCAGTGCTATAGCCCCATGAGAGGACCTATATCCTGGGCTTCCTGACTTGCCAGGAGAAAAAGTAGGGCAGACCTGAATGCAAATTGGGACTTGAGAATTGACCAATAGCAGTAGCATGTTTCCAAACCCTAGTTAGCACAAGCTTGAACAAATGCCATTGGTATATTTTTTTAAAAATTTTGTGTAGTTGTGGATAAACAGCATGCTTTTGCTTTATTTGTTTATGTGGTGCTAGGGATCGAACCCAGTGCCTCACACATGCTAGGCAAGTGCTCTGCCACTGAGCCCCAGCCCCAGCCCACTGGTCCTTCTTTCAAGCCTTGATTAGTTTAAGTTTGGACCAGATGAAGCTAGATTTCTGAGGCAAGCCCCTGTACAGTCTAGAAGTGGTGAGGCTCCTGAGGGCGGGTCAGGCCCTCCACTGTAGGAGTAGATCACAGCAGCTTTTCTTCAATTTCTTTTTTGGGGGGTTTTCCTTTCACACATGCAGAGAACGAAATCTACAGACAAGAACGAGATGTTTACTGAACAAACAAAACGAGCCTTACACCACCCCAGAGAACCAAATAGCAGACTTCACTCAGCCAAGTGCTTGGGTCTAAGGGTTTATTTGGCATTTGCATCACTGCCATTGGTCCAAACATCTGCTAATTAAGGTTTGAACAAACTACCAATGCTATTGGTCCAAATTTATGCTAATTAGGGTTTGGAAACATAGTAATGCTATTGGTCAATTCTTGAGTCCTATTCAGGTTTGCCTCACTTTCATTTTCTCCTTGGCTTCAGGAATTCCTACAGGAAGTTGAAGTCATTGATTGTGCTGCGAGGAGTGCTTTCTCAGCGGGCATCCCCACTGTGCCTGTTGGACTGCTGCAGAGTGACAGATCAGCTTGCCCAGGCTCACCTTTGTGCCTCAGGCTGGCAGGTTCCACATGGCCATAGAAGGGGCTTGCCACCAGCGCTCTAAGCCATCCACCACATCCCTGACACCCCACTGCTCTGCTGCTGCTTCTTGGCTGGGACCAGTAAGGGGGCTGTGCACAGAACCATGTCACAATAGCAGTGAACCAAGTGCTATTTAAACCCCAGGACTAGCACGCTCAGATGGAGAAAACCTCATGTCAGGTACCCTCGAACTGGGAAAGTTCTGTTCCTTTTCTTCAGTGAATCTTGCTTACACTCATTCATCCTGGTCTGTGGATTTCATTCTTTGAATGCACGAGACAAGACCCCAGAAATAAGAAACTGGTGGTGAGCAGGTGGGGTTTACTGCAACACTCGAGGGCATGACCTGCCATTAAGAACTGCAACACTTCTTGGCTGCCGAGGCCTGCAACCTTACCTGCTAGCAGAAGCTGAGAAACTCCAGTCTCACTTGACGCTTGACGTATGAAACAGGGAACTGAGTTTCATCTCCAAACTCCTATTTCACTAGGATTGGAACCCAGGTCCTCACACACACCAGGCATGCATTCTACAACCACACTACCCTTTGAGCCCTGTAAGAGGGCATTTATACCTGTCTACATTAGTAAACAGCAAATCAGGCAGGGGCATTTCTATCTGATACTCCCCTGGCATCTCTTTCTGCCTAGGAAAGATTTTTTGAGGGGTGTGGGGGTGAAGTGGTTTGACACCTGACCCAGACAGAGATTGCCCTGGGAGACTTCATTTGCCCATCAAAACAAACCTTGATGATTGTGTGCCTTTGCTCCCCATCTTCTATTACCAATGCCACTCCCTTTTGCCTAGAAGTCCAAACCTCTCTTTGTTAAAACTCTGTATAAGTAATAATAAGTGTTGGCATGGATGTGGGGGAAAAGGCAAACTCATCCTTTGCTGGCGGAGTTGCAAATTGGTGCAGCCACTCTGGAAAGCAGTATGGAGATTCCTCAAAAAACTTGGAATGGAACCACCATTTGACCCAGTATCCCACTCCTCGGATTATACCCAAAGGTCTTAAAATCAGCAAAGTATGGGGATGCAGCCACATCTATGTTCATAGCTGCTCAATTCACAATAGCAGAGAGTTATTAGACAGAGTTGCCATGACAAGATAGATTGTGGAACCAACCTAGATGCTCTTCAATTGAAGAATGGATAAAGAAACTGTGGTATATATGTACAATGGAATATTACGCAGCCATAAAGAAGAATAAAACTATGCATTTGCTGGTAAATGGATGGAGCTGGAGAATATCATGCTAAGTGAAATAAGACAAGCCCAAAAACCAAAGGTTGAATGTTTTCTCTGATCAGTGGATACTGATACATAACGGGGGAGGAAAGGTATGGGGGGGGGATAAGAAAAGAATGAAGGAAGTATGGATGGGGTAGAGGAAAATGGGATGGGAGGGGTGTGGGGGAAGGAAAAATAGTAGACTGAGACAGACAGTATTACCCTATGTATATGTAAGATTATATGAATCGTGAATCTACATTGTGAAAAAAATATATATTTCCTGCTGTATAATTTTATCAAAATGGGTTCTACTGTCATGTATAATTTAAAAAAAAAAGGAAAAAACCCCAAAACTCTGCATATGTTTCAGCCATCTTTCCCATTCCTGAGTCTTAATAGTGAACTTGTGTGGCTTCCACACTTAAACAAAGAAAAAACTCTATTTTGTTTTCCCTGTAATCTATAGTTGGTTTATTTCATAGACTAAAATGATCAAAATTTCAGAGGGAAAGAGCAAATTTATAGTTTTCCTATTTGGGTTCGAGTCCTGGCTTAGTCAAGTTATTATCTGTTTGATGGACAAGAGTCTTTGTGCCTGAGTTTCCACATGTATCAATGGGAATAATTAAATACGTACCTCTCAGAGTTGCCACAACAAGAAAGTGGTTAATATACATAAAGTACTAGGAATAATACTGACTTGTAGTGGGTACTATATATAAGTTTACTAATATTATTATTACTCTTGCTTACAATTATCATTATTTATTTTTTACTATCCCTGATATTCAAGCAAGGTAGCAGCTGCCTACTTCATCTTAAAAAACTGTTCCTGAATTTTGAAATTAAATTGGAGAAATACCCAGTGAGAGGAGAAAGACTTAATTGCCATATACCAAGTATTATCTCCAGGCACCTAAGTCTGCAGTGTGTCTCAAATTTGTAGCATGTCCAAAAATGAGATTCATTGAACTATTATTTGAAAAAAAAAATTCCATAGTCAACTGAGTTTGGGAAATTCTGGATTAAATAGAGACAAATGATTTCTTTGCTGTGGGATTTCTCAGAACAGTAATATGTCAAAAAGTTTTGTAAGGAAAATAGAACAGAGAACTTTCCAACTTCCCAGAGTAGATTTCTCTCTTAACTTTCTCCCTCATCCGCTTCTCTCTCAGCATGTTCTGGGATTAATATTCTGTGGCATCAATTTAGGAAATGTTGGTACCAGCCATTTGCTCCCTTGTCCCAAAATAATCAAGGCCAATTTCCACACACTTTTTTTTGCCTGAAGGCACCAGGGCATCCCAAAGCCCAGCAAAGAAATTGTACAGCTTCCTGATACATGAAGTACTGTTGGCAAAGAACACGAGCACAACAGTTTAGTTTAAAAGTCTTAATCGGTTTTATTTTTTTATTCCAAAATCAGGCAACACTTTGTCCCATAAAAGTATCCCAATGAGCTGGGCGTGGTAGCGCACGCCTGTAATCCCAGCACTTGGGAGGCTGAGGCAGGAGGATCAAGAGTTCAAAGCCAGCCTCAGCAACTTAGCGAGGCCCTAAGCAACTCAGTGAGCCCCTGTCTCTAAATAAAATACAAAATAGGGCTGGGGATGTGGCTCAGTGGCCGAGTGCCCCTGAGTTCAATCCCTGGTTCCAAAAAAAAAAAAAAAAAAAAGTATCCCAATGAATCTAACATGTTGGAGCTGGAATTCTCTTCTGGAACTTTTCAGCATACAGATCACATATATATTTTGCTATATTAAACCCAGATTTTTTTCTGGGCTGGGAATTGAACCCAAGACCTTGTGCATGCTAAACAACAGCTCTAGCACTGAGCTACATCCCTATTCTTGTTTTTGAGCTCTTGTAAATGGTATTGGTATTCAATTCTCATTTTCCAGTTATTCACTGCTAGTATATAAAAAAATTAGATCATTGTGCTTTGATGTCATATTCTCTAACCTTGCTAATTTTACATTTTAGATCCTGGAATCTTTGTAAATTCAACACAACTTTTTCTACAACTATGCCATCTGTGAATGGGACAATTTAGCCTTCCTTTTCAGTATCTATGACTTGTAATTCTGTACTTGCTTTATTGCAGTGACCAGGACAATGAGTTGAATAAGAGTGACGAGAGTGAACATCCTTGCTTTCTTCCTGATCTTGGGGGGGCGGGGGGAATCTTTAACAAACATAATCAGCTATAGATTTTGTTTTCTTTTCAGCTGTGGGGGATTGAACCCAGGGCCTCAAGCATACTAGGCAAGTGGTCTACTACTGAGCGCTCTCTCAGCCCTTTTATTTTGAGACAGGGTCTAATTTGTTGAGGCTGGCCTCAAATTTGGGATCTTTCTGCTTCTCTGAGATTACAGGACCTCACCACCAGACCTTTAACTTTGGATTTCCTGCCTTCAGTCTCAGATTGAAACATCAGCTTTGGCTGAGTCTTGAGTTTTCTGAGTGCAGATATTAAAAACTGTCAGTTTCCCCCAGAGCATAAAAAAAAAAAGCACGTATCCATGAAAACCAGAGCTTTAAGATGTAATTCAATTCATTCCTTCTACTAGCAGGTGGGATCTACACAAGCCTCTAAATAAAAGGCACTATAGC
Source organism: Glaucomys volans (assembly GCA_020662805.1). NCBI lineage: Eukaryota > Metazoa > Chordata > Mammalia > Rodentia > Sciuridae > Glaucomys > Glaucomys volans. Next base: position 307,725 of record JAJEJO010002698.1, read on the forward strand.
TTTTAAAAGCCTGCAATGCTTTTCAGTGTTTAGCAGACCCCAGCAGTTCAACTGCAATTTCTCCTTATGTCATTCTCTTCTACAAACATAGAAGAGCAAACGTCAGGAATAGAACCTATTAAGAAGTAAAATCAAGAAGAAAACTCTAGGAGGAGTCAGGACGACACATTTTCTTTTCACAACTGCCCGAGTCTAGGGGTTTATATAGCAGTTGGCTCACTGCTATTGGTCCAAACTTATGCTAATTAGGGTTTGAAAAAAGAACCAATGGTATTGGTCCAAATGTATGCTAATTAGGGTTGGGAATCATACTAATGCTATTGGTCAACTCTTGAGTCCTGACTTCCACTTAGGTCTCCCCTCTTCTGTTTTTTTCAGTAGCAGGTCAGGAAGTGGGAGGTTGAGGTTGTCTAATGGTCCTGCAGGGCTGCATGGAGTGGGTAGCAGGCAGCACTGTGGCCTGGCCAGATAACCTCTATCTCCTGCCTCCTGAGGTACCATGAAAAAGTGGAAGTGAGGCACACTTGAGTGAAAGTTGGGATTCAAGAATTGACCAATAGCATGAGTAGGTTTCCAAACCCTAATTAGCATAAGTTTGGACCAGTAGCAGTGAACCAAGTGTTACATAAACTCCTAGACCAGGCAGTTGGAGAAAATGTCTTGTATGTGCTTTTTTGTATTGTAAGAGCTCTGTTTTTCAACAAACTGTATCCTTTGAATTTATAAGATAAGATCTCCAAAACGACATGAGCTAGTGGGATCTGCTGCAATACTGGAGGGCATGGCCCACTGTTAAGAGTCAAAATTCTATTTAACTGCAGAGATCTGTCCACACCTAGGAGTTCTAATGTTATTCAACTGCAGAGACTTGACACTTGTGTAGACCCACCCAGTCACCTCCTAGCAGAAGTAATAGATTGAGTTTTGTTTCCAAACTCCAGTTTCACTTGGTTCGAACTTACACTAATTGGATGCTAATTGGGGTTTGAGAGAATACTAATGCTCTTCGTTCAAACTTATTTAGGCTTCAGATGCAAACTAGTGCCATCAATTCTCAAGTCCCCATTTTCATTCCAATTTGCTCCACTTGACTTTTTTTTAGTGGCAGGACAGGAAGTGGGAGATTGAGGTTATCCAATGTTAGCTGCAGGATTTCATGGAGCAGGCTTTTAAAGCAGTCATCTATACCATCCTCAGACCTGGTTACCAAAGGTGACAGGTCCATTCACCTTAGATTAAAGTGCTTCTGGACTGCCCTGCCTATATACTAGGTTCCACTTTGCTTCAGGCCATGCTTACTGCTGTTGCTCCTACCCGCCTAGGCTGCCACTTGGCAGCTGCAGAGCGATGCGTGGGTGGGTTGTAACACTGGGGGCAAGCGTACAGCCTTTGGCTGGGTGGAGCCCACCCTACATGCACAGTAAGCCAGCGCCCACCTGCCCTGAGGCATGCAAACCTGTTACCCAGCAGTGTCCAGGTCTGGGTACCATATGGATGTAAAAATGGAAGTGGGGTAAGCTCTAATTAGCATATGTTTGGGCCAATAGCAGTGAACCAACTGCTATATAAACTAGAGAACAATGTTGGGGGCGGGGAATTTCCCTCCCTGTTACTACAAGAGTTTTGTTCCTGCTTTTGAAGAAATTGTAAGTGCAAAAGAATGGATGCAGACCTCAACAGATTCAGAGAAGCCTTTTATTCATTTGGGGACTCAGGCACTGTTGGGGCTCATTTTCTGAATGTGAAAATGGCCACCAGTTACAGAGGAGATTTTGGTTTTATTGAGTACAATAAGGATGATTTAATCATTGGAAGCTGTACACATGCAGTTTGGACAATCAGGCTAGTTGTACAGGTTAAAACTTAGGAGGGCAGTTGCAAAAAGGTTGAAACTCATTGTTGTCTAGGGAGATTGGAGTCCAGACTCCGAGAGACGAGTGCTCAAATTTTGCCTATTGTTTTACTTTCTCTGGGATCCATTGTTTTCCAGAGCTTCAATATTTATTGTGCCCCCATTTAGGACTGATTTTCCATGGGGGAATGTCAAAGTTCAGGGCCCAGCATTCAGTATCCACCCCTTTCCCTTAAGGCCCATTGTTATTGGGAAAGGATTTACTGGGAGGTTAATTCTTGGCTAGTTTCCCCTCCCTCCTCCTGAGTTGCACCTGTTTTTCTTCGGGGACTGTCTTGCAGGAATATTATTTTCAATAACCCTTCAAATATCCTGTTTCATACATTTTGCTCTGTGGATTTCATTCATTGAATTCATAAGACAAAAACTCAGAAGAAAAAATTGATGGTGTGCTGTGAAGTCTGCAGCAACACTGGAAGGCATGGTGGATCATTAAAAACACACAGTTCTTGGCTGCAGAGGCCCGCTGCTTTACACAGACCCCACCAGTACACTAACAGAATTGGAGAAACTCGTGTCACCAGCCAGCAGTTGTGAGGAATTTTCATCTCAAAATTGATTTCAACCCACTACTCTGCTGTGGCTTCTCGACAGGCACAAGTAGGCGGGCTGTGTGGCAGCAAATCACTGGGGAGCCATGTCACTATTAGTTTTATTTCCCAGGAGGCTCTGCCTAATACATGTTTTCTTGCTTGGACATTTCAGTCCCCTCCTTGGTCTTCCTTGGCAATTACAACTTCATCTAGCATGGATTATTACTTTTCCCATGATTTTAAGGAATAAGCCTAACAGTTTGCACCATTTCCTTGTGTGTGTGTGTGTGTGTGTGTGTGTGTTTTGAAATATGCTTAGAAATCTAAAGACTCTCCTAAATTCAATCTTCATCAGCCCTCTGGCTCTCACATCCTCAGAACCTAATCCTACTTTTGCCTGCAATCCACAGACATGTGCATTCTGTTGCAGGATTTTAATGGGACTTGGGTGATGCCCAATGCAAGTGTGGTTAGAATTCCCAAAGAGAATGAAAAGTAGTTAAGAACACATCTACCTAGTAGCTCCAAGGGGATCTGAACTTGTCTATGTTGGTTTTTTGCTTTTGGTGGTGTCTCTTAGGTTTTTGTTTGTTTGCTAGGAGTCATTTATGCTAAAAAGGGGGTGAAAGCAATTAACCTTGCCCATAATACTTATTACACGTGCTACAGGTCAATCCCTGATTTTACATAAAATGCACAACAAAGTAATGAGAGCTACAGATTTTTGACTCTAGATTATTGTAAACCAAATGCGGAGGTCTCTGTGGACTCTTCCAGATGATCAGGCCAATGTTTGAGAAACAACCTTGGTGCTCACACTTAAGCAAAGTTTGCTTTCTAACAACTTCAGCAAGCAAAACCACTTTGGAGATGAATCTCAATTCACTGCTTCTGCTGGCAGGTAGGGTTATGTATAGGTTGCAGAACTGTGCAAAGAAAATTTGCAGCCCTAGAGGCCAATTTATATCTGTGTTACAGGAGACTACAGTAGCTGGAGAACAACTCCTTTCTAGATTCTTATCTAATAAATTCAAACCCCACGGATCAGATAATAAAAAAACCAGTTTCCTCCATAAGGAACAAAAAAGGACAACAAGAAGTTGAAACAAATAGCACCAACTGCGACTCCAGGGGTTTATATAGAACTTGGTTCACTGCTATTGGTCCAAACTTATGCTAATTAGGGATTTAAAAAGGACCAATAACATTGCACCAAATTTGTGCTAAATTGGGTTTGAAAAAGTACTAATGCTATTGGTCAATTTTTGAGTCCCATTCAGGTTTGCCTGACTTCCATTTTCTCCCTGGAAGTTGGAAGGGGGTGGGTGAAGTCATTGATTGCGCATGCTCAGTAGGGTGCATGGGCTGCCTGACTGCTTGCCGGGCTTAGAGCAGCAATGGCTGGTTGACCCTTAGGACCCCAGTGGGCCGTGCTTGCCACCCACGCTCCAAGTAGCCCAGCCGCAGCCACTCTGCGGCTCGCTGCTCTGCGGCCACTTTTTGGCAGGGACGGAGGCCGCCTGTATGGCTTGGAAGTTGGGGAGCTATGTCCAAGGGGCAGGATGAAAGGGAGGCCTTTCGCTTCACATCGGCTCTGCCAATCATCTGCTGGAACAAGGGTCCCTAATATACTCTGCTTCCCTTTCTGGGTCTTATAGGGATATAGTCTTTTTCCTTCCTTATCAGACCCAGCATGTCACCTACATCTAGTCATAGTGACTAGCCCATCATAGCTACACTGTAGAGTCCTAGTGGGGACAGACCCTAACGGGGGGCGGGGGGCACCTGTTATGTTGTTGGGGAGAAGACTCTGTTTAGGGAGAGCTGGGCTGCTTTTGCTGGGTCAGAGTTTCTACATCTGGACCAGATGTTCCCAATTTGTGTCAAGTCCAACTTTTTTTTCCCAACTTTTTTGCCCTTGGCATACAGATCTCCTTTGATTGAGCACTGGATCTTGGCCACTCTGACCATAAGGACCTGGAGCTAGCTAGCTAGCTCTTGGATCCCTGCCCTCATACTGAGAGGGATAAGATCCTCTCTGGACATTCTCAGGAGGTCCTTTGGCTTTCACATGCAGCTTTCAATTGCTTATTGATCCAGAGGTTTTTCATGATCTCTCTCTAAGGCATTAAGGGTGGTATTCAATAATCATCTGTAGTGGTTAAATAGTGGCTCCCAAAAGATATGGCTATCCCAACTTCAGAGTGTGATCATAACCCGGAAATAGGGTCTTTGCAGATGTAATTAAGGATCTGGAGATGAGATTTATCCTAGATTTAGAAAATATCCTAAATCCAATTATGGATGCCCTTACAAGAGAAAGGGGTTGGAATTTGAGACCCAGAGACACAGAAGGAAGAAAACCACATGAAGATGGAAGCAGAGATTGGAGTTTGAAAACCCAAAGTTTGCAGCAGAGGATGGAGGCACAGAACAGATTCGCCTTCAGAGTCTCCAGAAGGAACCAACCTGATGCCATCTTGATTTGGACTTCTAACATCCAGAACGTATTTCTGTTCTTTAAAACTGCCAAGTTTGTGGCAATTTGTTATGGTAGGAAAGTAATCCTCCATCCAATCCCATTGTCTCTATAGCAACTACTTGCCCACACTTCTCAAATACCTTACACCAGCTCATGCTTTCATTTCACCAGTATATGCCATCCCAGCTCACCACAGCTGAACATGTTAATGACTGAGCCATCATGCCCCGTGCCAGGCCTGGGTTGTCTCTGCTCCATCTACAATTAGTGAGGTATTGCACTGGTGAATGATCTAGCTCCAAACCCTCATCTGTTGCCTGTTTTCTCAGAGTCCTGATACTGTCACAGATTGTGTTCTCCGTGAGCAGTCACTGAGATGGAGTTTGGCGTGCAGGATACTGATCAGAGAAAAAAGCTGGGAGAGGGAGTGGGAAGAAGCTGGACTGGGCAGGAGGAGAAGTCCAATTGTGATCCAACACAACAAAGCCTTGACCAACCTTATAAGGGAGTGATGCTGCAGTGGTCTGCAGTGTGGGCCCCTGCTGTCATCAGTCTTTGGATCAGGGCACAGGCAGCCGGAAGGAGACTCTGCAAGAACTGACAGTGGGGACAAGTCCTTTCTTGCAAAGGCATCTGGGTAGTGCATCTCTGTGCTCACTATCATTATGAAGGTGAACGGGAGTACCCTCACTTAATGCACGAGGAAACTGAGGCTGAAAAGGCCTAATAGCTAGTGCAGTATTAGTATCTTGCAGAATCAAAACATGAATCTTTGAGAAAGAAACTAATATTGAGAGTGAGTAGGTGCCAGGCACTTTAGGAAATTTCCTATATATCTTTTCACTGTATCCTCATAATAACCCTGAAATGCATTCACATTCATTACTTTCTCTCTCCCTTTTTTTTTTTTTTTTTTTTTTTTTTTT
>JAJEJO010002698.1:313677-327781 GCA_020662805.1 Glaucomys volans
TTTTTTTTTTTTTTTTTGGTGTGTGTGTGGGTGCTGGGGATAGAACCCAGGACCTTGCACACTCCCACTTTTTTTTTTTTTTCGGTGGTAAATGTTCAACCCAGGGGCTGGTCCGGCGGGCTAAGCAAGTGCTCTACTGCTGAGCTACATCCCCAGCTCCAATAGCTGGAATTGGTACTAGGGATTACACTCAGGGGTACTTCACTGCTATGTTGCTAAGTTTGAACTTGGGATCCTCCTGCCTCAGCCACAGGAGTCACTGGGGTTATAGGTGTGCACCATCATGCCCCATGGGATCCCATAATCTTTGTAAAAGTCAGAAAGAGAACTTGGCTTTTCATGTACATGTAGTCAATGCAGAGAGTGGAGTACCATAAATTAGTGACAGCTCAATTATGATCTAATGAAGAGTGTTTTTCTAGTCTTTATTTAGAACAATGATCGCAGCAAAACCTGAAACAGCTATCATCTGGTGGCTTTGCAGGAAGCCACTTGTTAGAAGGTTTGATTCCTTTTTGGGTGACACTGAATGGGATAAGTAATTGGTCACAACACGCAACAGAAAAACAAGGCTGGTTTACTGGGAAAAACTAGAAAAGGGGGCTTTAAAATACACTGACAGTTTGGTGTAAGAGAATTCTGGCGTTGGAGTCAGAAAGCCTCAGATTATTAAAATAATATATTTTCTGGTTGCAGAAGTGGCACATGTTTACTATAAAAAAATACTGAACAGAAAACAGAATAAAATTGCAATCATTTAGAGTCCTACCACCCAGAGATAATCCTTGCTAACATTTTGATGTTGAGACTTCTGGTCTCTTTCTTGTAAATAAATAGTTGTTGATATGTCTAATGTATTTATGTAAAAACATATATGCATTTATATGTAATTATATGCTTTATGGATGTGTGCGTGCGTGTGTGTGTGTGTGTGTGTGTGTACATGCTGGCAATGAAATCCAGGACCTCACACACACTAGATGAATGCTGTTCCACTGAGCTACATCTCCCAGCCCACTAAATGGAATTTTATTTTTCCAATATGGGTAAATCTGTACCATAACCACAATGTATAGACAGGCTTTTTTAAAAAGCATTTTTTTTTCTTTTCTGATTAAAAACAACACAGGCTCATGGAGCAATGTGGAAAATGTAGGAAAACAGAAGAAAATATGTCACCCCCAACTGTTTTACAACATAATTTTTTGGGGGGAGGTATTGGGGAGTGAACACAGGTACACTTAACCATTGAACTGCATCCCCAGCCCTTTTTATTTTTTGAGACAAGAGTGTTGCTAAATTGCTGAGGCTGGCCTCGAACTTTGCAATCCTCCTTCCTTGGCCTCCTAAATTGCTGGGATTACAGGCATACACCACCACACCTGTCTTATAACCTAATTTAAAAAGTGTTAGTGCCAAAGCAAGGTCCTTGAATCCAATTTATGAGATTCCAAATTTCTCTTGGCGATCCTAGGGATCAAACCCAGGGCCTTACGCGTGTTAACACTGAACCACATCCCCAGTCTTGACTCCCGAATTTGACTTCAGTATTTCTCATGTGATGACAGGCAAATACCTAAGCCTCTCCAAGCCTCATTTTCCTCCCTCCAGAACCTGGAAATGATGGTAGTACCTTGACCTCTACGGGAAAAACACTGGATTTAATGCATGGTACATAATAAGTAGTCTCAAACACATCCACTAATGAAGTATGTTGTTAGTTGTTATTACAATAAGAAAATGGATTTAAAATAATAACTGCTGTTCTTTCCTTAGTATTTTCATCTTCTTTGGCCCTTCACCCTTGCATCTCATGTCACCACTCATCCATCAGCTAAGCAATAGTTTTCAAACTGCCGTGTCAGAATCGCCTGGAGTGTTAGTTGAAATGGATTGCTGAGCCTGGCTCCTGGCGTTCCCACTCAGTAAATCTGAGGTGGGTCCTGAGAACTTGAACTTGCAACAAGTTCCCAGGTGATGGTGTTGCTCCTAGTCCAGGAACCACACTCTGAGAACCCCAGGGCTAGATTATTCCAGGACATTTTATCCCAGGGAAGGGATGTGTGGGTGGAGGAAAGGTCTCTGCTTTTTGAGTTTCAAAATTCTGGACTTTTCACTCGGTGTAGTGGCACATGCCTGTCATCCCAATGACTTGGGAGGTGGAAGCAGGAGGATCCCAGGCTTGAAGCCAGTCTCAGCAATTTAAGGGCTGAGAATGCATTTAGAATATATTCAATATACTTGGGACAAAAATTGAGGATTCAAGCTGGGCGTGGTGGCGCACACCTGTAATCCCAGCACTTTGGAGGCTGAGCAGGAGGATCGTGAGTTCAAAGCCAGCCTCAGCAACTTAGCGAGGCCCTAAGCGACTCAGTGAGACCCTGTCTCTAAATAAAATAGAAAAAGGGCTGGGGATGTGGCTCAGTGGTGGAGTGCCCCTGGGTGCAATCCCCTGTACCAAAAAAAAAAAAAAAAAAAAAAAATTGAGGATTCAGATCAAGGCTGTTGTTCTCAAAAACCTCAAAATGGTCCTCTTCCTGGAGTGGAGGAAAGACAAGGAGGTCCTGAGGAGTTTGAGAGTTTGTAAAGTTGGAGAAGAAGGGACAGGAGTTGAGCCACCTTCTGCTTCCCCTCCAGCATGAATACTGTCCCTACCTGCCACCAGGAGCATCTGGGAAAGGAGCCGGTGTCCTTGGATTTCTCTGGCCTCTGTTTTAATGGCTCTGCTGTTCCCTCTTGCTGGTGAGCAAAGCACTTCCTTTCACAGCACCCAACCAAGTCCCTCCGGAATAATGCCCACCCGTGCCCCAAGATGCCATGGGTCCTGTCCAGCTGCATAGACCAGGGCACGAGTAACTGCACTCACAACCTTTTCTACGTCTAAGGACATCTCTAAACCTTCCCAGAGGAAGATCTAATTCTGGATCTGAGCAGCCAGCACCTCCATGTAACTCCATACATTTTTTCCTTCGGTTTCTTCTTTCTAGTCTCCTACTTGAACATACATGGGCAGGTGCTAAGATGATCTCATTCTATACCTGTCACCTCTACAGGTGCTGCTGATTTGAGCCCATTGCATGTAAACACGCCATAAATATCATGACCATCTGGTCACAGGTGGAGTCATAGGGAGGCAGGTCCTTTGAAAAGGAAGTTTCTATCCACGGTGGACTATCCTTGTGCTTGTGTGTGTGTGTGTGTGTGTATAAAATTAAATCTCCATCACAGCTCCATCAGGCGTGCATAATAATAATGTCCATTGAACAGAGGAGGGAACTGAGGTTCAGAAAACGGAAGTAATAGTGGAATAGCCTACACGTCATGAAGTCTGCTTACCTGCCAGGTGCCCATAAACTCCCCTGAGGCTAGTGCACCTCTTCCCTGTGAGCTGCATCACACACAGCATCACACATAGTCCTGGCATGTCGAAAGAGGTACATGCCACGCTTGGCAACTTGAGTGGACCAGTTAGAGGTGACAAGACTGAAATGGAACTATAGAAGCAAGTTACTTATTAGCTTCATGTGTCCTTCAGCCCCTGAGTTTCCACAAGTATAAAATGGAGAAAAGATTATGTGCAGCATAGGGCGATTGTGGGAGCCACAGGAGAGAACATTAAAAACCAAACCAAACCAAACCAACCAACCAACAAAACAAACAAACAGTCTCTGACTCCTGGGAAGGAGTGGGTGAACTGACAGGAATTTGCATCCTATAGATCCTTTTTCCTGGCTGTGCACCCTGATGTTTCTGGAACTTTCTTTGTGGGGTTGAAAGGATTAAAAGAGAAACTTACTTTATTTATTTATTTTTGCAGTACTGGGGATTGAACCCGGGGCAATTTTACCACTAAGCTATGCCCCCAGTCCTTTTTTTTTTTTTTTTTTTTAAATTGACACAGGCTCTCGCTAAGTTTCCCAGGTTAGCCTTGAACTTGCAATCCTCCTGCAATAACTACCCCCAGTATGCAGATAACGAAATTCAAAAACTGAGACTCAGTGAGGTCCAAGATTCATTTGCTGGGGGTCGGGGTGGGGGGAGCAAAGCCAAAATCTCAAATCTAAGTCTGCTTTCAATTAAGAGAAGGGAGGTATGAAGAAAACAATCAAAAGGAGATAAACAAATGGTTTCTCTGTGGATTTCTGGAGATAGAAAACAAATAGAAGCAAACATGATTTTTTTTTTTTTTCAGTGCGGGGGATGGAACCCGGGATCTTGCACATGCGGGCAAATGCTCCACCACTGAGCTACAACCTCAGCCCTTAAATGATTTTTCTCTTCAATTTTTCCATGCCCTAGGAAACACAGCGGAGAGTAGTCCTGAAATGAAAACCCCACTTAATCCCAGGTGATAACTCATTCCTGATTCAACCTTAAGCCTCCTAGAATTGGGGCAGTAAATAAAGAGAATAAGTCTTGATTTGAAGCAATATAAGGACCGACTCCCAGAGGTTAAAAAAAAACAAGACAGATGAAGTGGAGAATTGGTTAGAGGTGAGCAGAGAGGGAATGACGAGGATAATGAATGGTGTGAACTTTCACTGGTCAGCAGGCGTGGAGACCAAGGAGCAAGTTCTGTATCCATCCATCCATTCATCTACCCATTCATCAGTCATTTATCCATCCATATGTTCAAAACATACATTCTAAAATTTAAGGAATATTTTCTGTTATACAAGAATGAACAAGACGTAGTAGTCCTCTTGCTCTTCAAGGTGGTCACAGGTAGGGCTCACATATACAGTTGTGTAGGGTGTACACTGCACAACTCTAGAGGCCACTCTATGTCATTGCCTCTTGTGAGGTGAACAATAGATAACTTGTGCAGCTATTCTACAGTTGAGAAAAGGAGACAATTAAACAGACAACTAGGTACAGTATTTAAATTAAAAAGGAAGAGAGTTTGTGGAAGCAGAGAGGAGGGATATTTAGTGAAGTCATTGGATGCAAGGTGGATTTTGAATGAGCCTTCCTAGAGAAAGTCTAAGCTGAGCTCTGTGGAGAAACAGAAGTTAGCCAGGTGAGGGTGTGGGTGAAAGAGTTCTAAGCAGAGGAATCAGCATTTGAAAAGCCCCAGAGGCACCAGGCATGGTGGCCCAAGCCTGTAATCCCAGAGAACTGGGAGGCTCAGGTAGGAGAATCGCAAGTTTGAGGCCAGCCTCCACCAACTTAGCAAGGCCCTGTCTCAAAATAAAACATGACTCAGTGGTAAAGCGCCCCTGGATTCAATTCCTGGTACCACAACTAAACACGCTGAGGACAAAAGAAAGCTGGGTATATTTAGGGATCTGTGAACAGTTTATGTGGTTGGAAGGAGGAGGCTGAAATGAGCAAAGAATTAATCCAGAGAAATCTAGAAAGGTCACTTCATGAAAGGCCTGCAGGCCAAGAAGCTTATATTTTGTACTGAGGTCTCGGAGGACCAATTAAAGAGACTTCAAGGAGGGATGGGACATGGCTGGAGCCCCTCTGTAGAAGTCACTCTGGCTGCTGTAGAAGTCACTCTGGCTGCTGTAGAAGTCACTCTGATAGCTTCCAAGGGCACTGGGTGGAAAGCAGCGGGGTTTGTTAACTGACAGGGGCAGTATTCCAGGTTACAAAAGGAATGTGGCCCAGAGTCATTCGTGGCCATGGGTTTGGGAAGAAAGGGTTGGAGGTGAAAGATTCTACGGGGTGGAGCTGCCAAGCGTTGGGGATTGGTTAGATGCTAGAGGTAACAGAGAGGCTGGGGATGAAGGGCAAGCCCCTGGTAGATAGTGGGGCCCAACAAGGATAAAGAGGGCCGTGAGGAAGGTAATGAGCTTTATTTGTGGTGGTTGAGTTTTTGCATTTTCCAGTGTGAGAGATTGAACCCAGGACCTCATGCATGCTGGGCTAGCACTCTACCACTGAGCTACCAACCCCAGGCCCTGGGATGGGCTGAGATTGATGCTGTGGGATTCATGATGGAGAATATAAGAGCACACAGAGCTCAGATGCTGGGGGTGACATGTGGGTCCTTGAACACCTGTACTCATTGGAGGCGATCACCCAGGGACACCCTGAGGTGTCACAGGGAAATGAAGATCTCAAATGAAACTTCAGCGAGCACCACTACTTAAGGAGCAGGCTCGGGTCAAGGACAGGAGGCCTCTTCCGTGGCTTCTTGGGTCACCACGTTAGGCCTTGGCTGAAGTGGAACAGGGTCATGTTGACCTATGAGCTCTTAAAATATTCCTCTCTGCACTTCCAGCTGTTGGCGTAGAGCCTGGAAAATAAAAGAACCCATTAGATGTTGGTTGGGAGAATAAAAGAAAAAGATTAAATGAATAAATTTAAGAGTGTGATTATGAAACACCAAGCACTTTGAAAGCAATATATCAGTGTTTGTAAAATTCATCCCCAAACATCTTGTTCCCTACAAGCAGTCACCTCAGTGAATATTAATCTCCATGCAGAAAGAGGCTGTTAAGTGTACAATCAAGGACAGACTCCATGTAGAAAAAGACCTAAAGACCCAAACACATGAAAACAACAAGTGTAATTTAAAATATCATTAAAGATTGAAAAACAAATGACAAACTTAGGAAAGCAGAGTATGTGACAGGGGACCATGAATACACCTCAGTGGTAGAGAGCTTATCTCACAAAGCATATGACATCCAAGGGGTTGGTTTCTTTAGTATATCAGCAATCTTTTTTAAAAAATCCACCAATTAAAAGGATTACTACTTCAATATGAAAATAAAGCAGAAGTCTTGAATTGGCAACACATACAAGAACAAACACAAAAACCAATATATAAAAAAAAAGTTCTGAGCTGGGTACAGTGGTGCACGCCTCTAATCCCGGCAAATCGGGAGGCTGAGGCAGGAGGATCACAAGTTCAAGGCCAGCCTCAGCAACTCAGTGAAACCCTGTCTCAAAATAAAACATGACAAAAGGGCTGGGGATGTAGGTCAGTTGTAAGGCATCCCTGTCAATTTCTAGTACAATAAACAAAAATTTCTGGCTTAATAATCAAAACATCCATCTTAAAACAAGGTAGCATTTTTTTCACTTACCAACTTGGTAGTGAATTCTGAAAGTTTTTTTTTTTTAAAAAAAATACATACTCTTTGGCCTGGAAATTCTTTTTCTATACTAAGGAAATAAAATCAGGGATTGCAAGAAGCATATGCATACAAAATATTCATTGCAGCATAATAGTAGCAAAATTGGAAACAACAAAAGCTATAACACAAGATGAGAAGGAATTGAGGTTTTTGTTTTTGATCTTTTTTATTTTCTACTTTCTATGGTAAAGAAAAGTAGCTTTTGTTCAGAAAACAAAGCAAATGCTGATTTTTTTGCAAAGGAAAAGAAATCACTTTAACTACAAATATTCTTTTGGAGGGTGGCCACTGATCAAAAACTTCCAGGGTTCTCTTTTTAGTGGTTGTAAGAGCTAGTTTCTGAGGCACATAGGAAATCAGTCTCATTATTCTGTAGACCAGTATCACTCCAGTTTACAAAAATACAGTCGATATTCAGGTCCATGGCCCACCTTACTCATCTGTCTCTATTTCAAAATGAGTTCAGGGTGTTGTGAAAAATCATTAATTCAAAGAATAAAAATTTCCCTCTTTACTGAAGAAATGCAAAGGAATGTGGTTTGGATTTTAGGTATACATCTCTTTGCTTATCACGGTCCTTAGCATATGGAGCTCAATAAATAGTAGCAGTTGTTATTCTCATTTTCTTATTTCGTTTTATTTATTTCTGCAGTTGTCTGGGAGGCCAGATTGTTGAGGCCAGATGAGTGGATTCTCCAGCCAATGCTTCTGATCAAACATTAACTCGTTCCATCACTCATTCTGGGTGGACATTATCTACCCTCCCACCTTAAAATGTCAATATTCCAGGACTCCTAGAGGCTGTGGGTGAAATACCTTGGCAACACCCACGAACTGTGGGCGTGGACACACATTGTAATTCCTCGATGCACATCAATTTATGATTTTTAAGGTAAAACACTGGAGTTTGCGGCTGAGCCCTTGTATGCCCTCCAGTGCCCCCTAGGGGTGGGGAGGGGAAGTGCTGCCTCTCCTGCCTGGTAGTAGCGTTTGGAGAAGATTGTGTATTGCTTAATATCACCTCTAGGGGGAGCTCAAGCCCGGTTTCCCCATTCTTCGGCTGGGTCTGGATGGAGAATAAGATAGTGAATAGATGGAGCTGGGGATGTAGTTCTTTCCTACCATGTGTGAGACCCTGGGTTCAATTCCCATCTCACACACACGCGCGCGCAAATTGCGAATCATGGACCAACCCTGGAACACAGCAGACTCCTGTTGCCAGCTAAGCTCTATCAATAATAGCTGCATGATTTTATTTTATTTTTTGTAGTGGGGATCGAACCCACAGGGACTTAACCATTAAGCCCTTTTTATTTTAAGACATGGTCTCACTAAATTGCTAAGGCTGGCTTTGAACTTGTGATTCTCCTGCTGAAGCCTCCTGAGCCACTGGGGTTACAGGCATGCACCACCACCCCCAGCTAGCTGCATGATCTTGAGTAGTCATTTTCCCTGAGCTTCGTCCTTTGATAAAATGGGGCTCTCAGAATGGCCGTTTCATAGGAAAGTCATATGATAAATTGAGATAACAAAACTAATCATCTAAAATAAAGCCTAGTATATTGCAGGTGCTCCACAGATGGTACCTCTACTAAAAGATTCAAAGCACATGGTTGGGCCATATGCTAGGGGAGTGTAAAGAGATTTTAAAAAGAAACAGGCGTGGTGGCACACACCTGTAATCCCAAATGCTTGGGAGGCTGAGGCAGGAGGATGGCAAGTTCAAAGCCAGCCTCAGGAACTTAGCGAGGCCCTAAGCAACGTAGTGAGACTCTGTCTCAAAAAATTTAAAAACCAAATAAAATAAAAAGTGGTTAAGTGCCCCTGGGTTCAATCCCTGGTACAAAAAAAAAAGGGGGGGGGGAGATTAAAAAGAGAAGTAGAGGGGGAAAACTCTGTTTGTTTGTTTTTCGAACCAGGGATTGAACTCAGGGGCACTCCACCACTGAGCCACATCCCCAGCCCTATTTTGTATTTTATTTAGAGACAGGATCTCACTGAGTAGCTTAGGGCCTTGCTAAGTTGCTGAGGCTGGCTTTGAACTTGCGATCCTCCTGCCTCAGCCTCTTGAGTCGCTGGAATTACAGGCGTGCGCCACTGCGCCCAGCTGGAAAACTCTCTTGGCCAATTCTTTCCTCCAAACTTCAGGATTACTTTTCTTTCTCTTCCCTCCAATGAATCCAGTGCTGGATCTGCCTTCCCCATGGACAGGTCACTTGGAAGGTGGATTCTGGTTGGATAGAGTGGAAGAAAGAGATGGAAAAGATGGTCAGAGATGACAACTGGTTCTATGTTGTCAGATGAGCCAGGATCAGAATGTGGGGCTGGACAAAAGGAATGAGGGATGGCAAGTGGCTTTCCTTTTGCAAGCCCAGTCTGATTTGGGGGAGTGGATGCATATCCTGAGAAGGAATCTGGAGCCCCATGAAAAGAGGGGCATTGTGATAAATCCACATTCCCCCTTTGATTGTAGGACAGGGGCCTGGTGGCACACAGACCATGAGTTTGCCCTCTGCAGCCTGGCAAAGTGCTGTCAGTCAGGGTCTGTCAGTGCTGGTCTGTCAAACATTTGAAACTGGTCTGCAACAAGATAAGAATTGAAGTTGCAAGTGTTTAGAGATATTTATAGCAATCAAACAGAATAATTTCCCCTTATTGAAACCAATAAAAAATGAGCTTTTATTATGATGCCTTATTTTCTCATTTATTTCTAGTAATTCATTTTTATTGTGTTTTATATAAAGAAGCCCTTTTGGCTCCTTACAGATTCCCAAACTTATCAGGATAGGAGATGACAAAGTAAAAAAGGGTAGCAGTTGCTTGGATTTCTGCAGAACCTCAGGGTATCACAGCGGTCTGTGAATGGTGGGGAGTGTTGAACTTGGGGACCCTGACAGCCTTTGCCTCAGAAAATAGCCAATAAACTGAACAGTTCCAGTTTGTTTTTTGACTTTTTCCTCCCGTGTTAGCCAGCTTTTATATTGCAGTGGCCAAAATAGCTGACAAGAGCAACTTAGAGGAAGAACAATTCATCTTGATTTACGTCTTCAGAGGTTCAGTTCATAGTAGAAACATGGCAGAAGGACATGGCAGAGGAAAGCTTCTTAGCTCATCACAGCCAGGAAGGAGAGAAAGAGGGAGGGAGGGAGGGGTAGAGAGAGAGAGAGGGAGGGATGGATGGAGGGAGGGAGGGATGGAGGGAGGGAGGGATGGAAGGAGGGAGGGGTAGAGAGAGAGAGAGGGAGAGGGAGAGGGAGGGAGGGAGAGAGAGAGAGAAGAAGGGAAGCGGAGAGAGAAAGAGAGAGAGAGAGATACCTGGGAGAAGATACCTAGGTCCCATTCCCAGTAGTCAGTTCACCTACCAACGGATTAATCCATTAAGTGGATTAATCCACTGATGAGGTCAGAGCCCTCATGATTCAATTATTGCTTAAAAGCCCTATTTCTGAACTTTACTGCATTGGGGACCATGATTTCAATACAAGAGCATTTGGGGAACATTCCAATCCATACCATAATACAAACCAGATGTTGGTTGTTTGGGGGAAAGTGAGGCAGATCAACAAATAAGACTTAAGTTCACCAGAAGTTTCCAAGGCAGAATTGTTGGAATGGGTCTGTAGCCTCCTGTGGATATTATGAGAAGAGGACACATACTTGGGTCTGTTTATATCCCCTTGAGATGAACCACTGCATGCACAACACAGGTGGCCGGTATGGTGGGCCCCCTTCTGTCTCAAACCTGGATCCTTAGAGGTAAGGTACTTTTACTGTGTTCAATTCAGTTATAGATGTGAGCAATCTGATTTCTATTGCAAGCTGAATAGTCTAGGACATGACAATTCTCAGTAAATTATTTATATCGAAGTCATAAAATACAAAGCCATGAGAGGGAAATGCAGAGAAAAGTCAAAAGCTTAGCAGAAAACTGTAATTGTGTAGGTAGACAATCCACAGAAAGGATGGGTGGGTGGTTGACAGCCCTGCCCCTCACCTGGGAGCTCTTTCAACTCCACCAGAAGCAAGAACATCTTCCCTGCAGCTGAGAATTTGCACATTTGGTTCCAGAAGCTGCATTCTCAGGAAGAATTCTCTGGGAGCAGTAATGGTAGAGGCCACATGTTTTGATGGTCCAGAGCTTGGGATGGAATCAGATGTACCTGAGTGTGAATCCTGGATGCAGGGGTGGGGGGCGTAGCTCAGTGGTAGAGCACTTGCCTAGCATACAGGACACCCTGGGTTCCTGCAAATCATCATCATCCTGGATCCACTGCTCATTAGCTGTGCCATCCTGGGCAAGTTGTCTTACTTTTCTGGCTCATAGTTTCTTCATCTTTAATAATGGGGTAATATATTGGTACTGGGGATTTTACCCAGGGGGGCTTTACTACTGAGTTATATTCCCAGTCCTTTTTTACTTTTTATTTTGAGAGAGGGCCTCACTAAGTTGCTGAGGGCCTTGCTAAGTTGCTGAGTTGGGTCTTGAACTTGTGATCCTCCTGCGTCAGCCTCCCAAGATGCTGGGATTACAGGTGTGCACCACTGTGCCCAGCTTAATCATGAGATAATATTAGGACTTCTTCCTAGGGTATTCAGGATCTAAAGTAATAAATACCAAGGAACAAATACTGAAGGCCCACTAGGGGATTTTCTTAGCGATTAGGTCCACTCCAGTGATCTCTAAAAAGTTGAACTGGGTTGAACATGAGAGATCATCTGTTCCAATTGTCTTATGTTTTTGGATGTGGGAATTGAAGTCCAGTGAAGGGAGCGAAATTGTTTATGATTAATTATTCAGTTAGCACCAGGAGTGGGTCTAGACCCCAGTTTTCTGGATTTGCCAGCCAGCTTAAAAAAAACATTTGTCATTCCAGTTGGAAAGCTCTCTGAAGCCAAAATGATTTCCTAGGCTTTAATCTATGTACATGTGCATGGGGGTGCAGATCAGCATCTCAACTCACTAGAGCACTAGTACCTTATGAATACTGAGTCATCCTAAGGAAAGATGGTGCCCTAGTGTGTTAGATAGCTTTCTGTTACTGTGACAAAATACCTGACAGAACAAACTTAACAAGGGGAAGGGTTTATTTTGGCTTACAGTTTCAGAGGTTTCAATCCAAAGTTGTTTGACCCTGTTGCATAGTTGCACGGTAGAGGCGGCCTGTTAACCTCATGGCAGCCGTGAAGTAAAAGGGAGAAAGGAAGGGGCTGAGTCCCAATATCCCCTTTGAGGACATGCCCCCAAAGACCTATGACCTACGTTCTCTTGGACCTTGGACTCAGCTCCTGACACTTGTGTCTGGGTTCTAGCAAGGAGAGGGCTGTAGGGGAACTGATTACCAAATATCTATAATGTTGTAAGCACAAGTGATACTATCACGTAGCAATTCTATATGAAGGTGGCATTGAGACAGGAGAGAAACATTTGCTGAACTTGGCTGCAATGTAACGGGGCAGGTTGACTCCGGAGGCTCCCCCAGCTGTGGCAGAAGGTGGTGATATTCAGAGGTGAGACCGAGATACTCAGTGGAGTCAGGGCAGTGCAGGTGAAGGTCACTACGGTGGAGGTAGGTTTATTTGAGTTGTAGTAGACACTGCTAGTTGCTTATCTACTACCATCCTCCACTCTTGGTAACTGACCTACCATTTTGTTCAGAGGTAAAATGCTGGGCTCAGATCTGAGTCAACTGGAATCACTCTATATCTCACTTTCCCAGGCTCCCTTGAAGTTGGGAGACACCATGTGACCTAGTTTGTGTGACCTGGTTTTGGTCACATGGTCTACAATCTGCTTTGGGGACTCATGGGAACGTGTTCTAAGTATAAACATGAGAATCGTTGTCCCCTTTACTTTTCTTCCTACCTTGAATGTAGATGTGATGTCTGGAGCTGCAGCAGCCATTTATTTCGACTGTCCTTTAGGTGACTCCTTAGGTAAGCATACAAACACCTTCTATTTTTATGTCACTATAGTCAGGTTTTCTGTTTTGGGGGGCAGAAGACCTCCCAAATTTGATAAAGGACATATGGAAAGAATATCTGCTGTAGGATCCAAGGAATTGTTGATTTGGGGAAGGAAGAGGGTTCTACAGAGTGCTCTGATATTTGTCATTGCAATTTGGGTTATATTGTAGCAGTTAAAAAATGAGAACCAGGGCTGGGAATGTAGCTCAGTGGTGGAAAATGTAACTAGCATACCTGAGGCTGTGGATTCTATCTCCAACAGTGCAAAAGAAAAGAAAGGAAGAGAGAGAGAGAGAATATGAGAGAGATATTGATCCAAAGCTATTGATCCAAAGCAAGAAATGTTAAGGGGCATAGTTATTGGAAAAGAAGTATCATTTACATCTGAAAGATTGTATACAAACACTATTAAATTAATAAATGGATTTAGCAAGCTCACTGGATAGAAGGTCAGTATTTAAATATCATTTTAGCTAGGTACAGTGGTGCATACCGGTAATCCCAACTAGTCAGGAAGCTGAGGCAGGAGGTCAGCCTCAGCAATTTATCAAGACCCTTTTCCAAAATGAAAAATGTTTTTTTTAAAAATGGGGGGCTGGGGGTGTAGCTCAGTGGTAAAGTGCCCCTGGGTTCAATCCCCCATACTGCAAAAAAGCCAAAGAAATTGAGGCTTAGAGCTGGGGACGGTGGCACATGCCTGTCATCCCCAGCAGCTCAGGAGGCTGAGGCAGGAGGACCACAAGTTCAAAGCCAGCCTCAGCAACTTAGTAAGGTCCTGTCTCAAAATAAAAAAGAAAAAGGAGCTGGAGATGTAGTTCAGTGGTTAAGAGCACCCATTGGTTCAATTGCTTCTACTAAAAAATAAAAAAAAAAGAAAAAATAAAGAGCTGGGGATGTAGCTGAGTGATAAAGCACGCCTGAATTCAATCTCCAGTACCAAAAAATAAAACAAAAAATAGAAAGAAAGAAAGAAAGAAAGAAAGAAAGAAAGAAAGAAAGAAAGAAAGAAAGAAAGGAAGGAAGGAAGAAAGTCAGGCTGGGGATGT
>JAJEJO010002698.1:327881-347338 GCA_020662805.1 Glaucomys volans
GAGTTGGCCTCTTACTTTCCGTGTCCTTGGATAAATAACACCTTTGACTCAGTTTCTTCATATGTGCCTTGGAGAAGAAAATAAGACTTCATAGAATTTGTTGCAAGGAGCAAATAGAGTTAATAGGAGTTAAAACTGTGCCTGGCAAATAGCACTCTACCAAGGTTACCAGTTAATTTTTTTTTTTTGTGGTGTTGGGGATTGAACCCAGGGCCTTGTGCTTGCGAGGTAGGCACTCTACCAACTGAGCTACATCCCCAGCCTGCCTGTTAATATTTCTGTTATGGGATCAGTCTGCGGCCCAACCCTGGTAAGAAACAAAGGTTACACTTGATGGCAAGAACCTGGAAAAGATTCAATCCCCAAAATGATTTTAAAAAGAAGAAACCAAGACAATCTTCTAAAGAATTGGCTTTCCCCCATGGTGCTGGGGATTGAACCCAGGGCCTTAGTGCTTGCAAGGCAAGCACTCTGCCAACTGAGCTATATCCCTAGCCCAAATTGGCTTGTTTTTAAAAAAATTTAATGCTGGAAATCAAACCCAGGGCCTTGTGCATGTTAGGAAGGTGCTCTACCACTGAGCTACACCCCCAGCCCCAAGGATTGACTTATATGCTTGTTAGCTAAATGGTTTCCAGACCAACATGGATCCAAGCCAACAAATGACCTTGAAATTCACCACAGACTCCAGTTTTTCGCCAGCTTGTTAGCTAGCTCTGAACTTGAGGGAAGACATTTCCTCATTACCTTGCAAGGTCTATAAAATAAGAAAATTTGAATTTCTTTGCTCAGTAATTTGGTTAGCTAGTTGAAAGCCAGAAATTGAAACTTGATCCTAGGTTCTTGGTTTGCCATTGTCCCGGTCAAGACGTTCCTAGATGTGGGTTCCTGAAGTTCAGATTGGAGTGTCAGGATCTCCAATTAGGCCTTTGCTAGCTCATCATCTGGAAAGATCTCCCTTTTCTCCTTCTCATGACTATTCCCCTTTAAGCCTTTCCTCTAATTATGGAAGGAGACCTTTTGTCCTGCCCTAAAAGGGCTCTCAGGATTCAGAGATCAGACAGGAGAGGTAGACAGTGGTGGATCCTGGGAGTCACCTTGTGCAGGACACAGAACCATGGTATGCCCGGGGGGAAGGGATAAAATAAGAACTAATAACAATACTGCTTTTAGAACAGAACTCTGCCAGCTGGTTCAAAATGTCACAGGGTCTCTCTCTTTTTTTTTTTTGATAGGAAATGAAATGGCCAGGCTTGTAGTTGTTTCTGCATGAATCCTTCAGTACAGAGGGCTTGTCGCTGAAGATCCCTGGGGCAAATTAAAACCGCACAAAGCTGTGATGGAAAAACCATAGACAAGAGGTTCAGAACAACTTCTCTTTCAGGTGCTGGCCCTGCTTCAAAGCGGGGTATGTTCATTAGTTTGTGTCTTTGGGGTCCTCCAGCTGTCTCAAAGTCGGAGCCTTTCATGGCTGTGGAGCGGGAACTTGGGGAGATGAATGTGGGTACCCAGGACCAGCTGGGCTCTGTTTCTCCTGGGCTCAGCGGGGAAGAAAGATTATTACACTCCACGGAAACTAGGGTTGGGTTCAGACCCCCTGCTGTGCCATGACCCATGGAGTGGCCTTGGACTTGACTTATGAACTTGAATCCCTTGCCTATTGACAGAAGTCCAGAGTACCTACTTCATACATGACATAATGCACGGAAAGGGCATAACATTGTCCTGCTCAGAGCAGAACCTCCGTCAATGCGTAAATGATATTTTTTGGGGGGGTGCTGGGGATTGAATTGGACCTCATGCCTGCTAAGCACATGCTCCACCACACTCCCAGCCCTGATGGCGTTTATTTTTATTATTTGTGTCATGTGGTGCCTCTCTCTCATGGTTTCTGAAATTACAGCCAGGCCTCCTTACCATCCCTTCCCCATTTGGAATCTTCCAAATGAGTTTTGTGGTTGGGATGTCTGTCTGCCTCCGGAGGTCTGGTGTTTTCGTTAATCAGGCCACAGACCTGCGTCCCTTGGAGACATCTCACTGGGATAATTGGTAAGAAATTGAGTTAGGGGCTGCTACAGTTTTCTCAAGGTTGTCCAATTGTGTGTCCCTCATTGTGGGATCAGGACAGCCTGTCTTTTGTCTCCATGCTTTCAAAGGCTGTAAGCGTGGGTGTGAGGTGAGCACAGGCCTCAGCAGCTGCTCATACCATTTGGAGAGTTGCCAGCGAGAGAGGGAAGTGGCACACACCCACGCCTGTCTGCTTTTGTCTGCCCACAGCTGGGAATAAGAGCAGGAATCGCTCTCCTGGATGACACCCTGCTTGTGCCGGTGGCCTGCCCCACCTTGTGCTTGCAGATTCTAGCTTCTGACCCTAGCCTTATGTTCTTTGGGCATTGATGGCTGGGATCTCCCCAACTCCCTGCCAATAATGACCCTATTTGTGAAGTCTCCCTTTTCACGGCTAGTAACAATCATATATATAATAATAATAATGGTGACCACTTTGTGTACTCTTTCACATGATACCTGGCTATGGAATCAGTATAGGCCTAGATTCATGTTATGGCTTGGATCTGGAATGTCCACCCCCAAAAGTTCCTGTGTTGGAAGCATGGTCCCCAATGCAGTAAGGGTCAGAGGTGGGGCTTTTAGGCCATGATTGGATCATAAAGTTCTATCCTCATTGGTGGATTAATCCATTAGATGAGCTAATCCATTTAGAGCTGAATCAACTACTGGGAAATAGGACCTAGTTGGAGGAAGTAGGTCACTGGGGGCATGTCCTGGAAAAGGTTCATCTTTTCTCTGGTCCCTTCCTCTTTTTCTCTCTTTGCTTCCTGTTGCCTTGAGCTGAGCAGCTTTCCTCCTCCATGCCCTTCTGCCAGGATGTTCTGCCTCACCTCAGGCCCAAAGCAACAGAGCCAGTTCCCCAGCTGCCAAGACCAGAAACCACAGTGGAGCATTGAAGCTGCAGAGTGGCGGCTGGGTGGGGTTGGAGTGCTGGCAGCAAGCACAGTTTGGGTTGCGTGGAGGCCCCCATGTAGCCACTGTGGGCCAGCGCAGAGGCGAGCCAAGGCTGGCCTGTCATCCTTCCACGGCCAGGCCTGGGCACAATATGGACACTTGATCAATGCAGAGCTCCAGCCCTATCCCAGACCTTAATGGCCTGCTTTCTGACCTGCCAGGAGAAAACTGGGACTCAAGAATTGACCAATAGTGTCAGAAGTTCCCAAGCCCTAGTTAGCATAAATTTGGACCAATAGCAGTGAACCAAGGGCTATATAAACTCCCTTGACTATCACCTTGCCTCAGAAAAGATGGGCTGTTAGGGTTTCTTGTTACTCTGCTAGAGGTCCGTTCCTGTTTTTGATAACCCTGCTGTTATACTCTCTCACCCTGCTCTGTGGATTTTGTTCTTTAAACTCATGAGACAAAAGCCCGGGTTAATGGTGACGTGTGGGAGTCCGCTCCAACTCTGCAGCGTGTGGCCCTCCATTGGCTTTGGAACACTTTTTGGTTATAGAGTCCTGTGAAGACTTCACCTGTCAGCAGAAGCAGCAAATTGAGTTTTGTCTCAAAGCTTCAGTTTCAAGACCCTGAGCCAATTTTTTTTTCTCTTTGTTGTTTTTGATGGATATTTTGGTTAGTGACCAAAAACTGACAGTTTAGCTAGAATTACATGACTTTGACCTAAACCAATGGTTCTCAAACTTTGCTACGGGGTCATCACTTGGCATCTGCAGGGGATTGGTTCCAGAATCTCTTGTGAGTACCAATATCCACAGATGCTCTAATCCCTAGTGTTTGTGTAGAATCTAGGCAAAATCCTCCTATATACTTTAAATCTTCTCTGGATGACTTACAATACTCAATACAATGGAAATATCACATAAGTCGTGGTTATACTGTATTACTTAGAAACAATGATGAGAAAAAAAGCCAACATATGGTCAGTTTAGACACATTATTTTTTCACTAATATTTTCTATCCACTGGTGGTTGAATTTTCAGATGTAGAACTTCAGGATATGGAGAGTTGACTATAAAGTAGACCCTCCTGGAGAGGCTTTGAAAAGCCCAATTCCCAGGCCCACTCCCTATCATTTACACCAGAATTTCTGGGGGAAGGATGCTAACATGGGCCTGTGCTGGGGACAGGTAGCTAACTTTGCAGGCTGGCTCTCAGTGGCTCAGTGTGGACCTCAGACCTACCACATTGACACTACCTGGGAGCTTGTTAGAAATCCTCATCCTCAGGCTAAGGATGTAACTTAGTGGTAGCACGCTTGCCTAGCATGTGGAAAGCCCTGGGTTCCATCCCCAGCACCATAATAATGTTGCTAATAATAATAATAATAAAGTAGAAATTCTGATCCTCCAGTCCCATCTCTGACCTACTGAATCATAATCCCCAGAAGATTCTTCTGCATCTTCACATGCATGGAAGGAGCACTGGTCTAAGACTCGCTTTCCTTGTCAGTGAGGTGGGGAAAGTCTAATGTCCACAATTACCCGCTCATAACATAAGCTCAAACTAACCTGCTCATCAGTTAAGAGTCTGGTGGAATGTCTGATGAAATTATGGTTTCATCAGGACTCACCCTAGTCCTACAAAATCAGAATGGGCAGGGTAAAGGTTTGGGAAGATGTGTTTGTACTACACTGCTCATGAGTAATTCTCCAAATCAGATGCATTTGAGAAACAATGAGTTATAAAGCTTAAAGGATTATTATCAGAGTTAAATGAGGACATAGAGATCTGGTTTGGGTTATCATACAAATATATATATTTATATAAATATATAGAGAATTGACCATTGTG
This sequence comes from Glaucomys volans, assembly GCA_020662805.1. Lineage (NCBI taxonomy): Eukaryota > Metazoa > Chordata > Mammalia > Rodentia > Sciuridae > Glaucomys > Glaucomys volans. Next base: position 332,704 of record JAJEJO010002698.1, read on the forward strand.
TGAAATGATATTAGCTGCTTTGTGTACACTCTGATTTGAGACAAATGTTGTCTCCATGTTCCAGAGAAAGAAACCAAATTTCAGAGAAGAAAAGTGATGTACTCTGGATTGCATGGCTGGGGCATGACTGAGCCAGATTGACTCCAAAGCTTGTGCTCTCCCCACACCTGACTATCATACAAGCTGAGTTCATGCTTTTCTTTCCCTTCAGAAACATTTTAACCTTTAAGTCAGCTATGAAAATTCCAGATTCATCTACCAATTCACCCACCCACTCAGTTTATTCGCCAAATTTTTACTGAGCATCTGCTCTTGACAAGACACAATGCTGGGCAGTGGGGATACAACAGCAAGCAAGACAAGCCCAGCTTGCCCAGCAGGGTGGTGCACACCTGTCATCTCAGTGCCTTGGGAGGCTGAAGCAGGAGGATTGTAAGTTGAAGGCCAGCCTAGGCAACTTAGCAAGATCCTTTCTCAAAAAAAGAAAAACTCAGCATCTCCACATCATGCATATCCACAAAACGCTAATTAAAAAAATATATATATATGTATATATACATATATATATATATATATCAGAAAGATCTGTAGAGTAGAGGGAAAGGAACAGGGGGAGGGAGAAAGGGAGGGGAAGAGGAAGTACTGGAGATTGAATTAGAACAAGTTATATTCATGCTTTCATAATCATGTCAAAATAAATCTTAATGTTTTATATAAATAAAAAGAACCAATAAAAAAAGACAAGTTCAACTCACAGGTACTTAGGGTTCAGTGATGAAGGTAAAGAACACACAAGTACCCCACCTATGTATGCACAGGAAAAATCACCCATCCACCCATGCATCCACCCATCATCTATCCAGCCACCCATCCATCCATCTATTCATCCATCTTCCATCCATCCATCCATCATCCATCCATATATCCTTCTATCCTTCCTTCTGTGTTCCCATACTACCTTATTTATATTTTATTATAGCCAATGCTGACTATAAACATTTGATCTAATGTCCATTGGGTAGTATTTTAACTAAATAAGTTATGCTGCCGTAGTGAACGCTGGAATCTCAGTGGTTGAACACAACAAAGACTTATGCCATTTTGAAACAGCTATGGTAGGTTAAATTTCATACATCATGAAATTCACCTATTTAAATATGGAATTTAATGGATTTTAATGTATTCAGTTAGGCAAGCTTTCCCACTATCTAATATTAGAACATTTTTTGTCACCCCCAAAAGAAACCCTGTATCCATTAAAAGTTACTTCTTATTATCTCTCTCAACACAATTCCCAGCAACTGGTAATGTACTTCCTGTGTCTGTCTTTGTCTTTTCTGGGCATTTCATATAAATGGAACCTATACCATTCGGCCATTTGTGTCTGGTTTTCAAGGTTTATCCAGGTTGTAGCATGGATCAATAGTTCTTTCCTTTTTATTGCTGCATAATATTCCATTGTATAGCATACCACATTTAATTTATCCATCTCTCAGCTTATGGACATTTCGGTTGTTTTCTTTTGGGACTATTATGAAAATGTTATTCTTTGAGTGGCAAAAGTCCATGGGAATCCAGATCCAACACCCCACACAGCCCTCCCCACCCCATTATGAAACCCAGGGACCCAGGCTGCTTCAATTTTGTAGCTCCATCTCAACACAAGATCTCCACATTTACCACGGTAGGAACAGAGACGAAAGAAATTCCCACCTGCTCTTGGATGCTTAGGCTTGGAAATTAAATATGTCACCTCTACTTATAGCCTGCTGGCCAGCACTGGTCACATGGCCCTGCATACTTGCGAGAGAACTGGGTAATGTGGTTTCTTTCTATGTGATCAGAAAGGGGAGAAGAGGAACCAGATAGGGGTGAGCACAGTAATTATCCCAGGCAGCCTAATAATTTGGCATCCATTTAAACCATTATTCTTCAAATATCTGTTAAAATATATTTGGAGAAGAGACTGAATGTTGTTGGGTGTTAAGAATGAAAACAAATAAGACTCTTGGCAGTATTTGGTCTCTCTGCTGTCCAACAAAACAGCTCTGGATTCAAGCGAACATCTCCATTCAGCAAAACATAAGACCTGCAGCCAGTCTGAACCTTCCAATCTAAAAGATGAGGTAAGTAGCCACAGATCTTGAATCGTGCTTCCTGGGAATCTTATCATCTACCTAAGTGGCTCCTCAGAGAATTCCTCCCAGCTAATGACAGAGTTCTCCTGAGCAGGAGCAGTAAAGATAGTGGGGCAGAAAAGTTCACTTTCTAGCCAGCATCTATTCTCCTATTCTTCTTTCTTAAGGTAATATAGTAATAGGAACTAGCTGCTTACCCAGTAAACATTATCCTTTTTTTTTTCTTAATAACAGAATTTTAGGTGGAAGAACGTGCACACATGCAAAACTATTTCTCAGTCTCCTGTGGAGATAAGAGTGAACAAATCACTACTTGAGTGGGGTTTTCAGGAAAGTTCTTTGATTGTTCAGAGTCACTCTTTGTAATCATGCCCTTTCCTAATACTTGAATTGTGGATATGATGGCTGGAAATGCAGCATCAGTTTTGTCAACATGAGGCAACTTTGAGGATGGGTACATAAAATAAGAAAGAGTGTGGAGCTACCAGACCTGCCCTTAACTACCAACTTCCAGACTTCCTTTATGTAAGAGAAAAAAGAAAAAAATGTGTTTAAGCCATTGGAATGGAATCTCTGATATAACTGTTGTAACAGTCGGTCATCGCCTCCAGCATTGTGGCAGAGGGAAAGAGATAAAGAAAGAAAAGGAAAGATGAAGAGGGGCAAGAACGGACAAGGACGACACAAGGACCTTTGTCCCAGGAACCTAAAGGAGGAATGAAGTTGTGAAGGGAAAGGAAAACAACTGGGGAGATCATTAGAGATGGAAGCAGGTGAGTGGTTTGGAATGCTGACGTAGAATCAGCGCCAAGTTCAAACCTTGAGTGACTGGGCACAAAGTAGGTGTTCAATGCACAAATGGCGAGACAGAGGCTTTTGGTAACCTGACCAAGGTCACAGCTAATAAATGTTAACAGTCATGATGTGCTCATCTGTGCTCAAAACCTCACTGTTTGAACCATGATGGGTAGTCTTGCCACAGGTCCAAAAGCAATAGGGCCAACAGGCCATGAACTGAAACATCTAGAACTATAAGTTAAAATAAAACCTTTCCTCCTTATAAAGTGATCATCTCAGGTGTGTCTGTCACAGTAACAGAAAACTGATCAGCACACTTGGCAAACCAACTAGGTTCTCAAAGTCTAGTCATAAATCTGCTTGCTCTAAGTTCACAGGGACACTGTACAAGTGACTGCTCTGTGAACAGAGAGCAGAGCTGTGCCTTTCTGCTCGAGCAGAGTGCTTGCCTGAGTTTGTAATAATGCAAGGCCATGGGCTGAAATTTCATGTTATTGAACTTCTGTATGATGCCATTAATTACTGTTATTGTGATTAGCTGAGCACATACTAAGTGTTGAATACCATGTTAAAAAAAAAAACTTCCACTTATTCTGTTATGTAAATTGCACAATTAGTCCTAGGAGATAAATAATAACCTTTTTATTTAGCAGATGAGTGATTTGAGGCCCAGAGTGGATTCAACTTGCTGAAGGCATTGTGGGTAATACGTGGCAGAATCAGGAAACAGATTCCAGTGTAATTGAAGATAAAGCTGGAGCTCTTTCCACCGAGTGACATTTTGCTGGGAGTGGCAAGACCAAAAGGCCAGGCACAACAGACAGGAGGGGCACAGAGAGGCCTGGACAGTCGGTGCAGGCTTAATGTCTCACAGCTGCTTGACACATGGAAATTAGGCCTTTTGTGCTGTACTTGATTATTCTTTATTAGTCTATCAATCAACATCACAAGTTTCATTTAAAATCTTCCAGGCATTGAACCCAGGGGCACTTTACCACTGAGTTACATCCCCATTTTGATTTAAAAGTTTTTTAAAATTTTTGAGACAAGAGGGTCTTGCTGAGTTGCAGAGGGTTTTGCTAAATTGCTGAGTCTTGAACCTGTGATTCTCTTGCCTCAACCTGTGGAGTCACTGAGGTTATAGGTGCATGCTGTGGTACCTGGAAAATCTTCGGACATTTAACAGTCAGTTGGTGAAGGATTTGGAGTCTGGCTACCTGTGTGGTTTTCTTTGTTTTTGTGTGTGTGTGTCTGTGTGTGGTGCTGGGGATTGAACCCAGGGCCTTGTGCTCCTGAGGCAAGCACTCTACCAACTGAGCTATATCTCCAGCCCCTACCTGTATGTTTTGTTCAACATTATCAATAATTTGCATGTGTTCTTGGAAAAGTCATTTAAAGTCATTAGGTTTCTGGGCCCTACCTTTGTTTTTGGTACCAAGGATCGAATCCAGAGGTGGTTAACCACTGAGCCACATCCACAGCCCTTTTTATTTTTTATTTTGAGACAGGGCCTCGCTAAGTCGCTGAGGCTAGCTTTGAATTTGTGATCCTCCTGCCTCAGCCTCCTGAGCCACTGGGATTACAGGCGTGTACCACCACGCTTGGTTCTACCTTTTTAAAATATGAAGGTAAGATTATATAGGGTAGGGAGTTGGGAGGATCACAGGAGACAGTATATTGTGCATTGATATTTAATTAAATATAGCTCTTATAGGCACAATACTAGACAGCAGTGGGAAAATGAGAAGATACCAAGACATAAGAATTTTCTTAAAAAGTGAATATTCTTAGTGGACGGTAGGCACCAGCAGCCAGTTAGCCCCATGCCTACCTGCCCTCTGATTTTCCCAGCGTCCTTTGCAGCTGGGATGGCCATGTGACCCAGTTCTGGCCAATGAGATGAAAGTGTTGAGACTTACTTTTCCAGCTTAAATAAACAGATGGGGTTCATGGCATCCTTTCTCCCTTGAACGTGGGAGGTGCAACCATCTTCAGACCACAGAGATAGGCCAAGGGAACTGCGTAGATGCTGGCCCTGATAGTGCCCTGCTGCTAAGCCAGCAGCCACCCACCTCCAGACATCTTATTTTATGAGAAAAAGAAACTCTTGTTATTTTAAGCCACTGCTGGTTGGGTACTCTGAAACTTCCACTGTAGCTATTACATTAATATACTTACATCATCCAGATATCATAGCTGCCAACACTTTGGCGTGGATCTTCTCAGGTCTTTTCTAATGTACCCACGGCAGGACAATATTTTGAATTATTAAGAAGCTTCTTCCTCCTAACACATGTTATCTCGTGTCTTGTGTTTTACACTTCTCATTCAGCCTTTTACAGGCATTATCCACAAAGGACAATAAATATTCTACACAAACATAAAACCAAAGTCCTAGCCACTTATCAGGGGATTGGAAAATTTACAGCAGGGACAAAATTTGGAAGCCAAAGTACTTTTTATTCACAAGAAACGGAAGGTTTTAGCTAGATTTGCAACCACCTGACTTTGCGTATAAAAGAGCAAACCTGCAAGCTTCAGTGCACAATGTTTGTAAGAGAAACCTCAGAGTAAAGAAGAGATATAAATCAAATCCTCTGGATTCCAGGATGACACAGACAACAATCAGAAAGCTACATCTGGAAAGAAGAGGGAGAATTAGAGGGATGAAAAGAGAGGTGACATTCTGCGTCAATTCTGAGAAGGGGCTCAGAGCTCTGTCCCACACCTGGCACTGGGAATGCTCAGTAGGTTTAGCAAGAATACAAAAGCAGAAGGCCCTGGAGCCTCTTCGCTCATGTGCAAGTTCATTTTAGTCACTGCATGTCAAACCTGGTATCTTGAAGGTCAAAGTAACCATTGCTCTGATAAGGATGAGGGCATCCTTTCAGATGTGGGAAAGCATCTGAGAATTTCCCATGGACCTTTGCAACAGGTGCTCAATGGGCTGAAAATAAATTGCAACAAAGTAAACCTGGAGCACATGGACATCCTGACTGGCAGCCAGGGCAGGACCATGGGCTTTAGCAGAGGTTGCCAGAGCTTGAGGATGAGGACCAGGGAAGATGGATTGCAAAAGCTGGGGAAGAATAGAGGGCAAGTGGGAGACCAGGTGTTCCTCTGGATTTCAGGATGACACTTACATCTACCCAAGAACTCAAATCACCCCTAGAGAGCAGGGAAGGAGCAGGGAATGGGAGAATCTTGAATGGATCCCTTTATATCAGGAAGTGTCTGAGTTACTTTGAATGCTACGATCACATTTTCTCATCAGGAGTGAAACACATGAGCCTGAGTAAGTTCACCTTGAAGAAATAAAGTTTCATTTTATTTGTAAAGTTGGGGGTTGCAATCATAGGCTGGCATGACAAAAACCTAAGCACTCTATCACTGAGTCATAGAACACCCCTAGCCCCTGAAAGGTTTTTAATGAAACTATTTTATGAACATCCAACTATGTATTCTGTGAATTCCCTCATTACCACATATGCCTGCTTTTACAATATACATACCATTTCCTGCATGCAAGGATATTATACATTCAGTTTTGCAAATTTACGTTCCCCCAAAATATTATGGGCAGCCTTTTACCTCTGTAAATCTTAATCTATAATTATTTTTGAACATTTTTTGAAAACTTTGAAAATCTAATATGAATTATATGCCCCAAAAAAGGTACATATGTATCCACACTAAGATGTGTGTATATAATTTATGAATATTATTTAAGAACACAAGGTTAAGAATTCCTGGTAAGCAATAACAGTTTTCAGTAACTGCATAGTATGTAATATATCACCACCAATTTATTTCATCAGCTTCCTATTGAATTTAGACTGTTTCCAGTGTGTCTTTACTATACATGATCTCTATGATAGATTCCTAGAACTTGAATTACTAGTAACCTGAGAAGTGTTTCTTCTGCAGTTAACAGATAATAGTACTTTGTTTTGTCACTAACAATGGAATCAGGAAGAAGCCCAGGGCAGACTTATCATCAAAGCCCCATTCAGCCCAGGGCAGACTTAAGAATATCATCAAAGACCCATACACTTGCTGTCTTTCTGCTCTGCTGTACTTAGCTTTTTGTCTTGTCAACTTATGGTTACAAAACGGCTTCTGGAGCACCAGCTATCATATCCAGCCTTAGACAGGATAAAGAAGGAATAGGCAGTACCTTTTATCAACAAAGTAGACTTTTACTTAAATCTCAATAGCCTGATCTAGACCACGTGTCTGTAGGTAGCTAAAGGAGATTGCAAATGTAAATATTCCGTTGTTTTCCAGGCTATTTTAGTGGAGGCAGTTAAGGGAGATGAGTTTTGGTGGTGGGTTTTGGGTTAATCAGCCTGCTGCCCAGTGCCCAAGTTTCTAGGCGCTTTAAAGGAGTCGATCTATGGAAACAAAATACTTGAAAGGGCTTTATTAACCAAAAAAATTATGTGCAAATTGTGAGGTATATAATTTATTAGAGGCAATGCTGTGTTTTCTCAGAAGATTAAATGTGTAGTATTATTGCTAATCCCTGGGTGACTGCTTTGCTAATTGGCCACCTCTGCTCGGAAAGATATTGTTAAAATGCTCTTTTTATTAGAAACAGCTTTTCCATACCCAGTGACCAAATTGCTTGTTTAGACCCCGTTTTGATATTCCAGTCACTTCCCACAGGGTGTCAGGAAAACAACATTAGGCACCCAGCCCAGAGACCTGAGAGTATTTCTTAGCTCTGCCTCTGACCACAGAAGGTACTTCTCTAGGTTTTAGATTCCTGACCCAGTGAGGAGAATTTCTACTTCTCCACACTGCTGGAGGCACAAGGTGAGGAGAGCGGGGTACAGTGGCACATGCCTGTCATCCCGACTGGAGAGGAGAAGCAGGAGGATCATTAAGTTCAAGACCAGACTCAGCAACTTAGCAAGGCCCTAAGCAACTATGTGAGTGAGATCCTGTCTCAAATTAAAATATAAGATAGGCTGAGGATGTGGCTCAGTGGTAAAAGTACTCCTAGGTTCAATCCCCAGGGAATTCCAAAGGGAACTTGCCCCAAAGGAAAGTTGAATTCTTTTACCAGGAAAAAAAAATGTGTTCTGAAGAGGAATACAGATGGTGGTGGTGGTTGTTATCACTGTTCAGCAGTTATTCTTGCTGGCCATTTGGGGACCTGTTGATCAAAGTCAGGGCATTTGGATATGCCTGGAAGGTGGAATCTTCAGTCAATCTCATTTTGTTTCTTCCCCATCTCCAATATCTGTTTACATACACACTCATGCACACACAAACACACAGTTTAATAAAGGGATGGGTAAACTCCAAAGGGCCATATGTGTGCAAGTTGTTTGAGGCATGAATTGATACTTAGTAGGGGATAGTTCCAGGTCTACATGGAAAGGATTAGACTTATAAACGAGGAGAAATTAGAGAACCAGTTCTGTATGTGCTATTCATTTGACTATAAGTGACAGAAAACCCAATCCAAACTAATATAAGATATAAGGAATGTCTGCTAGCTTACATAACCAAAATGTTCAAGACATTTCTTTCTTTCAGAGCAATTCCTAAATTCCTGATAGTAAAACTCCCAGAAATTGCTCTGATTGGCCAAACTAGGATCATGTGATCAGCTCTCAGCCAATCACAGTAAACCAGAAAATATAGTACTTGCCATGGCTAGGTGTAGACTGTGTGCTGATTCCTGGAGTAGGAGATACTGTCCACCTTTAAAGTACATGGGCAAAAAAAAGAGAAAGAAAGAAAGCACTGAGAAGAAAGGCTGAGAAGAATGGCTGGAGATGGTAAGTTGAATTCTGGGTTAATTTGATTTTTTTTTTTTTTTTTTGGTTTTTTTTTTTGTGGTGGTGGGAATTGAACCCAGGGCATTGTGCTTATGAGGCAAGCATGAATTCTTTCACCAGGACAAAAAAAAAATCCAAAGGGAATGTAATGATTAATTTCATGTGCCAACTTGACTGGGATAAGGGAGGCCCAGATTGCTGATGAAATAGTAACTCTGGGAACATTTATAAGGGCATAAATGAAAGATATTAGCATTTGAGTCAGTAGACTGAGTTAGGAGGATGTACCCTCACCAATGTGGGTTGGCATCATCTAATTTACTGGAGCCTGAACAGAGCAAAAAGGCAGAGGAAAGAGAGGGAGGATGATCTTGCTCTCTCTTTCTCTCTCTCTCTCTCTCTCTCTCTCTCTCTCTCTGTCTGAGCTGAGATGTACATTTTCTCATGCCCTTGGATGCTACTGCATCTGGTTCTCAGAATTTCAGACTCAGACCAGAACCTACACCATTTTAATACCATCATCTGACCTTCATGCCTGGGCTGAATGATATCACCATTTGTCCCAGTTCTCCATCTTGCCCAGAACAGATCATGGGACTCCTTGGCCTCCATGACCACAGGAGCCAGGTTCTGAAATAAATTTCTTCACATATATCCTACTGGTTCTGTGTCTCTGGAGAAGCCTAATGCAGGATCAGTGCTTAACAGATCAAAACAGCAGATGCCCACTACAAATCTAATGTGCTTCTCATTGTGCTGGGCAGATCTGTGTGTAATGAAAGACAGGAGTTTCAAATATAGCTCAAACATCCATTGTCATCATCAGTTTGTGGTTCCCGAGGGGGTTGTATTACATTAATACTCATATTTTATTCATTCCAAAAAACTGCTTTTAAAGGTGGCCCCTGTGGTATTTCTGAAAGTTCCTCTGAGGTATATCCTCATGGCCTTCCAAATCAATCTGGGCTGCTGCTTCCAGGAAAACTGCTCAGACAGACCCTATTCTTCATCACTACCCTTCAGTCCATAAGGATGAAAATTTTGTAGGCCCTGCTTTCTGGAGCCCGGTGTTCTGTTAGGAGGCAAGATAAGTGATAAACATTAGGTTCTGCAACTAGAGATAATGAAAATGTATTGCAAACACAGCATAAGCCTGTAGTCCCAGCAATTTGGGAGGCTGAGGCAGGAGAATCACAAGTTGGAGACCAGCCTCAGCAACTTAGCAAGGCCCTGAGCAACTTAGTGAGACCCTGTCTCAAAATGAAAAATAAAAAGGGCTGGGGATGTGACTCAGTGGTAGGGCACCCCTGGGTTCAATCCTCAATGCCAAAAGGAAAAAAAAAGGAGAAGAAAATTGAACAGATATACACAGGGAGAAGATGATCTTACAAGCCAAGGAGAGAGTTCTCAGAAGGAACCAACATTGCTGACACCTTGATCTTGAACTTTAAGACTCTAGAATGGTGAGAAAATAAATTCCTATTGTTTAAGCCCTGCCATCTATGGTACTTTGTTATGGGAGCCCAAGCAGATTAATAGCCAGGCAGGGAGTATTAGAGGAAGAATCTCTTTTGTTGATTTTTCAAACAACTGAGTAGGTAGTACACACACACCCAAAAGGCATAAGGTTTTCCTCCTCCTCTGCCCCACCTCCACCCAGTTTTCCTCCCAGGAGACAAATGGCTACTGGTCTCAAGTTTCTTTTCAGAGCTCCCTCCAAGAACAAACGCGAATGTATGTTTGAATCGTTTTTCTCACCCTATACACACTGTTCTGCATCTTGCTTTTGCATTTATTTAATAAAACATCCTGAAGATTCCGCAAGCATGACTTCAACAAAGCGTGTTTGGAAAGTCAGAGAGATACCCTGGTGAATCACCAATGTGTTGGGGAAAAAAAGCAATGCTTTGAAACCACACGGCCACCCTGTCAGATATTTTAAGCCTCTGCATTCAGAGGAGCTGGGGGGAGAGGCCTTGGGAGGTGAGAGAGGCGGGCTGGAGAGGAGCCTGACTCTCTGGAGGCCAGACCTGTGGGTCTTCACTCCCCCTTAATGCCCTGTTCTGCCCTTCTCTCCCTGTCGTCACACAAACTAGGTCAGCCTGAGAGATGCTGCCTCCAGCGAGCAGGAGGGAGATGGTCCATGCTGCGTGGGAGGGTACGATTCTGGGCCCATATTGGGATGCCATCTGTAATTGTAGACTCTCAGAGCTGCAAGATCTTAAAGATCATCTTGTCTAATTCCCTCATTTTGCAGATGGTGAATCTGAGCCCAGAGTTGGGGGAAAAAAGGAACTTTCTGAAATCTCGAAGATCTGAAGATCTTGTGTAGCTAAGTTGGGGACAGAGCAGGGTCTATAGCGTGAAGCTGGGGGTGGGGGGTCCTATCTCTTGGCATTATCTTTTCATGTTGTCACCATGCATCTGTTCCAAAACCTGTGTCTAGATGTCCAGATTTTATTTTGCATTCTTTACCATGCCTTGAACATCTCCTCTCTGCAATTAAAAACAAGAGAATGGACCCTGGGTTTCAAGATTGTCTACCCCCTAGGTTTTGATAGGCAGTTGGGTTGCTAAGGGGCACCATTCACAGTCCACTCCATGATGTAGACTGTCTGTCAGCTGTAAGCCCTGGAGTTGTGCAGTACACAACCTGGGAGACCATATACAGCATGGTACTGGCTGTGAAAAATTCACGGAGATCCTGCTTGTCAATCCAGTCACATACCAATAGCTCATTAAATGTTGGCTGTCACGATGATCATTTTTATTGCTATTGTCCATTCTCTTTAGGAGCAGCTAGGAATAGGAAAGCTGAGTAAAAAAAAATCATCTTGGCATAAATTTCATTTCTGTAATTAAAGGTAACAAGCATTCAGTACAGAAAACCTGGAAAACACAGAGGAACAAATAAAAGAACAAAAATAATCCCACCAACCAGAAATATCTTCTTTTGACATATGGTGTGTGTTTTTCCAGACTTTTTTTTTTTTCTTCTTGGTACCTGCCTGACTTTTTTCACTTACCAATACATTTGGGAATGCTTTCCCACGTCAATAATTTTCACCTTCAATAATGGTCTCAAGGAGAGGACTCCACATTGTGATGGAGATAGCTTGTTTGTTTGTTTGTTTATTTATTTATTGTGGTGCTGGGGATTGAACCCAGGGCCTTGTGCATGCAAGGGAAGCACTCTTCCAACTGAGCTACATCCCCAGCTCTATTTTTTTTTTTTCTGAACCCAGGGATGCTTAACCACTGAGCCGCATTCCCAACCCTTTTTATTTTCTGTTTTGAGATAGGATCTCACTGCGTGGCTCAGGGTCTTGCTAAATTGCTGAGGGTTGGCTTTGAACTTGCAAGCCTCCTGCCTCAGCCTTTGGAACCACTGGGATTACAGGTATGCAGCTCTACTCACCAGCTGTGTGTCCTTGGGCAAGATAATTAACCTTTCTGTGCTTTAGTTTTGTCACCAGTAAAATGGGATCAATAATAATATTTGCTTCCTAGAAGCACTGTGACATGTAAATCTCCTTGAGAAGTATTTGGTGCAGTGTTTGGTATTTATTGTCCCTTGACCAGTCTGCTTGGGGGATACACAGTACTATCATTTGTTAAACTGGTTCATTATGGGTGGCTCTGCAGAAACTTTCCAGTTTCTGGGGCTGGGGATGTAGCTCAGTTGTTAAAGTGCCTTGCATGCACAAGACCATGGGTTCAATCCCCAGCACCGCCCCCTCCACAAAAAGAAAGTTTCCAGTTTCTCCCTGTCTTAAATAACGTGGCCCCAAAACCTTCCCAGTTATGTACCTTTGGCACACCGAAGGTCATTTTATTAAAATAAATTCCTAGAAATGGAATTGCTGGTTTGTAAATAATGTATGTGTACCACGTTATGAAGCTGTTATCGAGGCCCCTGCCCTTGCAGCGTAGTATCATGCTTCCAGATCAAAATCATTTGACTATTCTTCTCACACTTTTTTCCAAATCCAAAACCCATCTACCCCATAATATATTTAACATTTTGAAATAGATTTGCTTTTTTTTTTTAAATAAACACAATTTACTTTTTTAAAAGAACATTTTATATCACTATGTTAAGTGGAAAACCAAAAATCATCTACCATAAAAGGAGAGGAACTGTGAAAATAACTATAAGAAAAAAAGTCATTAAATGGTAGGTAGACACTTGCCTGGGAACACTTTGAGCTCCAGGCCCCAGGCTTTTCATTATTAAAGAGGGAGATCTGCAGATCAGCAACAGTTAGGGAGGTATTAAAGGCTTAGGAGCACCAATCTGACACTTTGTCCTTAGTATAATGAGAAGGATTGAAAGATAATTGAAAGGCCAATATGATGGTGCACACCTGTAATAGCAGCTGCATGGGAAGCTGAGGCAGGAGGGTCATAGTTGGAGGCCAGCCTCAGCAACTTACAGAGACCCTTGGCAACTTCAAAAGACAAGGAAGGCGGGCGCGGTGGCACACGCCTGTAAACCAAGCGACTCGGGAGGCTGAGTCAGGAGGATCTCGAGTTCAAAGCCAGCCTCAGCAACTTAGCGAGGCCCTAAGCAACTCAGTGAGACCCTGTCTCTAAATAAAATACAAAATAGGGCTGGGGATGTGGCTCAGTGGCCGAGTGTCCCTGAATTCAATCCCCGGTTCAAAAAAAAAAAAAAAAAAAAAAGACAAGGAGATTTTTAATTTAATTCAACTTTTATTTATTTACTTGTTTATTTTTTGCAAGGTGGGGAGGAGGGAGGACAGGGTGGAGGAAGCATGTGATCTTATGTTGAAGGACCTGTGAATTTACCTTCTACAGTTGTCTTTCTAACCATCATTTTCCCTACTTTGGGAACATCAGCCTGCATTGCTTCACAGGAAGGGCAGCTTTGCTAGGTGCAAAAGAAATGCTTACTGTACGAGGTTGGAGAGCTTTACAATGACCTTATAAAAGAGGGTGATGTAATTATCACCCCTATATCACAGATGAGGACACTGAGACCCAGTCAGGTTGATGAACATGCCTAAGTTTGCTTCAGCCTAGCAGAGGCAGAGCTGGGATTTGGAGCTCAGGGCTTCAGAGTCCAAGCTCCTCATTTCATCTAATACTACCAATGGGTGGTCCCATTGCCAGTTATCAGCTGTATACCTGGTCCCTCACTGTCACACCTGTGAGGTATATTTGGACAATGGGACTCACCTCGAATTCCCTTCACCCTACCTGGGTTCTTTGCTAGTTTGATCCCACTTTGACCTTGATCTTACCTTGCTCCCTGTACTGGTGAATTTGAGACTTTGAAGGCTTTCTTGCACTAGATCCTTGGGTCTAGAGGTATTAATTTGCATGAGCCCTGTGGAGGCTAAAATGGAGAGACAGTGACTTTGGGAAGGGTTACAGAGTCAGCCTCTCTTAAAGCTAGGACTAGAATCTGGATCTGCTGATTCCTAGCTGGATGACCTATCCATCATACATATTTTTCTTTTTTGTTTTTGTTTTTGTTTTTGTTTTTTTGTATCAGGGGTTGAACCCAGGGGCACTTACCCACTGAGCCAAATCCCCAGACCTTTTTTATATTTCATTTAGAGACAGGATGTTTCTGAGTTGCTTAGACCCTCACTGAGTTACTGAGGCTGGATTTGAAGTTGTGATCCTCCTGCCTCAGCCTCCTGAGTCTTTGGGATTACAGGTTAATTCACACTAAAGTGTAATGACTACCCAGCCTCATGCTTTTCCCCATCTGTTTTTTTTTTTTTAAATTTAATTTATTTTTTTTATTGAACACAAATGGAGTACAGCTATTGTTTCACTGGTTGTACACAAAGTAGAGGCACACCATCTGTGCGTTCATGCATGTACACAGGGCAATGATATCTGTCATACACTCTGTTATTAATTTTACCCCCA
>JAJEJO010002699.1:0-26171 GCA_020662805.1 Glaucomys volans
TCTGCAGCGTTAACCAGTTCTTGTTAGTTCTCTATGAAGGCCATCTCAAGGCCCATGAGTCCCCCACACCTGTTAGTCTCATTAGAGTAGGCTCCCCTCAGCCTTAGGACCAGTCCCTGCTTCTCTGAGACCCAGGGCCTTTGCTCATGCTGTTCTCACCAGCATGCCATTCCCCTTTGCCCCAGTTCTCTGAAGGCTCGCTGGATTTCTGGAGCCCTCTCTCACTGCTACTCTGCAAAGAGTCCCCAGATCAATGTCCCGTCTTCCATGCTCTTGGAATGTCACCCTCTTCTCCCATGATTCTTCACCCACCTCCGCCTCTCTCTGTGCCCATGGAGGGCTGAACGTGTAGCTGGCATCCAACCTAGTCTGCACATGGTTACCTGATGGGAAAAGGGAGGGCTGAGGGTTGCCACCAGGCTCCTCTGTCCCAGGTCCAATGGGGCCCTTACCTCCAGTACTCCTCACTGGGGCTGGTCCTCTGTAGGGTGTGGTTGAGCGGGTGGGAGAGGTTGCTGGGCAGGGCAGCAGGCCGGGAGCCATTGGTGAGGTTGGAGGTGTCCAGTACACCAGCGCAGTCAGGCGTGTTCCAAGGGTTATTGCAGTAGGCCCAGGGCAGGACGTGGGTCATGGAGGAGAAGAAGTAGTAGAAGGCGATGCAGATGATCACATTGTAGTAGATGCCAATGTACGTGGATACCACCATCATGCCATAGCCCACGCCTGGCGGGGAAGGGGCACAGGTCAGCACTGATGGGGGAGGGGCCTCACACATCTAGTGGAAGGAGATGAGGTCAACAATTTCTAAGGGCCCAAGGGGCAGGCTTTGATGGAGGGTCACAGGAGGGACAGGTCAAGGCCTTTGTGGGGGCAAGTTAGGGGTGAAGGGGTTTTGTGTACACACATGGCAGGAGAAGAGAGTGGAAGGCAAGTAAACATGGATCCCAGCGTGCGTCCATGGCCTTGGCCATTGATGTAGGACTTCGGGTCAGTGCCGAGGCTCCATGGGGGTTGGCAGTGTTTGTACAGATGGGTGGGTCAGCATGGCCCTCAGAGGCCTCTGTGAGTGTGTGCATGCGCAGGCCCCTGCATGCATGACTGAGTGCCCCACCCAGGCCTCACCTTTGAACATAGGGCTGATCCTCCATACCCCCAGGCAGCCCTGGCTTGCAAACTGGCCAAAGGAGAGCTCCATGAAGAAGAGAGGAATCCCACAGAATATCAGCATGATGAAGTAGGGGAACATGAAGGCACCTGGCAGGCAGGGAGAAGTCTGGCTCAGGGTGGGCTTGGAGGATCCCGCCCTGGGCTTCCCCCACAGAACCCACAGCAAAACCTTTAGGATTGGGTAGGAATGGAGTACTAGTGTACCAGGAATTGAGCAGGAGCCCAGGTTTGGCCCTCGACCCCAGTCTGTCTTTGAACTTGACAAAGACTCCCAGGAAATCTGCTCTGAGCAGAATCCAGCCCCCAAGCTGCCATGTTTGAATGGGATTTGATGGTTTAACTAATCAATTTCACAAACATAAGCCACTGTGATCCTCAAATATCTCTGGACCATTTGGGAGGGCTGCTGAAACACAGGGGGGAAAAGACAGGGAACCCTGGGAAGTTGAGGTATTTTATTCCACTTCTCCTCATCTCTAGGGAGGAGGCTGGTAGGGCCAGGCCCAAACAGCAGACTGCCAGGGTCTGAGGGTGGTCTGTGCCTTACGCAAAGGGTGCCTAAGCCGGGGATGGGGGTGAAGAAGACCAGGGCTGGAGGCTAGCCTCCATCTACAGTGGGTCTGTGCCAGGACAAGGGTGGCCAGGCCCTGATGGGTGGGCTCTGTCGAGGTGGGTGGTCCCTGCCCTGTGCCCGCCGGGTACCTCCCCCGTTGCGATAGCAGAGGTATGGGAAGCGCCAGACATTGCCCAGGCCCACGGCATAGCCCACGCTCGTCAGTACAAACTCGATCTGGTTGCCCCAGTTTCCCCGTGTGAGGTTCTGGTCCCTCTTGGTGGCCTCGCTGGGCACAGCACCATTCTGTGGGGACAGGAGAGAAGCTACCATCAGCAAGCCATTTGTGCACCATGCCTGACCCTCTGAGCCTCCCCCAGTGGGGACACTATGGACCCTCCAAGCCCCCCTTTCGGGTTTCCCCTCTGCTGGCAGGAGCCACAGGCAAGCCTGGCAGAGGAGGAGAAGGGAGGAGTGGCTGCCAAGCAGAGCTTCCTTCTCTGGCCCCCAGCACCTGGGTCCAGGTGCACCTGGCCGCCTGCACAACTGCTGCCAACACCTGGAGGTGGACACTGAGGAGGGAGCTACAGCCAGGAGCGCACCAGCCCCTCTAAAACCTCCCCTCACTCCTCAGGGTAAGGATCTGGGAGCAGCTGAGCCTCATACCAAGCAGCCAGGACAGGCTGGGCACAAAGGGGCCTGTGTCCAGACAGCACCCCCCACCCGCCGCCTACCACATCGCCAGGCTGAGCACGCTGCCCATGGGCAGGCGGCGGCTAGACCCCTCCCCCAGCTGAAGGCTTCTTCCTGGGGGCACAGGGTGGGCAGGGCTGTGGGGAAGGAGGGCAGCAGCTAAGCTGGTCAGGCCTGGGGAGGGCACTGTGGTACTCAGGGTGAGTCTCTATATTGCCTACGCCTGGCAAGGGGACCCTGGGGAAGCTGACCTGGGCCATGGCTGGGGGTGCTAGGCCATGAGTTGGGGAAAGAGACCAGACTTGTAGGCACCATGCCAGGCTTTGAGGACAGAATCTGCTAGGGAAAACAGAGGGAGTTGTTCCAGAAAAGGATAGCAGGGAGAAGGGCCTCTGAACTGACAGAGGGTTGCCTGAAGAGGATGGAGCCACAGGTCAAAGGTCAGGAGGGCTGGTGAGGGGATGTGTCCCAGGGAAGAATGCTAGGCCCGCCCATGGGAGCTGCCAGGCCCATGTGGAGCCCCAACTCCAGAGCTGGAGGTGGCTCTGCTTGTCCCATAGGGTGAATGTGTCCTTTCCCTAGGCCACACCCTTCCATCCCCCTCCCACAGTGAGTAGGACAGGAATTAAGGTACCCTCAGCCTGAGCCCGAGAAGGGCCTAGGAGTCTCACTATGGAGAATAGGGACCCTGAGAGTTCCTAGCAGAGGAGCACACAGAGTTCCATAGACAGCCTCACAGGAAGGGGTTAACCCCTGAGAGGAAGGGACAGAGACTCTGGAGGATACCTGAATCAGGGAAGGAGCAACATGGCCTCTCAGAAAGAGCAGTGTAACGCTGACCCTCAGCTTGAAAGAGACATCTTCAAGGACAGCAGTCACTCTGGTGGCTTGGTATTTAGAAGATTGCTGGACTCTGACACTGAAAGTCCAACATGGATGGCCCCCAGTGCCTTCTATAAAGGTACATTTGGGAATACAGACACGGCTGGCACCAATGCCTGGCAGATGGGCACCACAGCACAGACACCTTCGTGGGGGGGCCACCTGAGCACCCAATCCAGCACTGCCCCACAGACATGCTGCCCCTTATACCCTCTGTCAATGCTGGGGGGCAAAGCACCCAGAACTAGGGGGGCATCTCCTTCAAGGAGCACCTAGAGCAAATTGGCAGGCTGAAGATGCCCAGTTCATTCATTCCCTGATTCGTTCACACACTGTCCGAGAGCCCCAGACCCCTCACACATGCCAGGCAGAGAGCCCCTGCCTACTCAGCTGGAAGTCCAGTGGGAGCAAACCATCAATGAAGTGCACACATGATTTTACATGTAATTTCAATGTAACCATAAGGGGACTTTCTCAAAGTCACAAAAGTATAGAAGGATGGAGAGGGAGAACAGAGGGCGGTCAAGGAAGGTCTCCTTGATAGATGGGCTTGGAGGCACACTTCATTCTGGGAGAGGCTAAGAGTCAAAAGTGGCCTCTGTGACCACAGAGAGTGACCTACAGAATCCCGCCTGCACAGGTCACCACTTCCTAGACCTCCTCTGGGGCAGGTACAGCAGTACCCCACAGGGTCAGCAGGCCAGTTTTTGGAGGATGTGAGGTCTGCTTGGGATGGTTTATCCATTCCCAAACAAATACCAGCCAAATAGGGCTCCTATATGTTGGCTCTACAATGACACTTTTATTCTGTCCCAGGCTTGTTTACTTAGGGGCACAATGCAGGATTGTGGCAGCTGCAGGGTCTGTGGGTGGGGTCACAGGGCAGCAGTAACATCTGTAAAAGGGACATCCAAGGGTCCAGGATGGCCCTATGGGCAGAGCAAGGGCAAGGCCCCTGCAAGAGACTCAGCTTCCCAAGGCTTAAAGTTCAAGACCTCTCTCTTGGCCCAGCAGCATGAGGGACAGACTCCTGGCCCCCCAACCAAATTTAGCAGGACCAGACTTGGATCTTCAAGGTTTGCTCTTTCCCTGCCATGGAGGGGGCCAGGGAGGGTGGTGATGCCTCCAGCCACGTGCCACAGGCAGCCGCCTGCCCCAGCCCTCAAGAGCCAGCCTCTGCTCCGCTAATGAGCTGCACACCACCGAGCCACACGCTAACCAGTTCAGCCGTGCACGCTCCAATGCGGGAGGCCTGCACCCCCAGGACAGGGGCTGGAATGGGTTTGGCAACTGGGCTCTGGCAGGAAGTTCCTGACAACACTGGAGGTCTGCTGTGTGCAGAGTTTCCCTGAAGAAGAGGCGCACATCTTCTCCTGCCAGGCCCTGAATCTCTGCACTGAAGGTTCCTGACTTAGGGAACCTTGCCCAGCTGACAGCAGGAACCTCATCCACTGTGGGCCCCTGGCTTCAATCTCAACACAATCTAGATTCAGACTTGGCAAGGGGGTCTTAGATCTCAGCAGAGGACAGACCAAGCCGACTTTTCTCCCAGCACACTGGAGGGGAGGCTCTTCAAAGCACTCCCTTTCTGCAGGGGCTTTTTGAGTGCTCAGTGCCCTTCCTGTCTCAGCTGTCCTCTGACCTCCATGTCCATCCTCCCCAGGCAGCAAAGCTGTTTTCAGTGCTCCATGGCCTTTTCCCTCCTTTCCTCATCTTTTCTAGTCTAAGATGCTCATTTTCTTGGCCGGTGACAACTGTTTCACTGATATTAACTGAACCTGCAGTGGGCTCTGCCTCTGAAATGGCCAGGAAAGAAGACCTTCCTGCTCACATTTTAGCTCAGGCTACCTAAGCCAGCTCACCCCACAGACGGGCTGAGCTCCAGGCTTCCCCTGCCCGCCATGGGTCACCATTTGCCCCAGCTGCATTCCCTCCCTCACCCCGTCACACCTTAGTGGGGAATGAAACCATGGTGGCAGATTCCCCTCTGGGTTGACCTGCTCCCCAGGCTCCCTAGACAGCCCCCACCCGTCCTGTCTGTGCCCATCACCCCTTTGGGCAGCTCTGAGAGGCCACAGCTAGGAAAAAGCAGCCCCACTCACCACTGCCACAGGCTCAGGCCCTGAGGTACTACCCTGCCCTGTACTGAGGCTCTCCCAGGCTGGGCAGAACACAAGCTTGGGAGAATTCCTTCCACAGCTGAGTGGGCAAAGCTGGCACACGTACATGCACATGCACACACAAACACACACACACACACACGCCCCTCTGATGCTCTCTTACCCTCAAGACAGGTCAAGGTGGTCTCAGTGTCCATCTCTGCACCAGGAGTGTGATCTTTCTTGAGTTAACAAGCCCCCACCCTTCAGCCACTGCCCAGCTGGCTGAGCCCCACTGAGCAGAGTCACTTACATAAGTCCTTTACATAGCCCTCTGCCTGGCTTATTTGCTGCCTTGGATGAGCTGGAATTAAGACTGTTCAGCTCCCAGGGCAGAATCCAGATCTTCCACTCTGTCCTGGGCTTGGCTGAAGTGGGACAGTGCAGGGGATGGGAACCCAGTTGTTCCAGAACCTGCTCCTCCAGTAGCCAGGAGCAAGTCACTTCTACTCTCGGTGTCTCATCATCCCTATCTAACCAGAATATTGATTGGTACCTGCTAGAGACCTGAGAGATGTGAGGCAGCCTCCATAGCCTCCCAGGGTTCCGAACCTCCACTTCACCTGCAATTTGGCTATTTCTGACTTTCCCCCTGCATTTTCTATTAGTTTCCATGAGCTTTCTAGACTACTTTAAAAAAATGTTCTGTGCTTTTTTTCCCCTCCTGTTTATAAAAGTATAACAAGCTTCCCAGCAGCTTGGAAGGCTGAGGTAGGAGAATCACAAGTTCAAAGCCAGCCTCAGCAATCTAGCAAGGCCCTAAGCAACTCAGTGAGACCCTGTCTCTAAATAAAATACAGGGCTGGGGATATAACTCAGTTGGTAGAGTGCCTGCCTTGCAAGCACAAGGCCCTGGGTTCAATCCTCAGCACGACAAAAATAAATAAATAAATAAATAAACAAACAAACAAATAAATAAATAAAATACAAAAAGGGCTGGAGATGTCGCTCAGTGGTTAAGCACACCTGTATTCAATACCCCAGTACCAAAAAAGAAAAAAAAAAAAAAACTTTTATCACAAAAAAATATTTTGGAAAGTCCAAAAGCATAATGAGGAAACGGTGGCCAGGCCTACAGTGGTAACGATGACCAACACCAGGAGGGACACCCTCCTTTCTTCCACATGCGACATGGATGCCTAGCCTTCTGCCTGGATGATGACTGTTCCGGCTGGGGACTCCCACCCTCCTACATCACCATCCAATGGATATTTCTGTGAACTGTGAACTCCCTGCTTCTGCTCTTGGTGGACATGAGGAATCCTGTAGCTGCCCTGGAGGGGCGGCCCCACGGGGACCCAGCAGGCTTCTTGTTTAGGACTCTCTGGCCCGGGTTGCTCATGGGATGAAGTCCCGTCCAAGACAAACTTTATGAAGGAGAACGGGCAAGACCTCACATCCCAGACTGACTCTGAGCCAAATCAGAGCACTGGCAACTTTCTCTGAGCCCCAGCGGGGAATGTGAGCGGAACAGTCATTACAGTAAGTTGTGCTGTCTCAGAAGACCTCATGACTACCCCCTCAGCACCCCCTCGGGTCTTGCTCCCCCAAGTTCTCTCCATCAGGCCAGGAGCCAGGATGGCCCTTAGGCAGTACCTGCCATGCAATGACAAAGGCTTCTGTCCTTCACCTGTCCAACACTAGTGGGACCAGAGATTCAGTCTGGCCTCAGTCACCTGGATGTGAGGCAGTCAGGGGCCAGGAGTGGAGAAGCAGAACCATAGGAATATCTACCCCAGGGTTCTGAGTGCTTCCTGCCTCAAGGAAAGCTCAGAGCAACTGGGTCCCTCCCAGGGCTCCAAGTGCTTGCAGAGTCTGGTCTTCCCGTGGCAGGCAAGAGAGGCAAAGGTATGCCTTTTGCTGTTTCATCATAGACCCCTAATTGGCAGAGAGTGACCCACCAATTTTGCAAGCAGCAAACAGAAGATTGGCACCCCAGGTATGCCAGGCTCCACTCCAGCCCTGGGGAGAGTGACGAAAGATACTGAGTGGACCCTGCCTGTGTCCATGCCCTTGCCGTTCTTCCTGAAGAAGCCCAGCAGCTTGGGAGACTGGGAGGAACTGCCCTGCCCTGCACTGAGGCAGCTGTGGGCAGCTGATGCCCTCACTGGTTGGCAGCAAGCTGGCATCTGGGAAGTGGCTTTGGTTCTTGACCCTGGCGGTCCTGAGGTTTGGGGGCAGTTCTCATAATGCCTCTCCCAAACCCAACCCATGTCGCCTCAGAGGACACTCCTTCTCCTGCCTTCGGAAGGTCAAGTCAGGATGTCCTACAGAAGTGAAGTGTGGCTTTCCCAGTCCCCTCACCCTCACAGCCATCAGCTTCATTGTGCTTGACATCCCTGCCCATCCCCAACTTCCAGGGATGAGGACACACCAGCTCCCACCCACTGTGGGCACTTGCCCTGGACATTGGTGAACGTTCCATGGGGTCTCTCTCCTCCTGGCTGAGGCTCTTGCCCATCCCCTTCCCCCAGCCCTCACCACTGAGTCCATGGACCACATTCCCCTGCCCCCTCACCCGCTCTCCCCATAGGAGTAACTGCCGTGGCACAGACAATGAGGCTGTATTGATTAGTACAATTCCTGGGCACCTCCGGCCCGTCTCCCCGGGAGCTAGGACAATGCAGCTTTGATACTCAGAGCAGATTCTCAGCAGGTCCTTGGGCTGGGGGAGCCCTCACACCCCCATTTGCCTCCCCCTGGCCCCTACCACACAGCTAACTCCTCTTGCACTCTTTGCACAGTTGCAACTTTCTGGGTCACTTTTGCTGGTGTCTGTCTCACTCACTGGCTGTGCCGGCCCCTCCCTGGCATAGACCACTCAGCCCCACTCCGCACCACCAGCCCAGCCGCCCAGCCTGCCTGGCACCAGGGAGGGGACTCGACCTTCTGGAAGGTGATGACTGACCTGTTCTGGGGAAGTGGGGGCCACAGGTCCATGTGCCGCAGCCATCCCAGGGCAAGCACTGGGAGCGCGCGGGTCTCCGCCGCTCATTCACACCTCTGCCAGCTCCAGCGCGACACTGACGCATCCCCTGCCTCTCCCACTGCCGGGCTGGGCAGCGTCAATTACTTTCACCTCATCTCCTCCCGAAGCTCTGCCTACCCCCTTCCCCGGCCCTCCCCCTCCGGCCAGTCCCCATGCCGCCCGGCGCGGGTGCTCCGGAGCTAGAGAATGAGGCGTGGGGTTTGTTGTGTTTTTCCCTTGTTCCAAGCAAGTTACTAGAACAAAACACACACACACTCATAACCACAGAGTGGGGCAAGGCAAGCACTGGCCTTGGGGCCCAGAGGCTCAGTGAGCCCACAGGCCTGGCACTGGTAGGCTCCGGGCAGGGTGGGTGGGTGCTGATGAGTGATGGGCAGTGGAGATGGTGCCAGGGCAGGGAGATGCAGGGTATGGTCACAGGACACTACCAGAGCACCTCAGACTCCTCAGAGTGGGGGATATTGGGAGCCACAGCTGTACTTGTCCCCTGGGAGTTAGGGACCCCCTCAACCAGCTAGATGACAGGGTGTCCTCATATGCAAGAAAGCTCTGACCTAGTGACCTATGTCATCACCTGTCCAAAGAATGATGGCATTAGTCAAGATGGTTGTCATCATGGAGTAACCTGTAGGGATCTGCACTGCATTGCCCAGAACCTGAGGGGCACACCTGGGAGTATGTGCTACCTGTGCTTTGTGATCTTGGCAGTGTCTCCATGACTATGGTGGGATGTCACTCAGACCCATCCAATCCTTCCCTAAGGCCACACTCACTGGTCAGTCCCTAGTTGGTGCCCACACACAAGCCAGAAGCTAGGAAGGTCCTGGGAAAGTACAAGTCCCTCCATCAGTGTCCTGGGAAAGTACAAGTCCCTCCAGAAATTGATGGTGCTGGAAGGCCTGATATATAGTAGGATCTTAGCAGTATCTATCAAATGGAGGCATGCACGAACTCCAGTGTAAGGACAGCTCTGCTGTGAGGGGTAAGTGTGACCCCATGGGGAACATGGGAAATAGTGTCCAGGGAGAGATGACATTCTGAAAAATGGCACAGGCTTTGTATTCAGACAAGCCCCAACTCTGCCAGTCTCTCATTGTATATAACCATAGGCAAGTTACTCAATGTGTCTAGTCTCAGTTTCTACATCTCTAAAATGGAGATAATATCCACCAATCATTGAATCTAGTGAGCATTAGTAATAATAGTAATAGATAATATATATTAAGTGCTTGCTATGGGCCCTGCTCTGTCCTAAACACTTCACATATACTAACACTCTTAGTGCTCCCAATGGCTCCAGATGTGAAGCATGTTATTCTCTCCATCTGTGGAAGGAAGGTGAGGAAGGCTCTAGCAAGCCTAAGCACAGCCTCAGACCCCACCCATTGAGCTGCTCACTAGGCCAGCCTCATGCAGTCAAATCCCCAGACACACTCCCCTGATTTCCTGCAGGCACAGACTGAGGGCCAAGGCCCTGGCTGGGCCACTGGCTTCAGGAAGACCCAGTCACCCATGATGCCCAAATGCTCACTTTCACCCAGGGTGGGCTCTGGGCTCTGGTTGCCTTGGCCTGGGCTGGGTGCCCAGAACAGGCAGGCCTGGCTGGATGGCTTTCCCTGGCTCTGGCCATGGGGACAAGAGGCGACGGCCCAGCTGGGCCCTGGCCGTAATGAGGCCTCATTAGTGGGATCCAGCTGCTCCAGTCCCACTTAGGGAGGCTGACTCCCCCAGCCCCTGCCTCTGACTTTTCTTAATAAGAGTGGGCATGCCTCCAGAGGGGCAAGGAGTCTAGGGACTTTATTGTCCCCTGTGACTCTGGAGGGAAAGGCCCGCTGAGCTAGGACTGAGGAGTACTAGGAATGGGGGGAGATCTGGGGAAGCTGTGTGTGGGGAAGTGAGGCTACGGGGCTGAGTGGGCCAGAAGGAAGTGGGAGGGTTGGGAGGGCAAGGTCCCAGCACCAGAGAAGCCTGAGGAAGGCAGAGCCTGTTCCTCCGAATCTAGATACTCTACTGCACTGGGAAGGTGGTCCAGCGGATCATTGCTCAGGCTGTCCTAGTCAGGGCAGCACCTTCTTATACAGACCTAATGAGGAGATATGAGAGTGCCCACTATGTGCCAGCCCCTGAGCAAGGAGGGCACCTAATGCATGCTAGGAAGTACAAGAGCAGAGCACCCACTGTATGCCAAGTCCAGCGCTGGAAGAATACACATCCTGTGCAGGTATGTGCTAGGAGAGTGCCCACGTATGCCAGGTCTGATGCTGAGAGGGCTCTCACTGTGAGTCTGCTCCATGCCAAATAAACCCATAGGGTGTGCTAGGTCCTATGCTAGAAGAGCCCCCTATGTATGCCGATTTCCATGCCAGGAAAGGACCAGGGTATGCCCATCCCTGAACTGGGTGAGCACCCACTGTGCACCTGGCATTGTGCTAGATGAGTGCCCACTGGGTGGCAGACTCTATACTAAGGAAGTGCCCAGTGTGTACCAAGTCTGCACTAGTTGAACATTTGCCACATGCCAAGACTTGTGCTAAGTGAGTGCCCAGGGGTAACAGGCCCTCTACAAAGAGGGAACCCAATGTGTGCCAAGCTCTGTGCTTGGTGACTTCGTGATGTGTGCCAAGCCTATACTAGTTGAGCGCCTGCAGCATGCCAAGACTGGACTGGGTAAGCACCCACTGTGTGCCAGGCCCTGTGATGGATGCTGCAGAGTAGAGGTATGGAAACCCGCATGTGAAGGTGTAAGAGGACAGGGCAGGGTGTGGCAGGCCCAATGGCCTTTTGGGATACACTCTGGCGCCCAGAGCCCGAGTGCCAGAATGACTGTGCTCTTATTCATCATGGAGCTGCTGAGAGAAAAGGTAACCAATGTCTTCAAAGCCACTGAGGCTCACCACAGGCAAAGGGACTGAGATGGCCCTGAAGCTTGGCTTCAGACAGTGGGGTTAAAGCTGAGCCAGTGGGTGTCCCTCGTCTCCTGTCCTGGGCTCCCCTCCTCCAGCTCCTGTCCTTTGAGATTCAGGCAGCCCTGCCGCCCTATACATGCTGAGGCCCTAGGTCTCCACGGAAGGTCCACTCCACCCATCCCTGGTGCCCCCAAGCATCCCAGCTGCTCCCAGGCTTAGAGGCACCCTGGCCAGCTGGGTTCTTGCATGGCCCTGTCCTAGGAGCTGCTGAGGCGTGAGGGAGGCAGCTGAGCTGGCCTGGCAGAGACCATCTGGGCTGGGAGTGGGGGAAGGGACACGTGCAGCAAGCATGTGGGCCTGGGCACGTGCTGGGAAGTGACTTGCTCCTGCATGGCGCACCTGCTCCAGAGCCCAGCAAAAGCTCCAAGGATGACACAGGGTGTCTGCTGACACTGAGGAGAACTGAGTGTCTCAGGTCCTCACACCCAAACCTGGGGTAAAAGGTAGTAGAAGTGAGGTCCCCATGGTAGGGGCAAGTTGCTCACTCCCTACATAGCAGGACACAAACAGGGTACTAGAAGCCACAGAGAACTGGGAAGGTCCAAGTGCCATCAGTTTACATGCATACCCATCATCATCTTCTCTTCTGACCTACCATGGCATCCAAAGAGGGAGCATGTCAGAAAGGAACGTCCTCAGTCACTTGCCCTTAGAAAGACATAGCACCTAATAAGTGCTGACTTAGCTCCTACATCAGTTAGCAGAGATGGGGCTTGGCAGGGGCCAGATGCCCAGTGCACCTCAGAGGCTGTATCCTAGTGACAAGCACTGAATGGAGTGCTTCAGTTCTAAACTGGGACCCAAGAATAGCGTAGTCCAAGGTCATCAGCAGAACTGAAAAAGAGGCAGGAATAGAATCTCCAAGCAACCACTGGGGGTGCCCATGGGACAGATGCTATGAGCCTCAAAGGCAGCAGTGGGCAGAAGCCAAAGGGCAGAGGGCACAGAGGAAAGCGAGCCTCAGCTATCTTTAGGCACATCCTGGTGCTGGGAACAGTAGTCCCAAGGCAGTATTCTCTTCGACAGACAGCCTGGCCAGGCTGGCCAGAGAATACAGTCCAGGAAGCTCAGCTGAGGCAGAGATTGTGGGACCTCATAGTTTACACTCTCCATGCTGCCCACGTGGATCCCCATCTCTCCTGCCTGTCCACTCTAGCCCTTCCAGTGTCACTCCAGAGAAGAGCAGTCATGGAGTGCTCAGAGGGTTTCCTGGGTTGCATGGGGCTCAGAACCTCCACAGTAGGAAAAGGCAGAGCCATGCCCCACTTTCTGCTTAGGCCCATGGCAATTCCAAGCCTTCTGGGGAAACCAGGGACCTCGTTTGGGTTCTAACACAGCAATCCACTCCTAGTGAGTGTTCAAGTCACAAGCCCTCCATCTGTGCCCATTGCTGAGCATCCAAGCTTCAGGGTGGCTCACAAACACCTTCAGATGCTCGGGTTATTCAGACCTGCTCCAGTCAGGAGGGGCTGGGGCCAGGGGTGCATCCTAGAGGTTCAGGACAAGGCTGGATAAAGATCCTGAGCCTGGAGCAAACCGCCCAGTGCCCTCCCTGGACCAGGTGGGTACTTTGAATCTCAGAAACCTTTGGTGAGGGACAGGGTTAGCTTGGGGAGGGCTCAGCAGGAACTGTGGACCAATCAGTCTTTAAGTGAATAAGGGAAGCAACGGAAGGCACGAGTGGGGAGAGAATTTCATGAGGAGAGGGACTGTCCTCAGTCACAGCCTTCATCCCCTGACAGGTGCCCAGTCTGGCTTGTCCCTGAAGCAAGATCCCAAGAGAAAAACTACAACCATGGCCCTCTGGATAGGAAGGGGCATCTTTTTCCTGGTTCCTCTTCTGGTGCCAACCTGCTCCTTTCATCAATAAGTGTTGCTCCCTCTAGAACCTCATTCAGGCCTCATCACTACCTCTCATGTGCTCATTCAAGCCTCATCATTACCTCTCATGTGCTCTGAGACAGAGGGCAAAGGGTCATGGCTTGAGAAAGAGGAATAGGGAGATTTTCTTGAACGTCTCAGGAGAGGAATGAAGGGAAATATTCTCTTTTAACATTTCAGAGTGAGAAGGAACCATACTGAACATGGCCTGTGGCACAGCACTGGGTGGGTGGCCTCCTGTCTTTCCAGAAGGATGAGGGTGTCCTCTCAAGAACACCTCTTGTGACCAGGACAGGGGAGGTGCCTCCTGCCACTTGGCAGACCTCTGGGTCTGTGGTGGATCTGCCCTGCTGTGGGCCTGGAGCCTGGATCTGTCTAAGCTGCTGGGAAAGGGGCTGCCTGTCTGGGTCCAGGGCAGCCTGCACATGTGAGAACCTGCACGTGCAGCCCCATGGAGGCTCCTAGGCCTTCCAGTGATGCAAACAGCTGGTGGGAGCTAATGGGGGCAGTGCATGTCATGGCCTCCCCCGACCCCGGCAATCTGGCCCTTGTACTCACCAACATCCCTTTGGCACCTTTTCCTACCATGGTGGCAGTGGGTTGGGGTCTCTGAAGACCAGATCACACTCACAGGTTCTGCTTCCAGCACCTTTCAGACCACAGACCTCAAGAGCTGTGGAGAGAGTAGAGAGTGAGGTGAGGTTCTGGCCTGGGCAAGCCACACGGGGACCTCGGGACTCTCCAGAACAGGTAGTGCAGAGTCCCATACCGCCAGTCAAGGCTCTCTATCCCTCCCACCCTGGCCCACCCCTCTGCCAGTTCATTCCACATCCTGCTCCCTTCTGGATGTCTCTCCGGTCCAGCCCCTTCCCAGCTCTTCTCCCAACCCTTCCCCTGGATCACTTATTCTCCAGGCTTCCTGTCCCAATGGGCAAAGGTCTATTTTTGACTCTCCAGATGCCCAATCCTATAAAAGATAAAAAATGAACACATAACTGGGATGGGGTCCAAGTCCTTCATCATCTGTGTGAATGGCCACAACCTTTCCCAGGAGGGGAGTCAGCTCCGGCCAGCACTTGCTCCCAACCTCAGCCCAGCTAGGCAGTCCTTCCCCACCCTGGTGCCACTTGGCTTGGGCTCCAGGGTGACTGGGCTTGTTGCTACGTCACTCATTTACTCTGGACATGCCAGACAGACCAGGTGTACTCATGCACCTTGCTTTTGCTCTGGCTGTGCCCAATTTTACAACACCTTCTCTCAGGTGCAGTTCTGCAAATCCTTTAGGTCTGGGCTTAAATATCACCTCTTCTCCACAGCTCTTCTGGACACTTCCCCCACCAACATGAACAAACTGCTGCCTCCTTTCTGTTTTGTACAGACTTCTAGTAGTGCTCTTATAATCTCCTATTACACTTATTTGCTTTTAAGTTCATCAACCACAAGTAGGTGAGTTCCCTGAGGCCTTGGGATGGGGCTTCCTTCATCCCACTGTGCCCAGCACCTAGCACAGTGTTAAGCTAGTAAGAAGTGTTGATTGAGCTGAAATGAAGGCTAATGGGTGTGGATGAGGCATGGGAATGTGGCCCAGGTCAGCCTGGGATCTTGTAGGAATCACCTACAAGGCCATGGGGACAGATGAGCTGGTAAGGGTGGCAGACAGGAGGAAGGAGCCAATCATATGGCATATATTTTATGTTAATGTGAGATGTGTAGAGAAGAGGAGATAGTTATAGACACACCTCAGGAGAGCAATCAACCTTCAGAGAGACTTAAAGAACTCTCTCATGGAAACAAAAACCTTAGGTCAGATAGGTGAGGAGGCTCAACCTCCATAGGGCCTGGGAGGATTTAGCTCCACCTTTAAGACCTTCCCTTCCTTCTCAAGGAGCAGACTCCACTCCAAAGGCTAGTCCAGGTCACTCTGTCTCATCTGTAGCCACCTCTCACTCACAGGAAGTCATTGGAAGGCTGTAGGAGAGGTGAGGACCTCTTGGCCTACACAAATCAGCTCTCAACTTCCATATGCCCTTTGCCCTGACCACTTGGTCTCATGCAGGGCCTTCTCCTTAGGGCAGGGACATGGAGGATGTGACCTGTAACCATTTTCTCTGGTCAAGGACCCAGGTTGGCCTCTGCCTCTCAAAGTGTCTCTCAAAGAGGTCCTACTCATGGCTTCAGTATTCTGGAGGCAGTTAGGAACAGAGGGCTATCCTTCATAAGGGGATACACCTTTATATTCCTCAGTCACTGTACCCCTGAACCCAGTCACTTGCTGTAAACTCTAGCTAGATCTGACTTCCTTAAAGCTGTTTCCCTTCAGGCAAGGAGTAATGATGACAATGGTGACGGTAATAGTAATGACAGCAGATGGCATTATTACAGGCCCTCATGGGTCAGGTGGGTAACCTGAGGATACTCTGTTGTGGGCTTCAGCCACAGCATTCTCATCCAGGTTATCCCAGAGACTGACTTGGAGAGATTACAGGCCTGGCCTACAAGGGCCTGAGTGAGCTTTTCAGACCTGACATCTGGGGTTAGGGGCGTGGCTCAGTGGTAGAGCACTTGCCTAGCACATGTGAGGCTCTGGGTTCTATTCCCAGTAATGTAAAAGCAAATCTGATATCTCTGACTGGGGGACCAGCCACGCCCGAACTGGATTCTGGCTCTGCCACACTAGGTACATGATTCCAAGTGTTGCTTAACCCGTGCTTTTTTTTGTTGTTGTTGTATTGGGGATTGAACCCAGGAGTGTTCTCTCATGGAACTACATGCCCAGTCCTTTTTATTTTGAGATAGGGTCTTGGTAAGTTGCTGAGGCTGATCTTAAACTTATGTTCCTCTTGCCTCAGTCTCCTGAGTAGCTGGAATTCTAGTTGTGTACCACTCCCAGCTTGCTTAACTCTCTTTGAGCCTCAGTTTTCTCAGCCTGGGAGTTAGGGCTAATCATTCCACAAATTCTGAAGTTTCTGCCTGATTTTTATTTCTACGAGGTCTCCACATTTTCTTCCCCTCCAATCTGTTAATCTCTCAAGTCCCAAAGTTCTGATTCCCTGTGATAGTTCTCCATAGCCCACAGGATATGGCCTAAATTGCTTAGCAGGCATTTAAGGTTGGTCACAACTAGATTAACTTATTCAACAAGTACTAATTGCAGGTCTGCTCTGGGTCAGACGTTTGCTAGGCCAAGAACTCAAAGGCTTCTGCCCTCCTGCTGCTTACACTGGGTGAGAGAATGAAACCGATGATTCAAACTAAATAATTACAGATTGAGATAAAGGGTGTGATGAAAAAAGATCCTTTTTATGGGACTGTATAGCATGTCTGAGAGTCAGAAAGGCTTCCCTGAGGAAGTGATGTTTAAGGGCCAGACAGAGTTAATCAGGGAAAGGGGAGATAGAAAGGAAGAGGGAGGGGTGACTGGAGAAAATGAAAGTGTGTGGGAAGGCTCCGAGGCTGGGCGGGGCTCAGGTAGTAGGGAAAGAGGTGAAAGTGGACAGATAAGCAGGGGGAGGCCTTTGGGGTATGGAGTTTGGTCTTCATTCTAATAGCAATGGTGGCTTTTAAGCAGAGGATCAACTTGGAGGAGAAAAGATTGCTGGAATGTGCATGTTGAAAGCATCACCCTAGATATATTGTGGAGAGAAGGAACTCACTAGGAATGGGTCAGGCCAGAGAAGAAGAGGCTTGGATCAGGCAGGTGATGACAGGAAAGGTGCCCAGATATGAGAGAAATCTAGAAGATAACACAGTGGAACTTGGTGATGAATTAAACTTCCAGGGGGTAGGGAGAGACAATGAGGGGTCCCTGGTTTCTGCTAGTGCAATGGGAAGAAGCCGGCATCAGTCCCAGGTACAGGATGCTGGTGGTGCTGTAGGTCTGGAGGGGCAAGAGGATGAGCTGGATTGGACAAGCTGGCTTTCCGCCCAAGGTAGAAATGCTGAGAGGGCAGTCACAGGACCCCCATTGTTGGTGTCTTTCCTCTCTTCCAAAGAGAGGCGTGTTGATCAATTTGAAGGATCCCTCTGGATCAAGCCCTGGAGTCCTTGCTGGGAATGAAAGGTCTTCCCTGGTTTGAAGGACTGCACAGTTTAGTAGGAAGATACAAGAGGATGCATAATCTCCATTCACTGGGATGGAGGTTGTGGAGAGCCAGTGGGAGCCGTGGAGTCTTAGTTTAGCCTGGGTGTCCAGGCCAGCTACCTGTGGCCATGTGCCCCATAAAGCATTCCCAGAAGGCTCCTGTCCCAGGCCCTTGCTCAGGCAATGGCAGTATCTCTGAGTCTCTGTCTCTCTCTCATATTAGAGACTGAATTTAGGGGTGCTCTACCACTGAGCTACACCCCTGGCCCTTTTGACTTTTTATTTAGAGACAGGGTCTTGCTAAGTTGTTTAGGACCTCGCTAAGTTGCTGAGGCTGGGAATTTGCAATCCTCCTGCCGCAGTCTCCTGAGTCACTGGGATTGCAGGCGTCTGCCACTACAACAGATATCCCCAGCTCCCTTTTATTTTTTTTAAATTTTGAGACAGTGTCTCCCTAAATTGCGAAGGCTGGCCTGGAATTTGTGATCGTCCTACTTCAGCCTTCTGAGCAGCTGGGATTACAGGTGTGCATCACCACGCCTAGCTGTCTTTGCACACTCTGGTCACCATTTCACCTGTATATATCCTGCCCATCTTCAAAACTGGATGCAATGCCACTGTCTTCATGAATCCTTCCTCCATCCTTCCAGTTGCTGTCAACCTTTCTACCGTACCCCTAAAGTACTCCATGTACTGATTAGTATGCTGATCACACCTAGCACTGCAGCATGTTTCCTTGAGTCCAAGTCTGGCTACCCCACTAACTGGAGAGTTCTTCCAGGGCAGAGGTGTGATTCTTCTGTGTCCTCAGATTGGGTCCAGCTGCAGTCCCCGCGTAGACAAGTAAGGGGGCGTTTTCTCTGCGGTCCTTGGAAACATTTGGGCATGCTCAGTGTTCCCCACTAGTTCCTAGAACCAGTCCCCTCACCCACTACTCTCCAACCTTCTGTTGCCTCACTTTGGGGGGTCTTTAACCACTCCAGTTCTCTGTTTCCCCCCTTCTTCCTCTATAGTCTTTATCTCCAAGCGGTCGCAGTCTCAGGCTTGCTTCAACTAAGAAATAGACCAGGCTTTGTAAGGGAGCTGTCAGGGCGAAAGACGTGGCTCCTTTAAGAGTGATCAGCGAGGGGGCGTGGCCTGCGTAGAGCAGGCCCGAAATGGGGGTGCGGCTCCTTTAAGTAGCTGCCGGCCAACTACGCCAAGGCCCAGGGCCCGCGGGCAGGGGCGCGGTCACTTTCGGAGCTGCGGCCCCGCCCCGGTCACCCCAGTTCCGTTTTAATCGGGGTGCAAGGTGTGGGGGGGCGGGCGTTACATCAGCCACCACGTGGGGGCCTCTCAGCTGGCGCGGAGGAGGCGGCCCCGCCCCCGGCCCCTGCCGTGGAAAAGTACCGGGGTGCCGAGGTCCCCGCCCCCTGCCCCGCCCCCGGGCCGGCTCCGGCCCCTCCCGGCCCTCCGGGCAAGCCCCCTCCCGTCCAGTCCCGGCCCGCCGCCTGCTCCCGCCCGGCAGTGGCCGCCGGGTGCGGGGCGCCTGCTGGGGGTGGGCGTCCAGGGCTGCTAGGCCCGTGACCTCACCTGTGGTCGCCCGGGCTCGCCCTAGGCGCGCTCGGAATGAGGGCTGGGGTGGGGAGGGCGCAGATTTTTTCCAAGGTAGCATCCCCAAAAGAACTGCCCGCCCGCAGTCCCTTCCCGAAGCCGCGACCACAAAAAGAGCCCGGGGACAAAAAGAGCCCGAGGGCGCTGGGACTGTCCCTCACAGCTTTCCAAGCCGCGGGCGCGCGGGAACCGGCACCCGGCGGGCGAGTGGGTTGGCAGATAGGGAGGCCGGCCGGCTGGAGCGGCCAGATATGCAGCCAGGCCGGTGGCGGCGAGAAGAGATAGAGCACGAGCCGGCGTGAGGGGCCAGACCCTGCCGGCGGCTTCCCGGCCCCCAGCGCAGACCCACTGGCGCCCCAGACGGACCGTGACACGCTTTGGTTCCGGCGCTATCCGCACAGCCCCGAGCCCGCCGCCCCCGACCAAGCAGGCGTCGGCACGCAGCGCCCCCCTTCCGAGAGTGCCCCCCCGTTCCCGCCTGCTTCAGCTCCTTGGTGACAGCGGTGACACCCAGACGCGCGCACCTACCCCGACCTTTGCGGCGAGACAGACATCCTGGTGCGTGCACCCACACTCTTACCCACAGATGCCCGCATGCATGCGCGATCACACACAGCACACACACCACACGCACACGCTGGTCCCGGGGCTCAGCCCCGCAGAGCCACCAACCGCTCAGACCGCCGGCCGGACAGAACGAGGTGCGGGCCGCAGCACCCCTTCCCTCAGCCCCCTTACCATGCTGCAGCCCCCGGCCCAGGCGTGCTGGGTCCGCACCGCGGTGCGCCCAGGTGGCTTTCTTAAAGGGAAAGTTGCATCAGCCTCCCGAGGCTCTGTGCCGCCGCGAGTCCGCCCGCCCCGCCGCGCCGTTCGCAGCTCCTCCAGAGCTTGTTGTGTTTTGGTTTCGGGGAGGCGGGGGCTAAGAGTTTGGTGAAAGTTTGGAGAGTGGAGAAGGCTTGGAAGACCTAGCCAAGTCCCTCCCCTCCCTGTGCAGCTCCCCTGGCCGCTCTCCCCCCTCCCCCGTCCCATCCCCTCCCGCGTGCTGACTTCTCAGGCTCCTCCTCCCAGGGAATAAAATTACAAGGCACTCCAGCTTTCAGATGATTGATCCCCACGAACCCCTGGGAGTGGGACTCCGCAATGGAGACCCCTTCTCCGCCCTTACCTCGCTGCCCTCCAGCTGGGGCCCTTGGAAAAAGCAGATGTCGTCCCCTTCGGGCTAGGCTGGAATGAAGCCAAAAGGCCTGGGGCACTTTGGGGGACTGGGGCTGCAGTTAGCCCGCCAGGCCCCTCTGGCCTTCTGCGCCTGCGTTCCCCCTGGAGAGAAGTCTGAGCAAATTCCGTTCCCTTAGGAGCAACCCGCTAGAGACTATGGGCACAGCTGGGTAAGGCCTGGGTCCTACTTTAAACTGGAGGGCCATTTCTCCAGAAACTTTCTTTGGACACTGGTTTGGTCAGCCCTACTCTGGCAGTGGTGCTACAGGGACTGCCCATCAACCTGTGCTTCCTCCTCCATCCGTGGAGGAACAAACCTAGGTCCAGTCCCTTTTAAAGGAGCCTCTACCAAAACGTGCTTTGCTGAGCCTCAGTTTCCTTCCCTACTAAGAAGGGTGAGCTAAGGAAATGCATGCATGTGTGTATGAAGTGCATCACTCTAAGCAGAGCAGTGGTGCCCAGGCGTGTGGAATGAAACCCTCTCTCAAAGTGTGCTTACCTCCAGAGAGCCACCAACCTGTATCAGGGAAAGGGGCCAGTTACTAGCATCAGAGCAACTGTTGTTGCCCTAGTCTGAGAGGGGCATCTGTTCAGGGAAGGCCCTAGTCTGGAGAGAAAGACTCCAGTCTGACCAATCCCTCACCATTGTCTGGCCTGGAAACTGATTTTATTTTTTCCTTTGGAGACAGCCTCCAAAAATCTGATGCACACATGTCAGACATAAGATCAACTGATGAGTGAGAATCCAATTTATTAAATTATAATCAGAGGTGCTGAGCAAGATAACAGGTGACTAGCCCAGAAGCTTCCTGCAGCTTCTCAGGCACACATAGTCCATCCACAGTTCTCCCGTCCCCCTCTCAGGGCCAGGGCTAGGATATAAAAATTAATCTGTACTCTGTGAGACTTACAACCTATTCACATTGGAGACTTGATCAAATCTGGAAAGACACTTATGTTCCCTTTACTTTGTCCCTAGCCTACCAGATCTTGCAGGTTTGGGGTTTATATTTTCCTGTGAGCCAATTGCAGGTGTTTGTGTGTGCATGCATGCTTGTATGTGCACACACCTCTACCTGAGTAGTCTTTGAGTCTGTGGCCCCTGTCTCTGTGTGCTTGTCACTCTGGAAGAATGACTGTGAGCTCTGCAACAGGTGTGTGTAGTTAGGTGTGTCCAACTCTTGGGACTGGGCAGATCAGATCCAAGCCCTCCTCATCTCCTCTGCCAACACTTAACTCTGTCCACAAATTGTTTCTGATCTCTCCTCCCTGCCTCCTGCCTTCTCTCTAGTTTGTCAGAAGGGTTCCCTCTCAGGAAAAGCAGAGTGGAGTCTGTCGGAAAAAAGGTCCCAGTAGAGTAAGGGATCAGGAAGGGTGTGAGTGGGACAGGAAAGGCTTCCCCCCTTCTTCTCCCTTCAATCTATAAAGTAGGATGGGGTAAGTCTAGAAGAAGGCACGGAGGAGGTTCTGAGAACCCTCAGCTAAGGTTTTGAGAATTTTCATGGCCCAGGCAATGGGGCTTCCCACCTCCCTCAAGGAATCTATATGAAAGGAGGCAGGTGCAGGATGCTGAGAGCCAGACCCCAGGATAGCTTCCAGCCCTGGGGCTAGGGCCCATGGAGGTTGGCAAAAGAGAAGGAAAAATGTACTCAGAGGTTCTAACACCAAGAATTTGGGATTCACTTAGGAGCAGGGAGGTAGCCTAGCACTTTATAGTCTGTGGGGTGGAGGAAAAAGAAGATTGTCCCTGGGGTATTTGGGGAAGTTGGAGACATTGACCATGAGAGTTTCACTAGGCTAACAGTGAAACAACCCAAAGCATATCTACATGTATAGATTAAGGGATGTGCATTTTACTCACCTTGATACATGAAGAGCTTCAGGCCACCACATACTGAGTGAGTCCTGAGGAGAGGCTTATGAGAAAGATTCTGATTTGGAAAGTCATCTCCAGGAGACAGGAACTAGAGCAGCTGTTTTTATCCAATCAGAGTAAGGTCTCAGGGGAGGCAGGTCTGAGCCTAGCCCAGGCCAGAGCTAGGATGGCCTCTGTGCCTGTCTGTGAGTTCCCCACCCTGGGCAGCTGGCCCGTAGGGAAGGAAGAGCATTGTCACCAGGACCACTGTGGGAAAGGACGGGGATCAGACCGGAGGATAGACAGAACTGATGGGGTCAGACGTCCCAGCCTGCCTGTTGCCTGCAGGATGGGATGTCTGGGCAGGGCAGCAAGAGGGCAGGCAGCCGGTTGGGCCCCACCCATGGCAGCGGGCTGAGGCGTGTCTCAGGAGCCTCCGGTTACAGTGCTATTTCCTGGGAGGGCTGTGCCCAGCATTGGATCCCCTGGTGCTGGCTGAGTTCCTCATTTGTCATCAGCCAGCAGGATCAAGACCTTTGTTTTGGGATGTTCAGAGTCAGCTTAGGTGAGTGTCTGGTGGGAGTAGGGACAATGCCAGATCTGAGACATTTCTGAGGGCATTATAGGAGTGGCAGCACCAGGAACCTTGGTGGAAGGATGCTGAGCACCCTGCTGAGAAGTTGGAGTAGGGTGGACTTTGCTTTGAACTGGAACTTGGCCTGATCAGTGATCTCCACCTCCTTGGGGTCCCAACCTCAGCTGGTGGGAAGCACTGTTGGGAACTGCTCTCAGATTCTTCCTCTCTTGAACCTGGAGTCCAGTGGTCAGTGCCTAACACCTTCCCTGCCCTGACCCAATGCAAAGCAGTGACTTAGATCAGCTCCAGAACCAAGAGTTGTCTCTGAAGGGCCATATATCTCTTAGGCCATTCTGTCTCCCACTACTGGCAGCATAAACTAATCCAGGCTGGACCCCCTGGCTCCAGGTCAAATCAGGCATACAGACAAGAAGCACTGACTTTGACCCTGACACAATCAATGCTCAGATTCCTAAATATCTTAGGTTCTCAAGGTCCAGAATTTCCAGTGCCAGTGGTACCAGAGTTCCCAACCTTGTAGAGAACTCAAAACCCAGAGTTCTCAATACCCAGAGTCCCCAGTGCCATCTCTACCACCCAATGCTCCTAACATCCAACACTCAGAGCACCAGTTCACTGGAAAAGAGTGGAGGAGAGGGTCCCTGCATGATCAAATCCTTTCCGTGACTGGTATGATCTGGGGAGTGGCCATGACTAAAGCTGGCTGAGGTGCTGCTGGCAGAAGGAGCATGGCTTCCCTGATGCTTCCATCCTGGGTCTGAAGAGGTCAAGAAAGACTGCAGGAAGGATGACTTGTCCTCTGGCCCTGCGTGATCACAGATCAATGTAATTCAGTGTCCACTTGTCAAATACTTGTGCCCGTCTACCATGTGCTAGGAATTCTCCAGGAATACAGCCATGGGAGAGAAGGGACTCTTGCTCTCACATATGGCTGGTTAATGAGGAGTCTGTGTTGAAGCATTAGTGTGGCTTGGCACGTGGCTGTCTGGGGCCCCGGTGTGGCCAAGGGCACGGCTGTTGGTATGTGGTGGTGTGGTGTGAGGCTGAGTGTAGAGTCAGCAGGTTGATGCATGTGACTGTCAGAGCCAGCCTAGCTGTCCAGGGGTCTGGCAATCCTAACAGTTCTCCCTCCTCACTGCTATTCCAAGGGATGGGATATAAGGTCCCTACTTTGCCTCAGACACTCAGGTATTGAGTGTCTGGTTTCCCTGTGGGAAGGACAGGCTGGTTCTAGTCCTGAGGCTGACCCCAGAGCCACCCTGCTCTGTGGTGATTTCTCCTATGGTCCCTGCCCTCACTGGACCTAGAGCCTCTTTGGATTGGGAAGACAGGAAGAGGGGCAGCTATAAGTGGAGTAGCTAACACCAAAAATAGCCATTTGCCCTAGGGAGGATCCCATGACACCACCCCCTCCTCTTAGTCCAGCCACTGACCTGGAGCCTGGGTAGGGCTTTCTGACTC
Source organism: Glaucomys volans (assembly GCA_020662805.1). NCBI lineage: Eukaryota > Metazoa > Chordata > Mammalia > Rodentia > Sciuridae > Glaucomys > Glaucomys volans. Next base: position 24,094 of record JAJEJO010002699.1, read on the forward strand.
CGCTTTTCGAACTTCTGTCTGAGTAACTTTCTTGGACTTGAAAAGGGGGACAAAAATTATGTCACTGCAAATGATGACATCATAAGGAGTTATGACTTCCCAAGGAGCGATACCAGAGTGAGGAAGTGGCCCTGGCCCACTGCGTAGGTGGGTGGGGCTCTATCTGCTGGCAGCTCCCCATAGCTCCCAGCAGCTGGGATGGCAGGGCTGGATAAACCCCTGGATGGGCCCTGCCTTATCTGTTTCCCCCAGACTTCTGATAAGCCTCTTACCATGGCCTGGTGCAGGGACAGGTGGGGAGCAGGGTAGAAGAGGAGAAAGGGCCAGCTGGGGCTGGCTGAGCTCCAGGGAAGACAGCAGGGTTAGGGAGTGCTGGCAGAACCCCAAGAAGAGGAGGCAGGGGTCACCGTGAGAGCATGTGGGTGGTCATTGGTTTGGGGCACAGACTCTGAAGCCAGGCTGCCTTCCTTACCCGGATCTTCTGAACACCTGTGAAACTGGGACCTGATCTCCTCCTCTTTCCTCACTAGGATAGTCACCAGTGGCAGTGACTATCAACCCTGGTATTGTGTGAGGGTTAAAGATTTAATGTGCGTGAAATAGCCACAGAAGGGGACTTGGTATATGAGAAGTTCTCCTTTCAGATCAGGATCTTCCCGTCCATGCCCACCATGCCCAGCAGCAGCACACTGGGGTGGCCTGGGGCTTAGCTGACATTTCCACAGGTGTTACAGCCCCAGACACATGCCCACTCCTTACCGGTCTGCACTCACCCCCAAACTCCCCAGGAATCTTGGCCTTTCTAGTGTATTTTCTTCCAGCGACACCACAAACACCTTGGAGCCCTGGTGCCCTCTGGTGACAAAAGTCATACATGGCAGTTACAGCTGGATCCCCAGGGTAAGACAGAGGTGCGGTCACTAGTTTGGTTATTTTCTGTTATCCTTATAAAAAGTTTACAAGGTAGGAATTATCTTCATTTTCTAGAACTAAGGCGAGGCAGATGAAACAATCACCAACTAATTAGTGGTTGAACTTGAACCTAGGTTGCCATGTCTCCAAAACTGATGTTCTTGCCCCCCACAAAGTATGCAGGCTGCTAGGGGTGTGTTTAAATATGGTGCTTGACTCAGAAGTCACTTTACACATGAGCCATTGAGAGTTTGAGTGTCGCTAGGAATGAGCGTATAGTTATTGAGATTCTCCAGCCGCACTATAAAATAGAATTGGCTTAGGACACAATATGATTGGGTATTGGCAGTTGAGTCTTTTGGTGTGTGTGGCTTTGAGATGACTCTGTGATTGTGCTGGTGAATGTGCCCATGCTTGGTGCTCAAGTTGTGTGAGGTTAGCCATGGCGATGTGAGTCTGGTCTGACTGTGTGTGGCGGTGTGGTTGAGCTGTGGAGGTTCTGCAGCTGGTAGGACTGTTGCGGGGGAGGGTGACTGAGGGCCCCGAATTCCCAGCGCCTCTTGCCTTTTCAGTCCCAGGACTGCGTTGCTCACCATGACACACATGATGGATGGCTTCACATGCCTGACACACTCCCATGGGCCTATCCAAGTTCTCATTCCCCCTCCTCCCATTTATTTTTTGAGGAAGTAAAGCAAATAGTACCACAGATGGAGCTGGTCTTCATTTTTTTCCATGAGATATTTGTGAAAGCATTTCACATGCCTTTGAGTGATAGCTAAAGAAAGAAGTGTCATTTAAAAAGAAAAGTAAATATGGCTATTCTAATTCTTTAATTTGAACATCAGTTCTCAAAATGTTGTTCATAGATCCCAGGGGATCACTAAGACCTTTACAGGGCAAAAACCATTTTCCTAATAGTACTAAATTGTTATTTGCTATTTTCACTTCGCTGATACTTGCACTTATGATGCAAAAGCCACAGTGAGAAAAAAAGAAAAAAAGAAAAGAAAAAAAGAAAAGCCACAGTGAATAAAACTTCTGACCCCTAAGCAGGGATTAAGACTCACACTCTCACCCTGTCTCTAAATAAAATACAGAATAGGGCTGCGGATGTGTCTCAGTGGTTGAGTGCCCCTGGGTTCAATCCCTAGCACCAAAAAAAA
>JAJEJO010002699.1:26571-50936 GCA_020662805.1 Glaucomys volans
TCTCTCTCTCTCTCTTTCTTTCTTTCTTTCTTTCTTTCTTTCTTCTTCTTTCTTTCCAGTGCTGAGGATTGAACCCATGGCCTCATGCATGTGAGGCAAGCACTCTACTACTGAGGCACATCCCAACCCTAGACGGATGGGTTTCAATGTAACAGAGTATGAAAAATCCACACTGACTGAGCATGGTGGCTCAACCTGTAATCCCAGCTTCTTGGGAGGCTGAGGCAGGAGGATGGCAACTTTGAAGCCAACTTCAGTAACTTAGTGAGACTATGTCTCAAAATAAAAAAATATAAAAATGGCTGGGGATGCAGCTCAGGAGTAAAGCACTTCTGGGTTCAATCTCTAGTACCTCACTCCACAAAAACAAAGAAAGAAAAACCTACCATCTCCACTTATAATAGCCAAGAATAGCCACAATTAACTGAAAAGGCTATTAAATACTTCTTCCATTTCCATCTACATGCACTATGAAGTTGAATTTCCTTTACATTCTTCACCCCAAACAATAGTCTGAATGCAGAAGCAGCTATGAGAATCTAGCTCTCTTTAATCAAGCCAGACACTAAGGAAATTTGCTGAAGTGTAAGATGATGTCACTGTTTTCACTAAAACTTTAGTTTTAGAAAATTCATGTGCAAAGCTCTCAGTTCAATTCTAGCACTGCAAAAAAGGAAAAAGAGGATCAGAAAAAGAAAATAAATAGCTATTTTCAAAGACTTTTTTTGGTTAATATATCACAAATTTCTTATTGTTATTATGAATTAATACATGTTTTAATGTTCCATTTTAACTTTGAATACATTGAATGTTAATAGAGAAAACTCATTTAAACAAAACTCTTTGGATCCTTAATTACCTTTAAAAGCATAAAGGAGTCCCAAGACCAAAACGTTTGAGAACGACTGAGTTAGAGATTTATTAAACACACACACACACACACACACACACACACACTTGATTTTCTGTTTGCCTTAGCCTTTTGATAATATTAAACAATGTTTGTTTTATTGCTTATATTACCATGCAGAGAGCTATGGATAATTATTTACTTTTTAGGTGGACAATGAACCTGGGGTACTGTGTCATTGAACTACATCCTTTTTATTTTTTAAACTTTGAGACAGGGTCTCAAAGTTGATGAGGCTGACCTTGCATTTGCCATCCTCCTGTTTTGGCCCCCAGAGTCACTGGGATTACAGGTGCACATCACCATTTACTTTCATCCTCTCATTTAATCCTAATCATGACTCTATGAGCTAGATACTTTTATTATTTCCATTTTGTAGATAAGAAAACCCAACTTTAGAGAGATGAGGGGAAACCTATGGAAATGGAATTAAATCCTCTTTATAAGTAAAAATTAAAGGTGTTCTTTAAATCCTGTTAAATTTATACATTTATACATTTTAAAAGTTATTGTTGGCAGGTTCAGTGACTCAGGACTTTAATACCAGTGATTTGGGAGGCTGAGGCAGGAGAACTGCAAGTAAGAGGGCAGCCTCAGCAATTTAGCAAGACCCTCAGCAGCTGAGACCCTGTTCTCAAAATAAAAATAAAAAGGACTGGGGATATAGCTTGGTGGTAAAATACTACTGGGTTCAATCCCCAGTACCTAAATAAATAAATGTTATTCCTTCTAGGCAAATTTGCAAAAAAAAGAAAAAAAAAAAGAAAGAAAAGAAAAGAAAAGAAAGAAAATGTAAAAAAGACTGGGGATGTAGCTCAGCAGTAGAGTGCCCCTGGGATCAGTCCCTAATACTGCTAAACAAGAAAAGTTATTCACCTGAAGCCTCATAGCAATTGTAACAAATTACCACTGAAGGTAGATACCAGCCTTTATCTGCCCATGACCTGGACCTTTTCAGCTGAGTCCCCTCTAGGGACCTCACATTCTGGTCCTGAGCCCCAGGTGCCATGTTCAGAAGAAACAAACCTGATGCCTTACACTGATGTTTTGCCTGATTCCCCCCAAGAGCCTTTGAACCTAGCCCTCGCCCCCACCCTCTTTGCTGGAACCTCCCTGAGCCTCACTTGAGGGCACATGCTTATCCTACCTGAGCCCTGGTCAGCCCTCTCACGAGAACCGGTCTCTGAGACTACCCCTTTCCAGGCAGCAGCAGAGGAGGGGGCTGGAGGGCAAAGGAGTGGTAGAGACAGAGTATGAGCAGGCGGAGGCAGGATGGTGAAGGACCCCGGGATCTCAGCCTCCAGCCATGTTCCCAGACAGGAATGTTCCCAGCCAGTACTGACCTCTAACCCCAACCCGCCTCGGTGTGAAGAACGACTGCCTTGGCCACCCCCACTTGGAGGACCAGCAGACGCCGCTGGAGCAACTGGGGCATCCCCATGGCAACCATGCCAGGCCAGCTTGAGCTGGTGAGGGGTCACCTTAAAGTCATTCATTGCCCCCAAATATGGCCTAATCTTGGTAACCCTTGGGGGCCTTTGTAGACTGGAGTGTCCAAATGAGGAAGGACAGTTGCCCGCACTATGTCTCTTAACTCAGGGAAAATATTTCTCTGATCTCAGGCAAATCTTTCCTGGGATAAAGGAAAGCTCTTTGTCCCTGGACCTCTAACTCCCACCAGTACACTAGATACTGGTGGGTGTCGCCTCCTCCTGACATTCTGGCAGGTGAGCTAGAGGAAGTCTGGGAGGCTGCTCTAGGGTTGGGATCTTGGCTATGTAGTACTGGATGGAAGGCACAGAGAAGTGACTGGTGTGGGTGGAGATGGGGGCACTCAAGGCCTGGTGACCTAGACAGAGGCCTTGTGTGGGTGATTAGCTGTCACGTTATGTCTAAGCTCCTTACCCTCAGAATCTAGTTCTCTACCCCCAGGTCTAATCCAGAGGTAGGGGAAGGGGGGCCTGAAGGTACTAGGCATGGCTTAGGGGCCTTGGTGGGTCCGCAGTGACCCATTTAGCATAACCAGTGGTGACTGAGGGGAGTTGGTCTCTGCCTCTCCTCTGAATCCTGTTTTTGTGGGCTCCCTTCCTCTCCCTACCTTTGTGTATGTGCATCTGGATTTCTGTCTTCCTGTCTCTGCCAACAGTTCTGTGACCTTGACTCTGGGAAGCTGTTGCTAGTGACAGACGGCATGGACACCATTGGAGAATGGGTCACACAAATCTCAATAACAGGACTGTGGTAGATGGAAAGTCATGGGGACACAGATTTGTAGGCGATGCTGGGTTTTAGCAACACAGGGTCTAGGTGGCACTATGTTGTGGCTGAGCCAGGGTTTGAGGAACATTGGGTTATTTGTACTTGACCTACATATTGGGTGACCCTGGGTTGTGGCTAATACAGGATTATCTGAATGACTCAATGATAGCAACTCGAAAAGAATTTGGAAGGCAGCAGAATGGCAGCAGGAGTTTTCAACTGGGGCAGTTTTGAGCCCCTCACTCCTACTCCCATCCATACGGTTATATCTGGAGATATTTTTGGTTGTAACACCTGAGGGAAGGTGTGTTACTAGCAGCTACTGGGTAGAGGCAGGGACACCATTTAACATCCTACAATGCACAGGGTAGACATCAAAGAATTATCCATTCTGAATAGGGCAAAACCCCAGTTTTTGCACCCTGTGGCCATGGGCAAAAATTTCTTCATCTCTAACAGGGATGACTGTGTAGTACCTGTCTAAGGTTATTAAAATGACTGAACCAATGCTCCTAAAGTGTTTAAAATAGTGCCTGGGACATGGTTCCTGCTGTTTATCCACAGATATCTGGAGAAAAGAAGAGTCGATTTAGAGCCAGAGACTCCAACATTCTCTCTTCTCATTTCGGCTTCTACAGTACTTCAGCCAGGCCTGCTCCATTGCCGAACCAGTCTTACTTCTTGCTGGTTTTGCAATACCAGAGGAAAAGAGGTAAGCTCTTCCTGGCTTCAGTAGCTGTTGGGTACTGAAGATCAGCTCTGATTGGCTGAGTGTGGATCATGATGACCCATGGTTTCTCAGGGGTTCTGAGATTTCCATCAGAACCACCCAATTGGAGGAGGAGGATGCGGTTATCAGAATGATGGAAGGCAGCTGAGCAGGTGAAGGTGGTGGATGGCCCTGCCCAGCGACTGTGGGGAAACGTGGGTTGACACAGCGTCTGATGCAACTGAACTGCGGGAGCTGCCGTGTTGCAGGGTGCAGCCCTGCGGGCCAGTCCCCTTCTCCTCAACTCTCTTCTCTGGTTTTTTGACAACACAGTTTGATTTTCCTTCTTCCCCTCTGGCAGCAACTCCTCGGTCCCCGCTGGCCTCCTCTCTTCAACCAAGGTTGGAATGCTGGGGTGCTCAAAGCGCAGTCCCAGACTCTCTTCCCCTTTTCTCCAACCTTCCTAAGTGACCCCTTGTGGTATCACACTGAGCCTTGAAATCATGTGATGGAAGTGTTTATGTCACAGAATTTGGAAATACTCCACACCCGGGCTTTTTTCTTTCTTCTTCCTTTTCTTTTTTCCTTGGAGAGATGGTAGGCAGGTAAGCTGTTACCCAGCTTACCACTGCCTGACACCATTGTCACACAAATTTGGTTTTATCTAGACCTTGTCTTATCCAAAACCCTAGGTCATTCACACCCTCCCTCAGCTCACCTTTACACATAGCAGTTGTTATTCCAAGCTGTTTTTACCCCAGTTGAACTCACTTTGAACCCATGTCCATCCAGACTGTATTTCCCACAGCAGTTCACAATCCCGTGTTCTCCAGACACTCGCCCACCACACAGTTGCCCTGGACCAAGTTGCTCCTAACTCAGTGCCATCACGAACTAAAGCTGTACAGGTTTGTGTCCTCCAGATGCTTCTTACATAATCCATTGTCCCCAGTCTTGTGTATGTACACGATTTCTTAATATTCTACTTAGGATAATCTTACATTGGGATATAAGAAAAAGAGACAAGTGTCAGCCCACGTGTGGGGAATTTCCCACAAGATTTGTTGGAGCATAATAATAAAGCTAAGAGCTACATTTATTAGGTACTTACTAGTACCACATCAAGTCTAAGTACTTTCTTTTTTGAGATGGGGTCTTAGTATGTTGCCCAGGTTGGTCTTGATCTCTTGGGCTCAAGTGTCCTATGGCTTCAGACTCCTGAGTAGCTGGGACCATAGGCATGACGTTGTACCCATCTGTACTCTATGTGTTAAGTATACATACTCATCTAAACTTCACAATAATCCCACGAAATAGATACAGGTTGCACGTCCCTAATCCAAAAGTATGAAATCCTCAAAGTTCCAAAATCTGAAATTACTTGAGTGTTGACATGGTGCCACAAGTGGTGAATTTCACACTTGACCTCATCTAACAGTCCAAGGCAGGCACACTAAAATGTTGTATAAAATTAATCTTCAGGCTTTGTGTATATCTCCTATATGAAACATAAATGCATTTTGTGTTTAGACTTGGGTACAAACCCAATATATCTCATTGTGTTTATTCAAAGATTTCAAAATCTGAAAAAATCCCAAATCCCAAACACTGTGGACCAAAGTTTTTGGATAAGGGATACTCAAATTGAACTCCTGCTTTCCTAGTTTTTAACACCTAAGGTAATTTATATGCAGAGGTTAAGAAATTTGCCTGGGCCTACATGGATGGTAAAGAGCAAACCCAGGATTTGAGCTGAGGCAGCCTGGCTTAGGAATATGTGTTCTTGACACTGGGCCACAGCTGCCTCCTTGAATACATTCATGCTTAGACATTATGCTGGTTTTGATTTTATAATGTGTAACAGGAAGTAATGTATTAGTTAGCAAAGCTCAGTCATAGCAATGTTTTCATTAGAAAGGATTGCACATTTTTGTTTTTCTAAGATAAAGCAGTTGTGCTAATAGCATTAAGCCACCATTCCATTCCCCTGAGTGGGCTAATGAAAGATTAGTGGTGACTTTTGATAAAACAACCTTGTGGAGCTAGAACAATATGAGTTGGTTCTGGTGGGCAGGGTGGTGAGGCTGGGGAGGGAAGGGGCGGGCAGAAGGAGGGAGAGACTCGGTGGTGGTTATCAGGAGAAGAACTGAGTCAGACAGGACCCAGCCTGACCATGAGATGGGGCTGCCATGATCGACAAGTCTTTAAGGTTTGGATGATGACCCAAGACCCAACTCGACCCTTTGACTTTCCCTGGAACATTGCCAGGGATCCAGCATGGTCAAATCAACTTCACCAACAGCACATCTGCCCCGGGTTCCATCCATCTTGAGAGAAAGAATGCCTGGATCGTGAGAGTATCCTGCCAGGGGCACGAGAGTCAGGGGGTGGACGGGGTGCTACTTCCTTCCTTACTTGTGGTACCTTGTTTCCTCCTTAGGTGGCTGGAATGAGGCATAATCAGAAATGTGGGTAGGCGGAGAGGGGATTCCACTGGAAGTCGCAGAAGCCAATCTGCCACCAATTTGCTAGAAGTGGGATTCTAGTGCCCTCTCATGGATACTTTGGGAATCTATACAATATCAGGTTTTGGATATAGTAAAGTAGGTTGAACCTATTCAAAGGGAAGACAATTTACTAGAGGTTTGGCATCTAGAATGTTCCAAAAGCATGGCCATAAGAAAACATTGTGTGTGTGTATGTGTGCATGTTGTGTGTGTGTGTGTGTGTGCATGTGTGTGTGTGTGTGTGTGTTGGGGCTGTGTGGCTTCTCTTTTCTCCATATAGAAATTAGAGAAATAGTTGTAGAGGAAAACTGCAATAACCAATTAAGCTGAGAAATACTCATTCCATAACTCACCTAAAATAGAGTGGACCAAGGGATATGGCACCCTCAGTGTGATAAAAGGATGTTTTTCTCAGAGTTGGGGAAGAGAGGGGCTTGGGAGATGGAAGATAAGAACATCAGATGAGTTAGAGGTTTCTTATTAAAGTGCCGGGGTCCAGCCCTAGCACAAAGGGTCGTGGTGCTCTCTGGTGATTGGGATGGCGTCAGCGAGGTGGAGAACAAGGCAACACAGACTCAGTGATCTGAGGCTAAGTTGTGTTCTGACTTTATTTTTTCCACACACCATTTTTATATGTTAGCATCTAGCTTGAGTACAATATCTTGAGGTCACACAAAAGGAAACTGATGCAAACAACAAGACAATAGGCAAAACATATTAGCAGATTAAATAGTATCAACTCTTCATAATATTTTTAAGTATTCTTCCATATAATCTTTAACTAGTTCTACTTTCTATATTACTGGTAACATCGTGCACTGAAGTCATTTCTATGAACAATATATAAGCTCACACTATGTGGTTAATAATTAGTTTAATAGGAACAATAGCTCTTGCTAGATTACACCTCCTGCTTTGCCCAGTAAGCATTAGCCTGTCCTGCCCAAGAAAGCTGTTCAGAGCAACTAAGCAAACACCAGCATTTTACATATTTTAAATATTCTAAAAAGGGGAGATGAGCCTTCCATGTACCTTTTTCATTATAATATACTTGATGCCAACCAAGGTATATACTGCCAGTGGGAGATAAAGGAGGTCTAAATCTAAGGGACCAGAAGCTGGTTTCCTAGGAGGATACCATAGTTCTCCATTAACCAAGTAAGCATTACCAAATGATGTCTGAATTGTTGGGACTATTTTTCTAGCCTTAACAACTTTGTTTGTGACTAGTTTGCCTGGAGTTAAGGTGGGAACAATGTGTCTTTCTGCCCTAGGTCATCTAGGAGTAGTCACCATCTGCAGTGACATTTAGCATAAGTTGCTGGAAATGAGCACAGCATTCTTTCCAAGTTATACTTTTATCACCCCAGAACAAGGGCCTTTCTTGGTTATATCCAGTATGATTAGCTGTTTGATTCTTGTGTTCTAAATCCCCTAGGACCCTAAAATTCCCCCAAAATCCAATATAATATTATTCCCAAGCATAGGCAAATTAAACAAGACAACAGGAAACAGCAGCCCCAATTCCCAGGAAGATGAGACCTTGCAAACATCTTTATAACTCAGTGGAATCCTTGTCAAGCACTGAGGGGAATTGAAGAGGGCGCAGCATTAAAGGTGAATGTTTTTGTCTTAAAATGTGTTTGGAGACTGAGACTTTTGTTTATATGATTAGATTTAAAGATGGTTAAAACTTAATCTTCAGGTTTTAGAAAATATCTTCTCTGGCTTAGATGGCTTTTCCAACTACACAAATGAATTGCTATATTGTTAACCTAAATTTCTCTTGGCAGGATTTTCTATATGGTTGATTGGCCAAGGTATAATGTGTTTAATTTTTGAATCACAGTAAAATTTATCTACAGATTAGACATGTTGAAAAGTTGATTTATTCTGATAATGATAAGATCTTTTGTTTTGTGTGCAAATAATACACGAATACATTAGTTTAATGAACTTTATTGAAGAAAATAATTCATGCAGAAAATGCATTAATCATAAGTATTATGCATCATTACAACTTGTGTAAACATAACTGTCTTAGTCAACTGGGGCTGCTGCGACAGAATACCCTAGATGGGGTGGCTTAAACAACAGGCTTTTATTTCTCAAGTTCTGGAGGCTGGAAAATCCAAGATCAAGGTGCCGGGAGGGTGGGGTTCTGCTGAGGGCTCTCTTCTTGGCTTGCAGAGGGGCAGCTTCTCAGGGTGTCTTCAGATGGCCGGGAGAGCGAGTGAGCACTCCCACACTATGAGGGCAGCAAGGCCATCCTGCGGGCTCCACTCTCATGACCCCTCTAAACCTGATCACCTCCCAGTGGCTCCCCCTCCTAATACATCACGTTGGGGACAAGGGCCTCAACATAAACATTTGGACATACCGTTCAGATCATGACTAATAGGAAAGATACCTCCCTGTGCCACTCCCCACTGCTACCCTCTCCCTTCTCTCCCTCTCTGACCTCCTCAAGATAACCACTAGCCTGATTTTTTTTTTTTGTATTGGGGATTGAACCCTGGGGCGCTTAACTACCAAGCCACATCCCCACCCCTTTTTATTTTTTATTTTGAGACAGGGTCTCACTAAGTTGCTTAGAGCCTCACTAAGTTGTTGAGGCTGGCCTTGAACTTGCGATCCTCCTGTCTCAGCCTCCGGAGTAGCTGGGATTACAGGTGTGTACCACCATACCTGACTCAGATGATTTTATAAAGCTGTTGCACCAATTTACACTCCACCAGCAATCTGCAGCAGTTCAGCAATGGTAAAGTGTTTACCCCACAGAAATTGGAAATGTGTACAAATCAGAGTTTTTCTCTCTTTCTTAGAGAGCTAGATGTTAAACAATTCCCAGGATGCCATTGCCAACACTCCTTGTCATAAAAACATCCTTTCCAACACTCAGTGCTATCCGTCTTTTTCCTCCAGAAGAAATAATCAAAATTTAGTCAAATATATTTTAAACTCTAATATAAGAATTTAGAGAAATCATTTTATTATGCCCATCTGTACAAGTAGCCAGACCTCTTTTATTTTATATTATGACTATATATAATATACAAAAGCCTCCTCACCAAATTAAAAAATGAAAACATTATTCTTTCAGTTCTTTAAAAATCAAGTATAAGTCAGGTACTCTGGCTCATGCCTGTAATATTAACAATTCAGGAGGCTGAGGCAGGAGGATCACAAGTTTGAGGCCAGCCTCAGCACCCTAAGCAACTTAGCAAGACCCTGTCTCAAATTAAAAAATAAAAAATGAGCAGGGGATAAAGCTCAGTGGTAAAGTGCTCCTGGGTTCAATTCCCAGTACTGCCCCTGCAAAAAACAAAACAAAACAAAAAAAAACATGTACATCTCTCCTGCTTTTCTCCACCATTGTGGTGTATATCCTTGCCATGTCTTTTCACAGGACTTTGGGGATCAAGTGATTCCTGGCCAAGAAACGAAAGAAAACCATCCCACTCTCAATGGATTCAGATGAAACCTGGGAACAAAGTCGGTCACCAGGTGTGACTCTAAGAGGAGACCCTGGAGAAGAGTCAAGCTGGGTCTATGAGGAACAGTACATGAGATGTCGCACGGATTGATGCTGTACCAAGATCAGTCATCTTATTGTATCAAGTGAAAGTGTCACCACTGTCTGGACAGTTGGATATGTGTTTTATTGGGAATATGATTTTTCTCTTTGTATGCTCTGCACTGGTAGGTTGATTCAGTGATAGATATGTGTAAACTTCTATGTGAAAAAAAATAAGAATAAAACAACAAAAATCACATATCTCAACATCAAGGATGAGGAAAAACACAAACTCTCTTACATTGCTGTTGAGAATACAAATTGGTACAACCACTCTGGAAAACTTGTGTAGCTATTTACTAAAGCAAAATGTACATAAATTCTATGACAACAATTCTACTCCCAGGTAGATAGTCAAAAGAATGAGAGCTTCTGTCTACCTGAAGGCAGGCAGACTGTCCATAACAGCTTTATTCATGTTTCCCACACCGGAGACAGCCCAAATATTCATCAACAGCAGAATGGGTAAAAAAGAGTGATTAATTCATACAATGGAATATTACATAGCAGTAAAAAGAACTAGTGCTTGGTTTATTTCACTTAGCATGATATTCTCCAACTCCATCCATTTACCAGCAAATACCATAATTTTATTCTTCTTTATGGCTGAGTAATATTCCATTGTGTATATGCCACTCATCTATTGAAGGGCATCTAGGTTGGTTCCACAGTCTAGCTATTGTGAATTGAGCAGCTAGGACCACTGGTGTGGCTGCATCACTGTAGTATGCTGATTTTAAGTCCCTTGGGTATAAACTGAGGAATGGGATAGCTGGGTCAAATGGTGGGTCCATTCCAAGTTTTTTGAGGAATCTCCATACTGCTTTCCAGAGTGGCTGCACCAGTTTGCAACTCCACCATCAATATATGAGTGTGCCTTTTTCTCCACATCCATGCTGACACTTATTATTGCTTGTATTCCTGATAATAGCCATTCTAACTGGGGTGAGATGAAATCTTAGGGTAGTTTTGATTTGCATTTCTCTTATTACTAGAGATGTTGAACATTTTTTCATATCTCTATTGAATGTTTTCTCTGATAAGTGAATGCTGATACATAACGGGGGGCGGGGAGGAGTGGTGGGGGGCAATAACGAATGGAAGAACTTTGGATGGTGTAGAGGAAAATAGGGTGAGAGGGGTGGGGGAAGGAAAGATAGTAGACTGAGACAGACATATTACCCTATGTGTATGTAAGATTACACGAATGGTGTGAATCTACATTGTGTACAACCATAGAAATGAAAAGTTGTATCCCATTTGTGCACAAAGAATCAAAATACAGTCTGGGGCTGGGGATATAGCTCAGTTGGTAGAGTGCCTGCCCCGCAAGCACAAGGCCCTGAGTTCAACCCCCAGCATCGCAAGAAAAAAAAAAATGCAGTCTGTAAAAATAATTAAAAAAAAAAATTAAAAAACAAATAAATTTTAAAAAAAAACTAGTGCTGATAATAAACGACATGGGTTACATGAGACCCTGGTTTCATCTCCAGCACCGCAAAACCAAACATCAACAAAAGAATAGACACACTGCGTAATTACATTATAGAGAGCTTGAAACCTGGCGTAACTAATCCACAAGGGCAGGCCAGGTGGGGTTACCCATCCAGTGGTGCTAACCTGCAGGGTACAGGAGAGAGCCGGCTGGAGGGCTGGCATTGCTCCATTCTTGATCTGGTGGTGAATACGTGGCGGGTGTATGTATTTAAAACTGATCTGTACATTTTACTGTATCTAAATTATACCCCAAATACATGGGAGAATCATATAGCTGCCAATTACTAAGGGTGATATTATTGAGTCGGGTCTTTGTGCCAGGTACAGACTAAGTCTTTATTCTATATTGAATTGACATTGCAGTGTTAGCATGAAAATATCATTTTTCATAGGCATGTTGTAAGAGAGGAATAAAACCAAACTGTTCTGTAATATCTGGGGGGGACTCTTCATTTAGGCTGCTCCAGAAATAATGAATTATAAGATTTGGGCAGCTGCCACCTGATGTTGTTTTTGTTTGTTTTTTAGAAATCATCATTTGGATGTATCTGGATTCTTGGCTTGTGGATTTAGTTATAGCTTGAGTATAACAATACTCTGTTTTTTATTTGCAATTTTCTTTTCTTCAGCCATTGATTCAGGAAGAATGAGTTTGCATAGAATGTCAACATCTATCAGCAGAAGACCACCAGGGCACACCTGAAGTTAACAAAAATTAGTTTTACCTGTCTTGCTGCAGAAGGGAGAAGGCCCTCAGAGGAATGTTGGGAGCTTTTTAGTAAGGGGGACTGTGTTTTTGTGTTGGATGATTCTGAGGAGAGTAGGGAAGGAGAAGCCAATCTGGACTGGATGCTTTAGGGACAATTGATGTGAGCCATTAAGGACGGAACAGGTGTGTGTGTGTGTGTGTGTGTGTGTGTGTGTGTGTGTGTGTGCACGCATGGAGAATATCTAGTGCAACTGCTCATGTATCCTCCCAAAGAAACTACGAGGCCAAAAGGGAAGATTACTAAGGAAAGTTAGCTGAAAAACAGGGAAGGTGCTGGGCAGGGTGGAGCACGCCTGTCATCTCAGTGACTCAGAAGGCTGAGGTAGGAAGATTCCAAGTTCAAGGCCAGCCTCAGAAACTGGGTGAGACTTTCAATCACTTAGCAAGGTTCTGTATCAAATAAAAAAAAAGGGCTGGGGATGTAGCTAAGTGGTAAAGCACTCCAGGTTCACCACCTGGTTTAAATTTTTTTTAATTGCCCCAAATGCCACTACCCGGAAACAACCACATTCACCTAGACATTTTATCCCCATTTTAGATACTTTCTATGAAAATATAAGTGAAGGCTATATAAAAATTATTTTATGATTTACAATACGAAATAATTTCACATTGGGGATGTACTGAAGTTTACCTGCAAATTTGGTATTTAGTTCACATCTGCTATTCAACTGTAACTTTGACCCAGGTTCTTAGAAGACTGAATAGCCAAATATCTATTTCAGGATCATTTATGATATCTTAAGTCAGTTGAATGGATGAATAAATGAATGAATTAAATGGAGTATAATTTCTCATTCTTCTGGTTGTACATGATGTAGAATCCCACCAGTTGTACAGTTATATATGTACATAGGGTAATAATGTCTGATTCATTCTACTATCGTTCCTACCCTCATACTCCCTTTAAATTTAATTTTTTTTAAACTCTTTTAGTTGTAGATGGACACAATGCATTTATTTTATTTGTTTATGCGGTGCTGAGAATCGAACCCAGTACCCTATGCATGGGAGGCAAGTGCTCTACCACTGAGCCATAACCCCAGCCCCTAAATTTAAATTTAAATAATCCCCAACCCTTTGAATTTTATTTTGAGACAGGGTTGCTCAGGTTGGCCTTGAACTTGAAATCCTCCTGCCTAGCCTCCTGAGTAACTGAGATTACAGGTGTTCGCCACCATGCCTGTCAATTAAAGCTGTTTTATTTTATTGTGGTAATAAGGATGTAACCTAGGAGTGCTTTACCTCTGAACTACATCCCCAGCCCTGTTTTTTAATTTTATTTTGAGACAGGGCCCATTAAATTGCTGACGGTGACCTTGAACTTGTGATTCCCTTGCCTCAGATTCCCAAGTTGCTGGGATTGCAGATGTGGACCACTGAACCCAGGAGTTATTTTAAGTTACTCTTAAAAAGAAAGTGCATTAATTACATATCTTTAAGAAGAACTTCATATTATTTTGAAGTTCAGAGAGTTTATAACAATTTGAATAGTGATAATATTATATCACAATTCCAATCTTGATAGAATTGTTTGGTATAATACTATTCATAAAATCAATAAAGATAATCTTTAGTAGCAATAATGGTTGTTTGTTAATTACACCTTAGAAAAAATAAAAATGCAAGTCATAAACAAACATAATTGTAACACATATAGCCAACAAAGAATGAATAATTGTCATATAGAAGTAACACCTATAAACAGTAAGAAAAAAGGAAGTCATTCAGTAGAAAAATTGGCAAAAGGCTGTCTCAGAAAAGGAAACGTTTATGGTCAATAAACTGATGAAAAATGCTCAATTTTATCAGTAATCAGAAAATGCAAATCAAGACCAAAATGATATACCACTCATACCCATTCATTAGCAAAAAATAAGACAATATTATTTAACGGAATATTGGGAGATCTCTTAATCATTAATTGTGAGGGTTGTAAATTAAATCACCACTTTGGAAAACAATTTGGCTTTGATCCTGTACTATTGAACAATTGCATACCCATAAATTTGACTCAGAAATTCTTTTTTAAAGGTAATAGTTATCTACTTTTTTCTGCACTTTATTTTATTAATTTTTATGTGGTGCTGAGGATCAAACCCAGTGCCTCACACGTGCTAGGCAAGAGCTCTACCACTGAGCCACCACCCCAGATCTAGAAATTCTTAAAATACTTTTAAAAACTGTTTAGTTGTAGATGGACACAATACCTTTATTTTATTTATGTATGTGGTGCTGAGGATCAAACCCACTGCCTCACACATGCAAGGAAAGCCCTCTACCACTGAGCCTCAACCCCGCCAAATAATCTTATACCCAAGAGAAATTCTTGCACATGTACATCAGAAGACCTGTGACGAGTGCTGCCAGTTGGGCTGTTTGTAAGAGGGAGGAAAGGAACAATTCAAATGTCCATTGACCACACAACTGAATAGATTGTGGAATAGAACACCACACAGCAGCAAAAATGATTGATCCCCTTGTTCCTTCTCCTCTCTGAGAGGACCCAGTCTCTCCCTTGAGTGTCCCATTTTCCCCTTTCCTATTCCTTCTAATAAACTCATGCCTGTAAAAAAAAGAATGATACTCTTACATGCCACAACATAGATAAATCTTAGTAACGTAAGTTTGAATAAAAGAACAGGTCTTTAAAGACTGCCTTTTTTCATAAAAATAAAAAATGAGTGCTGGGCATGGTGACTCATGCCTGTAATCTCAATGACTCGGGAGGCTGAGGCAGGAGAATCATGAGTTCAGAGCCAGCTTCAGCAACTCAGTGAGGTCCTGAGCAACTTGACAAGACCCTGTCTCAAAATAAAATATGAAAAGGGATGGGGATATGCCCAGCAGTTAAGTGGTTAAGGCTTCTGGGTTCAATCCCTGGTAAAAAAAAAAAAAGAAAAAAAGAAAAAAAAAGAAAAAGAAAATTTCTCGGTTGCAGATAACAGAATCTGCAATACTGTTTGCACAGAAAAGGATTTTATTACATAGTATTAGGTACTGAATGAAGCTGAATTTTGAGAGATTATGTGTTGTGGCTGACTAGATGTCTTAGGTGACACTGGTTATGAGTGACTCAAGGCTTTCTCAGGTGAGGTTTCTAGGACACAGCCTAGCACAAGGATTCTTGTTCCAGTGATTTTTATTGGAAAAGTAGTACTTTGAGCAGAGGAGGTGTGAGAGAAGCAGGATGGGATGGAGTAAGAAAAGTAAGCAAGAATATGGACATGGTCTCACCTGGAGATGGCCTCCAGCCTGGTTCTTTCACCAGTAGTGAACACACACTGGCTCATAGAGTTGGTTCTGGTTTTGGCCAGTGGGGTAGCCCTCTGGATTTCAGGTACAGAGCCTCCTGGGGAACTGATTCCCATTTGGTTGAGGAGATATTATGTGGAGAAAGAGCAGGAAATGCTCACCGCAACTGAGCTGGGAGCACTGATCAGGGCAGAGCATCAGCAGTGACCCAGTGCCAATCAAACCTTATTGGGAAGGGTGAGAGTAATCTGGGGCCAGATCAGGCTCCAGTGGGGAGGGACAGAGGTGGCAGCAGAGGCTGGGAAGGGCAGAAATGGGGGCGATCTGTGTATCTATGTCTCCTGGAAAGATAAGCCTCAAGGTTTTGAGATCAGGGGTTCAGGCTCATGAACCATTGAACTCCTTCCTGACTGGAGATGAGGACAGGCCAGACCCTTTCCTCTGCCTCTCATTTCAGGAGGTCTTAAGCACCTCATCTTTTATGTTTATAATATTTAAATTTGTATTGCTTTTAATTGGCAAACCATAATTGTATAAAATAATGAGGTATGATATGTTTTGATAAATGTATATAAATACAATGTTTAAATCAAAATAATTAGAATGTATGGTCTTGCATAGCTAATGATAGGGATACACCCTGAGAAATATGTTACTAGGTGATTTCATGTGAACATCATCGAGTGCACTCACATAAGTCTAGAGGATTGAGGTTGATCACTCAGCATGGTTGTCTTATTTATTATTTATTACTTTAAAAATATATTTTTGGTACTGGGGATTGGACCTATGGAAGTTTTACCACTGAGCTACATCACCACATTTTAAATTTTGAGACAGACTTTCATTTAATTATTGAGAGTCTTGCTAATTTGCTAAGGCTGGCCTTGAACTTACAATCCTCTTGCCTCAGCCTCCTGAGTTGCTGGGATTATAGGCATATGCCACTGTGCCCAGCTAAATATATTTTCGTTTTTAATTGACATATAGTAATCGTGTGTATTTATGGGGTACAGTGTGACATTTCAGTATACATGTATGATGATCAGATCAAAGTAATCTGTCACCTCAGACCCATATCATTTTTTTGTCTTGGGAAGATTCAAAATTCTCTCTAGTCAAAAGGTTTTCTCTCATATGTGGAAACTAGAGGGAAATAAGGAATTTTAAAAGGGGGAATCTCATGAAAATAGAAGGGAGAAGAGTGGAACAGAGGAAGGGGGTTGTGGGGGAGGGAGGAGAAACAGGAAAGGGAGAAGGTATGGAATGAAATTGACTAAATTATGGTATGTGCATGTATGAATATATCACAGTAGGTTCCACTCACGTACAATGAACTAACTTTAAAAACAGTCAATAAGTAGAAGGAAGTCCAGTAGAATAGAGGAAGGGGATATGGGAGAGGGGTGGGGAGGGAAAGAGGAAGTACTGGAGATTAAAATGGAGCAAATTATGTTACATGCATTCATGAACATGTCAAAATGAATCCCACTATTATGTATACTAATGCACTAATAAAAACATTTTAAAAATCCTGTCTAGTAGTTTTTATTTTTATAGTTTTGGTGCTGGGGAAGGATAAGAATAAGGATACAAAGAAGAAGGAGAAGAAGAAATCCAGTTAGGTATACGAGTCTGGGTTCGGGGAACCGATCTGAGCCGGAGCTGTGTCCATGTGAATCACCGTGCGTGGGTGGTACCTAAAACCACAGGCTGGGTGCGAGCACTGGGTGTAAACACAAGGATATAGCTGTAGATAGAAAACAGAGGAGACCCAAGAGGATGGAGAGATGAGCCTAAGATGGAAAAGACAGTCACGTAGGAAGAGACCCAGGTAGCGCCCTGGAAGCCTAGAGCAACAGGAATTTGAAGGAGTACGTGATCACTTGTCTAAGGTCTAATAAGCTGAGGTCTGGGAATTTATTTATTTATTTATTTTTAATATATAATTTTTTTTTCGTTGCAGGTGGACACAACCCCCTTATTTTATTTTTATGTGGTGCTGAGGATCGAACCCAGGTCCTCACGTGTGCTAGGCAAGCATCCTGCCACTGAGCCACAACCCCAGCCCTGGGAATTTATTTTGGCTTTGGGTGTGGGCAGGACTTGGCAGTGTTTCTGCACGGGGTGAGCTCTTCCTAAGGTCTACACCCGGCTTCCTCTCTTACTCCACTCAGCCCTGTTGACTACTCTTTGTTCCTATCTACCCTTCAGTGCACACCTCACCTGTAATCCCAGGGGCTCGGGAGGCTGAGGCAGGAGGATTGAAAATTCAAGGCCAGCCTCAGCAACTTAGTGAAGCCCTCTCTCAAAAAAAAAAAAGGCTGGGGATGTGGTTCAGTGGTTAAGTACCCCTGGGTTCACTCCCTGGCACCAAAAAGGGAAAAAAAAAAAAAAAAAAAGAAACAAAGAAAAAGAAAAGAAAAAAAAAAAAAGAAAAGAAAAGCTCTCCATCACTTTCCAATACTATTACCCTCCTCTGCTTTCAACTGTGGCACTTCTCATAATAATATTACATAACAAATTTGTCTATTTTCTGTCTTCTCACTACCATGTAAGTCCCATGGGGAGGAGACGTAGTCTTACCTCTCTCCCCGCAGCACTGAGTGCCCCGCACGCAGTGGCTGCCCCCCAGATATTTGGGAATAAAAGACTAAATGAGCCTTTCCCTCTGCCCATTGCAGCAGGCTCAGTTCTCATCCCATTCCTATTTCGATTCCATTCATCTCTAACTCGCATCTCCTTCCATTCTCCTGCCCCGTTTATCTGAGAAAACATCCTTCTCCCTAGGCATTGCCGCGTTCCCGGGACGTCTTCAGCCTTGTGCGTCCACGTTCACCTGGTGGATGTCTCTCTCCTCCCCCCTCACTTCCCCTTCTAACTCCCCTCAGCCCTGTGCCCACCTACACCCCTCTCCTCACCCCACTTGCAGCTGGAGTCCCTCACCGAGGCTAGCCTCAACCCTGTTTCCACGGCTAGTAGCGTCTCTGTCCCACCGGCTCCCCTTGCATTGCCTTGCCATTGATACACAGTCTCCATCTCCATTTTCGTCCCTCCCCATGCCCCTCAAACACTGCCACGGTCACACAATCTACCTCATCCCCCGGGGGAGGAAATAACTTTGTGCTGTGTACTGTCCAAATAACTGTGTACCGGTTAGAAGCAGCCGGGGCGTGGTGGACACAACAGCTGTTCAAAGAAAGAGGGCGGAACTGCTTCTCGTCATCCGATGACTTGTGTAAATATCAGGCGTATTTTATGAACGAGCACTGTTTCCTGAAAGAGATATAATAAACAGCTTTTCTGAATTTTCTAAAATATGTTGTACAACTATTGGCATTGCCACAAGCTTTGGGACTAGGGGCTCCAAGCCTCAGAGATGAGGACAGTCTCTATGGTGAGAACAACCTGACCTCTCAGAGGGCGCGTTTTCCCCCTTAATCTATAATGTCAGGAAACAGAGCAATTCAGCTGGGTGCAGCGGCATGCACCTGGAATCCCAGGAACTGGGAGGCTGAGGCAGGAGGATGTCAAGTTCAAAGCCAGCCTCGGCAACTTAGTGAGGCCCTAAGCAACTTAGTGACGCCCTGTCTCAAAAATAAATAGATAAACCGGGTGTGGTGGCACACGCCTGTAATCCAAGCAACTTGGGAGGCTGAGCCAGGAGGATCGCGGGTTCAAAGCCAGCCTCAGCAACTTAGCAAGACCCTAAGCAACTCAGTGAGGCCCTAAGCAACTCAGTGAGACCCTGTCTCTAAATAAAATACAAAATAGGGCTGGGGATGTGGCTCAGTGGTCGAGTGCCCCTGGGTTCAATCCCCAGTGCCAAAAATAAAATAAATAAATAAATAAATAAATAAATAAATAAATAGATAAATAAATAGCCTGCTGAGGAGTCAGCCAACAGGGCTTTTTGCACCTGCTCACCCACTTACAATTATTCCATATCCTCCTTTGTCTTATACTGGAGAGAAATTATCAGCCCAGTTCCTGGATAAAAAGGTATTTTCAGATCCTTGAGATTTCTGTCCTCTCTTTGTAAGCTTCCCCCATCCATACCAATTTGTGACCCTTCTAGTCAAAGCTGGGCAAGAATACGAGTGAGTACACACACATCTATTTACCCAAATATACACATACTAGTTACTGGCATATATAGACAAGCTTGTTCCCAATATGATTATAATTTCTGATATAATTTTATTCATGGTTCTATCAGTAAGAACGACACCAACACAAGATCATAATTCTCAATTCTCAATCCAATGTTTGATGGGTTTTCTTTGGAATTTTCCAGAATGTATTAGTAGTGTTCTTTACTTAAGGAGGGCAAAATCTCTCTACGCTTGGCTAGAATAAAATCAAGATACATGTGTTTTTGTAAAAATCACAATTGAATTTGCTGCCATTACTGTTGTTTATAAACTTGACTTAGAAAAATGTTCATTTGAATCAGGATTTAATAAATGTTTCTAAAATAGGAATAAATTGGTATTAAAACCAAGCAATGACCTTGGGCCACGTCACTTTCTCTTCTAGACAATATCTGGATGTGCATTGCCAATTCAACAATCACATCTGAGAATTTTATTTTGTTTAGTGGCTATCCTAACCAAATTCTTCACATCGACATTTTTTCTGATTTTTCAAAATAAATTACTAAACAAAAAACATTTTACAGTGCTGGGGATCAAATCTAGGACCTGATGCATGGTAGGCAAGCGCTCTACCACTGATCTATAGCCCCAGTCACCCAATTTTTTCTCTGTGATTCATGTATTTGATACAACATGGAAAGAACAAATTTAATGATTCACTTATTTATTCTCATTTCAGTGGACATCTGGGTTACTTTCAGTTTTTTACTACAACAAATAATTTTTGTTCATGTGATCTTTTTCACATGTGTACAAATTTCCGAAAGATATGAAATGGTAGGAACCTGGGAGGAGAGTTGCTGTGAAACAGGGTACGTACATCTTCAACTTTGCCAGGTCCTACCAAAGTGATTATTCCAATTCAGTATCCCATCAGCAGCGTATGTGAGTGTCCTATCCTTACACAGACCTTATGTGTCTTCTCAGATTTCTTCAACTCTTTTTTCTTTCCTTCCTCCCTCCCTCCTTTCCCTGCTTCCTTCCTTTCCTCCCCCTTCCCCTTCCCCTCCTCCTGTCCCCCTTCCCCTACTTCTTTCTCTCTCTCCTTTCTTTTTTTACTGGAGATTAAACCCAAGCTACACCCCTAGCCCTTTCTTATTCTTTATTTTGAATAAAGTCTCACTAAGTTGCTGAGGCTGTACTTGAACTTGCCATCCTCCTGCCTCAGCCTCCTGTGTCACTAGAAGTACAAGGGGGCCAGTTTCTGGCTGTGCACCCAAACCTCACCTGTTCACCTTCAGATTTGGATGGAATTCACACCAGGGACAGATGCCAGACAGCCTGGAGGTGCACGGGAATAATCTTCCATAAGTTAGACCTTGACTAGAAGCAAGAGCAGGGAGGAAGCCAGGAAGAGAAATTTCCCCTTCTTTGTCTATTCTGAAGTGTAGTTCCTTCTTGTTACCCTTCCCACAGGAAGCAACTTATTTGTAAACTGTTTGTTCAAGTTTTTTTTTTACCCATACTTCTATTGAATTGCCTATCTTTTGGCATTGCCTATCTTTTACTTATACTTAAAATTGGTTTATAAGATGTTCTAGTCAACTATTGCTATATAACAAGTCACTCCAAAACTTTGAGGCATAAAATAATCATTATACTATGTTGTGAAATCTGTGGTTCATGAATTCAGACAGGTCACAGTAAGTATGGCTTGAATCTCGTCGATGATATCTGGGGCATCAGCTGGAAAGACTCAAAGTCTGGGGGTGACTCAATGGTTAAGGCACAAGGTTCTCTGAAGGTGACTGGTGGTCAATGCTGGCTACTACTGTCTGGAACCTGGACCAGGGCAGTAGTCTTCACACTTCCTGAAGCTTCTCCATGTGCTTCTCCATGCCCATGATCTGTACCCATGTGATCTGTAAGCCCAAGCCTCAGATGAATCAGAATCCTTACATGTCAACTCAGGGCTTCAAAGTCAAGGTTACCTAAGCGAACCAGGAGAGAGCTGTGTGGTTTTGGAAGTTATGCAGCAACATTTGAATTGCATTCTTCATTTGCAAGCGAATCTCAAAGGAGAAGACAAAGATCTTCCCTTTCAAGGGAGGACAGTCAAAGGTCACATTGCACAGGATACATGGGATGGGAGGTGTTGCTTCATCTGCCACATCCTGCTCTTTATATGCTTTGGATACTAGTCTTTATTGATTATATGTGCTGAAAATAACTTGTCCTAGTCCAAGGATTAGATTCCTCAATGATAAATTTTGTTGAATAGTAGTTTATTTTAATTTAGTGAATGATCAGTCGCTAAATGGTGCTGTAGATGAGTTTAAGAACACTGAGACTGTGAATCTACTCCTTCGTAGTGTCTTCTAAACCTTTATGCTTTTGCCTTTCACATTGATGTATTTATGTAGCTACTATGCAATTTATTGCTGCTCAACTCCAAATCCACCCTTCTTTGCTCTACTTGTTAAAGCTGGAGCTGAACTTGGTAAACGTTTTCCTTTGTCAATTGATACCATGTTAGGCTTTGCCAGAAGAGGTTGTGGGAGGGACATTGCCTGACAAAACGGTTTGTCTTCCAGTTCTGGTGCTTTTCCATCTTGTTCCCACGGTGTGGTTGCCAGTAGGTGGCTTCCCAGCTAGTTTTGCTGGCACCCCAACAAGTGGTTTTCTAGCAAGTTTCCCTGGCAGCCCAGCAGACAGTTTCTCTGCCATCCCAAAGGTTTGAATCTCAGTCTGAAGCTCGACCTGGACTTGGGCATCTCTCTTCCAAGGCTGTTCTTTTCCTGGGCCTCTGCGTCAGCCATAGAGCTGAGGGATGCTCTCTGTATCTGCTGTGCACATATTGTTTAGAGTTCTTAACTCCTCTAAACAGTTAGCAATTCTTTTTTTTTATTATTTATTTTTATTTTTATTTTTATTTTTTTGGAACCAGGGATTGAACTCAGGGGCACTCCACCACTGAGCCACATCCCCAGCCCTATTTTATATTTTATTTAGAGACAGGGTCTCACTGAGTTGCTTAGGGCCTCACTAAGTTGCTGAGGCTGGCTTTGAACTCACAATCCTCCTGCCTCAGCCTCCCAAGTGCTGGGATTACAGGCGTGCGCCACCGCGCCCGGCAGTGATTCTTTTTTAAAAGCAATATAAAATACACAACCAAAAGAAAGTTTGAAAAAGAAAAAAATTTAAAAGACATATCTACTTGTTTTTTTTTTAA
The DNA here is from genome assembly GCA_020662805.1 of Glaucomys volans. Taxonomy (NCBI): domain Eukaryota; kingdom Metazoa; phylum Chordata; class Mammalia; order Rodentia; family Sciuridae; genus Glaucomys; species Glaucomys volans. The sequence goes on from JAJEJO010002699.1 coordinate 49,384, forward strand.
TGTGTGTGTGTGTGTGTGTGTGTGTGTGATGCTGGAGATTGAATAGAGGGCCTCTCACATACCAGGAAAGTGCTCTACCACTGAGCTGTATCCCAGCCCCATTTTTCTATACCATATGATATATGAGTCCAACTTCATTTTTTCCAGAACCACTGTCCCAGACCATTTATTGAATGATCGTTTTCTCCCATTGCTTTTCAGTGACAATTCTGTCCTACACCAAGAGTCCCTATTAGCTTGGTTTTGTTTCTAGGCTGTATGTCTTATTCCATTTTTCTATTTGTCTGATCCTCCAAGTCCTAATTATCATATTTTATAAGTCTTCATGCCTGGAAGAGCACATCCTTCCACCATTTTCTTTTTCTTTCATAGTATGTTGGACTTTTCTTTTGTAGTGTTGGGAAATTGAACCCAGGTCCTCATACACACTGAGCAAATGTTCCACTGCTAAGATAATACATACCCAAGCCGAATAGGTTGCATTTTCATCAAATTCTTTTTTCTGCCTTTAATGAGATGACCTTATATTTTCTTCTTTAATTTACGGTGAGCTACACTGATTTATTTATTTATTTTTTATTAAATGCTTTAAAATTCTTTATTTGTTCTTTTTAGTTATACATGATAGTAAAATGTATTTTGACATATCATGCATGCATGGAATATAACTCCCATTCTCGTGGTTGTACATGATGTGGAGTGAAAGTTAGGCCCAGTTCATTCTACTGTCTTTCCTATTCCCATTGCCCCCTTTCCCTTCATTCCCCTTTGTCTAATCCAATGAACCTCTGTTCTTCCCTCCCCTGTCCTTACTGTGTGTTGGCATCCACATATCAGAGACAACATTTGACCTTTGGTTTTGGGGGACTGCCTTATTTCACCTAGCATGATGCTCTCTAGTTCTATCCATTTACCAACAAATGCCATAATTTCATTCTTATTTATAACTGAGTAATATTCCATTGTATATATACACCACATTTTCTTTACCCATTTGTCTGTCAAAGGGCACTTAGCTCTTGTGAATAGCTTAGCTCTTGTGAATTGAACTGTTACAAACATTGAGGGAATTACACTGGTTTAAAAACTATGCCTGTAATCGCAGCAGCTCAGTAGGTTGAGACAGGAGGATTGTGAGTTCAAAGCCAGCCTCAACAACTTAGAGAGGCCCTAAGCAACTCAGTGAGACCCTGTCTCTAAATAAAATTAAAAAAGGGCTGGGGATGTGGCTCAGTGGTTAAGCTCCCCCGGGTTCAATCCCCAGTATCAAAAATAAAAATAAACACTCTAAATCTTTTTAGTTATTTTAAGTTCTACTGACTCTATCTCACCTCATGGTGATTTATTTTCTTGTGTGGTAGATTTGCTTTTCATTTTTTATCTTAACATAATTTATTATTATTATTTATTTATTTTATTTTGTGGTGCTGGGGTTTGAACCTAAGACCTTGAGCCTGCTAGGAAAGCTTGCTATCACTGAGCTGCATCCCCAGCCACTAGATTTGCCCTTCCTTCCTTCCTTCCTTCCTTCCTTCCTTCCTTCCTTCCTTCCT
>JAJEJO010002699.1:50946-73682 GCA_020662805.1 Glaucomys volans
CCTTCCTTCCTTCCTTCCTTCCTTCCTTCCTTCCTTCCTTCCTTCCTTCTTTCTTTCTTTCTTCCTTCTTTCTTCTTTCTTTCTTTTTTTTTCTTGGTACTGGGGATTGAACCCCAGGGCACTTGAACTCACAATCATCCTACTCAGTCTCCCAAGTCTCTGGGATTACAGGTGTGCACCACTGTGCCCAGCACTCCTAGATTTACTTTAATATTGGTTGCTCATATTTGACTAAAATTAATCTGTAAGATTAAGATCATGTAAGTTTGAGGGCTGAAGATATAACTCAGTGGTAGAGCTCTTGCCTAACAAGTGTGAGGCCCTGTCTGATTCCCAGCAGCACCACCACCACCACTACCCCCCCCCCACACACACACACATACACACACCCCCCTTAAGTTTGTACCCCAAAATCTCTCGAGAGAGCGGGCGCTTAGTAATGAGGTTTTTCTGGGGAGGGGTGCTATTTTTTTTTTTTTTTAATTATTATTACACTCAAAGTCAGAAGAGAGACAGGTTTTCCTTATTCTCACCCGGCCTTCTTTAGGCCTATATGGATTGAGTTTGACATGACTTGAGTAGTAACCACCATGATTGCCCCGGAGTAACCCGAGTTGGCTTTCCTGCATAGTTTCCCAGCAAACTATAAATAGATAAAACCATTAGAGTGGTATGTGGAGCTTTACAACTGACCCTGGCTCCAGGAATGTGCTGGACTTTGATATTAGCTTAAGATAAACCAGGTACATTCTAGCTTGGATAAAGTCACTTTTGTCCCAATATATATACCTCCCTTCTGGTCCAAATTGCAGAGATCCACCTGGTCTTGCAGCCACCCAGGACAATGCTTCTATCAGGAAGTCCCCTATAAGTTGCACTTTGTGCAATCCTAGTTCTGACTGCCTCTCTTCCTTTGGTCTCACAGCACCTCACAGCCCCTGAGGGCTGGTTCTCACATACTAAGACCAGGTTGTTCCTGTATAAGGCCTGGGGCTTGCCTCCTATTAATATTCCACAATGCCTATTAACCTCCCAGACTCTGGGTTTCTGACACCCGCATTGTCCCCATGATAGCCTGGCTTGCATATGGGCGTATCACCAATTTCAGCTCTTTGTATCTGTTTAAGGCCCCTAGAGATTATTAGTTTCCTATGGTGGGCCCTAGCGAAACATGTGAATATATATTTGTTGAAATTTATGCAGTATCAATATATTTTTAAGCAAGAGGTTTTTAAAAATATCTAGTGGGCCATACTGCTGATGGTGGAAGGCATTTTGTTGTAATATCTTCCAGAGTATTATTGTATGTCACATTACCAACTTGTTCTAAAATGTTACATAATTTTTCTCAGTGTACCTGGCAATACCATCTATTGAGAAAGTTAATATCCAAAGCCTTTCCATTTCAGTTATTTCTCTGAGAATCTATAATTTTGCTTTGGGGAGAGACTAGAAGTGGTGCATAACCAGAATAATCTCCCCATAATCACATAAGCCAGACCAATTCCTTGGGAACCAAAAATAAGCTCATGTACCACTGATGAAATAAGTCCCCATAAATGATGGCCAACAGTCTAATTGGGTAATTGAGCAACTGAAGAGCGGAAGATTAAGATCCAGTGATGTAACAAAGGGAAATATCATAAGGATGAATACAGCGTTCATTATAATTACTCTGGCTGTTGGACACAGGAACTAATCCATTTTGAATGAAACATTAAAGCCATTTAATGATGGTGGCTATTTGTGGAGAGAGTGTGGAAGTATTGGAAATTACACTGGGGACGGTGTGCCTTTGGAGACCTTATTGGTCCTCTATTGGTAGCAGTCAGAAAGGTTTTTTTTTTTTTTTTTTTTTGGTCCCAGGCTTCAAAAGTTTCCCCAGAGGAGGGATGCTGGTGTCATGGGTCCCATGAGAACTGACCCAACACATAGCGATACAAAGTTTCTTAATGAGCGGAAAGAATAGCAGGGTGTGGTGGCACATGCCTGTAATCCCAGTGACTCAGAGGTTGAGTGTTTTAGCTTTTTTGCCACTATGACCAAAAGACCTGACAAGAACAATTAGAGGAGGAAAAGTTTATTCGGGGGCTCACAGTTTTAGAGGTCTCAATCCATAGAGGGCCAAGTTCATTCCTCAGGGCCTAAGGTGGGGCAGGACATCATGGCAGAAGGGTGTCGTAGAGAAAAGAGGCTCAGAACATCCTACCAAGAAGCAGAGAGAAAAGAGAAAGAGACTCTCCTCACATGGACAAAATATAAACCCAAAAGTGCATCCCCAGGGACCCACCTCCCCCAGCCACACCCTACCTGCCTACTGTCACCACCCAACCAGGGTAGCAGAGTTAATCCCAATCAGTGGATTAATGCACTGATCAGGTTAAGGCTCTCCTAACCAAATCATTTCACCTCTAAAATTTCTAATTGTCCCACCCAGGAGCTTTTGGGGGAAACCTTATATCTAAACCATAACACTGAGTCAGAGGAGGATTGCAAATTCAAAGCCAGTCTCAGCAATTTAGTGAGGCCCTAAGCAACTTAGTGAGATCCTTTCTCAAAAAAAAAAAAAAAAAAAAGGACTGGGACTTAGCTCAGTAGTAAAATACTCCTGGATTCAATCCCCAGGACAAAAAAGGAAGAAAGAAAGAATAGTTTAAGGGAAGTATTATGGTTTTTTTTTTTTGTTTGTTTGTTTGTTTTTGTGGTGCTGAGGATTGAGCCCAGGGCCTTGTGCTTGCAAGGCAGGCACTCTACCAACTGAGCTGCATCCCCAGCCCAGTATAATGTTTTTAATCCCTGGATTTTTGACACACTAAAGTCATACAACAGTAACCAGATGAAAACCCATCATTTAGGATCTTTATCTTTTGGATGGTTCTTTCCCCTCTGGAATGGTCGATCCTTTTTGTTTTGGAATGGCATGTTTTCTGTACCTTGGAAATAAGACCCCAAGCCGGGCGTGGTGGTGCATGCCTGTAATCCAAGCGACTTGGGAGGCTGAGTCAGGAGGATCACGAGTTCAAAGCCAGCCTCAGCAACTTAGCGAGGCCCTAAGCAACTCAGTGAGACCCTGTCTCTAAATAAAATACAAAATAGGGCTGGGGATGTGGCTCGGTGGCCGAGTGTCCCTGAGTTCAATCCCTGGTTAAAAAAAAAAAAAAAAAAGAAAGAAAGAAAGAAAGAAAGAAAGAAAGAAAGAAGACCCCAAACCAAAGGGGATCATTCAGAAGGGACAGTGCGACCAGGGTAGACTACATGGTAGAGCCAACCTCATCGGTTGGTCCCCCTCACAGAGCATAGGAAGGACCAGAACACTTACTGTGCCTTTGAATGTTTGAGATAAGAATCCAGTAAGGCCTTTATTACCCTTTTTTTCCCAAGAGAAAAGAATTGCTAATTTGCTTACATCTTTCCTTGTAGAAGAAAGTTTAGTGATGGAATTATTCTCTATAAAGTTGTAACCTCTTACATTGCTCACAAACTAGCTCATGACAGCTTCACTGGTTAAGTGTCAGTTGACATCCAGAGAGCAAATAAGTCAATTTAGAATATTCACCAAGTTGTTCTCAAGGTTAAAAGTCCTTGAATAGGTGTAAGATGCTGCTGTGCCTGAATGCAGGCATCTCCTCCAGGTGGGAAGCCTGGACCACCATGGGAGTGTGGGTGGAGAGCACAGCCGAGATTGTCCTGGTTAGTCAAGGTCAAGTGAGGCTTTCTTTCTCTGGTTAATCTTCATGTATATTTAATCTGTAGTCTGATTGAACACACATCCCCAGCGTGCCCCCTCCCCCTCTTTTTGTGGTGCTGGGATTGAACCCAGGGCCTTGTGCTTGTGAGGCAAGCACTATCGACTAAACTGTATCCCCTGCCCCCCAGTCCTTTTTATAGTCAGCTTTAAAATTTTTTATTTTAGTTGTTTATGGGACTTAATTTAATTTATTTATTTATATGCAGTACTGAGAACCAATCCAGTGCCTCACACATGCTAGGCAAGCGCTCTACCACTGAGCCACAAACCCAGCCCTTTATATTTAATTTTGAGACACAGTCTTACTAAGTTGCTTAGAGCCTTGATAAATTGCTGAGGCTGATTTTGAACTTGTGATCCTCTGCCTCAGCCTCCCGACCAATGGGATCACAGGCATGTGTCACTGAGCCCAGCTGCCATTTTATTTTTCAAAATCTCATTTTGACTTTCTAGCATCCTTTGCTAATTGTGGGTGATGTGGCTGTGATAGGGTTAGTGTGACCATGAGACTTTACGCATTTCGTATAATATGTCCAGGACATCGAGGGTTGTGATCTCTGTGGAAGGTAAAGTTGCCTCAACCAGAGAGTGAAGCCCTTTAAAAGTCTTCAGTTAATGGTGACTAGGTAAGCCTCTGCATTGTTGAATTCTCTCTGTTCTAAAAGCACACATTAATTACCAAGGCATACTCAGATTTCTTTGCCTGTATAGGAGCAGTCTAGATATTTACAAATATTATTTGTAGTAGGGGGTAAGGTACTCATATTTGTGGGCAAGTTGACATTGCTGTTCATTGATTTAGTGAATATTTATTTATTTATTCACTACTACATACCTGGCAATGTTCTAGGTGCTGGGGATAAGATGCTAACTAAAGAAGCAAAAATTCCTTCCTTCATGGATCTCACATATTTTTTAAAACTCATTTTTAAATGGGTACATAGAAATTATACATATTTGTGAGGTACTGTGTGATGTGTTGATGCAAGTATACATTGTATAACGTTCTAACTGGATAAGCACATCTATTTCCTCAAATGTTTATTATTAGCCGGGCGCAGTGGCCCACGCCTATAATCCCAGCACTTGGGAGACTGAGGCAGGAGGATTACAAGTTTAAAGCCAGTCTCAGCAACTTAGTGAGGCCCTAAGCAACTCAGTGAGACCCTGTCTCTAAATAAAATACAAAATAGGGCTGGGATGTGGCTCAGTGGTGGAGTGCCCCTGAGTTCAATCCCGAGTTCCAAAAAAAATAATAATAAATAAATAAAAAAGTTTATTATTTCTTTGTGATGAAAACATTCAAAATATTTTTTTCTATCTTCTTTGAAATCCATAGCACATTGTCATTATCTATAGTCATCAAAGTTCACATTCTAATTGGGAGGACAAAAGTGATGATATTTTAGGTGAGGTAGTACTTAATGCTAGTGAGGAAAAAAAAAAGCAAGGAAGCAGACAGAAAGGATGTAGGTGGAAAGGGGGTTGCAATTTTAGACAGTGTGGCTAAGGCCAGGCTTCACTGGGAAGGGAACTGTTTTTTGTTTTTTTTTTTAAAACCAGGGAATTGAGCCGGGGGCATTCTATCTCTGAGCTACATTCTCAACCCTTTTTAAATTTTGAGACAGGGTCTTGCTAAATTGCCCAGGCTGTCAAACTTGAGATCCTCCTGCCTTAGGCTCCTAAGCAGCTGGGATTGTAGGTGAGTGCCATCATGCTGGACTTGGGAAGGGAACTTTGAATAAAGTCACAAGTAAGTAAAAGCAAGCCATGTGGAAGAGCCTTCCAAGGTCATGAGTAACAAACTCTACATGCTTCATCTCCAGTAAAAAGGAGAACTGGCCTGGCACATTCCTGTTATTAAAGGTCTGAGAGATGAGAAGGAATCAGTACAGATTTTGACTGGGGTAGAGGATGATCTGGACACTTTGATGTTCTGGAAGCCAAGAAAATGTGTTTCAGGAGAGAGTGGTCAGGTGTGGTAGTGCACACTAGTAATCGCAGGGACTCAGGAGGCTGAGGCAGGAGAATTGCAAGTTAGAAGTCAGCCTGGGCAACTTAGTGAGGTCCTGCCTCAAAATTTAAAAAGGGAGGGGGGCTGTGGATGTGGCTTAGCAGTAAAGTGCTGTGGATTTAATACCCAGTACCAAAAAAAAAAGGGGGGGGGGGGGGGGGAGGAGAAAGTGACCAACTTGGTCATGTTGCCACATTGACTTGGTGGTCAAGTACGGTGGACCAAGAAGACCAGCACAGGAGGAGCACTAGGTAGAAGCCTGACTGAAGTGGTGTCAGGGAACCATGGATGGAGAGAATTGGGAATGGTGGCCCTAGACAGTGATGCTGAGGGTCTGTGATTTACTTTTTACTTTATTTTATGGTGTTTCCCCCCAGTACTGGGAATGGAACCCAGGGGTGCTCTACCAGTAGCTACATCCCCAACCCTTTTTATTTTTTCACTTTGAAACAGGGTCTTTCTGAGTTGCCCAGGCTGACCTCAAGCTTGCAATTGTCCTGCCTCAGCCCCGAGTCGCTGGGATTACAGGTGTGCACCGCTACACCTGGCGAGGTTTTGAGCTTTGAGGGAGAGCAGAGGAACGGTGCTGTAGTGGGAAGAGAAGCTGGGGAGAAGTTTTTGTCTTCATCTTTTTGTTTCCTGGGATTTTTTTTCTCTTTTGGGGGTGGGGCAGAGATAAGACGGCCACTTCAAATGCTGGGTGGCAGGAAGTTGCTAGAGAGGGAATCTCAGCGGCCTGGGAGATCCAGGGGGATTGCAGGGGTTAAGCAGGGCTCCGCCAGCCAGGGGAGGGCAGAGGCTTGGGTGCTGGTGCTGTGGACTGGGGCATCTGACCTGGAGTTAGGGAAGTCCTCTCCCGTGGCCTCTGTTAGTGAAGTAGGAAGCCCGGTCGGTTGTCAGCAGAGAGTCAGGGTGGAACATGCGCGAAGAGGAGGACAAGACAGGAAATAATTAGCTCAGAGAGTGGGAGAGTAAATGGACTAGAAAAATGTGGAGAAATTGCTGGGAAGTTAAGTGCCCACTGAGGACGGTGGCCATGAATTTAAAGTAGTCCAGTGGAGACAGTGGCTTCTCTTCCACCATATTTCATAGCACTGATGTAGACGTGGCAGGACTGGACTTCAGCAGGGTTCGGGTTTTGCTAGGGAGCAATGCAAATGAAGAGATAGCCAAGGGAGCCGAAGGTGCCTCCAATGGCTGATCATGATTGAGTACAGAATTGAAAATGGGTAGGGAAGTGTATTCATCAGATGAGGCGCCATAACAAGATACTATGGAATGGGTGGCTTGAAGGACAAATATCTATTTTCTCAGTTTTGGAAGCCAGAAGTCAAGGTCAAGGTATAAGCAGGGCTGGATTCAGAGGCCTCTCTTTGTGGCCTGCAGACATCACCTTCCTGCCGTGGTCTCCATGGCCATTCCTTTGTAAGTACACGGAGATCTCTGGTGTCTCTTTCTGTTTTTACAGGGACACTAGTCCTATTGGATAAGGTCACCCTTAGGACTCATTTAACCTCAATTATCTTCTTATAAACTCTATTTCCCAATACAGTCACAATAAAGAGTTTGGATTTTAACATTTTTTTTTTTTTTTTGCGGGGTGGGGGGGAAAAAATTCAGTCCATAACAGGAAGGAAGGAGGTCGATTGGGGGGGGCAGTGAAAAAGTGGTAAGATTCACGGGTTGTAGATAATGATCATGGCAGTAGATGACATGAGCTGGAGATAGGAGGAGCTGACTGGACAGTGGAGGGAATGAATGGGGGATTGTAGAAGGACTGCAATGGTTTGTAATGACAAAATCTAGGGTACGATGAATAGCTGAGTTAAGATGGACCATTGCAGGAGAGGATGCTGGGCAACTGAGAGGCCATTAGAGGAACAACTCTGTGATACTGAAATTGCACAGGAGTCCCACTGTAAAGAATGATGGCACGAGCCGGGTGCGGTGGTGCATGCATGCCTACAATCCCAGCAGTTCGGGAGGCTGAGTCAGGAGGATCGCAAGTTCAAAGTCAGCCTCAGCAATTTAGTGAGGTGCTAAGCAACTCAGTGAGACCCTGTTTCTAAATAAAATACAAAAGGGCTGAGGATGTGGCTCAGTGGTTAAGCGCCTCCAGGTTCTATTCCTGACATCCCCCCACCATCCCCTGCAAAAAAAGCATTGAGGAGCTAGGTGTTAAGTCTTCAAGGAGGGAGGGAGAGTAACCCAAGGTAAAATAGGTGAGGGCAAAAAACATCACGCCCAAACGCAAGTTATGGAAAGAGACATTTGCAGTATAGAAGCAATAAGAGTGTCACAGACTGGATTCTCCAGAAGCAGAAGCTGATGGATTTGGAGGTGCCAGAAGTTTAGCAGGGATAAACACCACTGAGAGGAAGGTGGGGCAGGCAGGACTGAGTATGAGGCAGGCCCCACAAAGCCTCAGGCATCCCAGCAGGGAGCTCTGGAGCAAATTCTGCACATCAAAGTGTTCTAAGTTAGGCCAAAATAGCTGGACCTTTATATTCTGCCACTCCCCTCAGTCACCAGATTTGGTTTGATGGGAAGCTATGACCTTGGGTGTGGCAGCTGTCTGCAGATAGGTGTCCTGAAATAGCAGACAGCTGAAGGCCACCTGCCTGGTGCATGCCCTGCTGTGAGGCCCTTGCATCTTCTTTGAAGGGGGACCTGGGCAGTGCTCATATTTTGTTTTGCATATATAAAGAACCCCTACAAATCAATTTGAACTTCTGCTTTGCAGAGGATAATAGGAGGCACTATTGCCTACATCTGGGTCACCTGACATTCCAAATACCAGTCAAATTACTTCAGCTAATTATCTCCTTTGGGCCAAAAAACCTGTTTGTGTAAATGAAGAATTACTGGACTCTACTTGGGAGGTTGAGGCAGGAGGATCACAAGTTCAAAACCAGCTTCAGCAACTTAGCCAGGCCCTAAGCAACTTACTGAGACCCTGTCTCAAAAAAAATATATAAAAAAGGCTGGAGATGTGGCTAAGTGGTAGTACGCCTGGGTTCACTCCCCAGTACCAAAAAGCAAAAAACAAACAAATGAAAAACCCTCTGTGATAAAGAAAGGCCATCCACTGTATCTGAAGAAATACTAAAAAAATCCAGGTGCAGTGGCGTGTGCCTGTAATCCCACCAACCTGGGAGGCTGAAACAGGAGGATCCCAAGTTGGAGGCTAGCCTCAGCAACTTAGCGAGACCCTCTCTCAAAATAAAAAGTAAAAAGGACTGGGGATGTGGCTCAGTGGTAAAGCACCCCTGGGTTCAAACCTCAGTTTAAAAAAAAAAAAAAGAATGAAAGGAAAGGGGAAAGGAAGAGACTGAAAAGGAATCCTGGTAAACCAGAGCACTGAGGCCAGGAGGGATTTCAAAGGCTTTCTGAGGAGCTGATCTGAGAAAGGCAAAGCTTCTCGGGGAGCAGAAAGCAAAAGAGGAAAGGAGAGGCACCCTAGAGAGACGAGGTGGTGAAGAATCACAGAAGAGAAAAATGTAGGGCATGTGATTACAAAACAGAACCAAAAAATAGCAGGGTATTCCATTCCCGCCCATACACAGAAGCACCCATCAAGGACCTTGTTACAGTTGTGAAGTTCGAGAATCTTGCAGAGCTTTTGTATTCATGGGTTACATTCATTAACATTTAGTAAATTCAATATTAAAGCAGAGATTTAAAAACTGTTAGGCTGGGCGTAGTGGAACACATCTGTGGTACCAGCGACTGGGGAGGCTGGCACAACAGTATCCCAAGTTTGAGGCCAGTCTCAGCAATTAAGTGAGGCCCTAAGCAACTTAGCAAGACCCTGTCTCAAAATAAAAAACTGAAAAGCTCAGTGGCAGAGCACTCATGGGCTCAATCCCCAGTACCACAAAAATAAATATATTCAACTAATTGTGACATCACATCATGAGGTTTCTAGAAAATTCTACATGTGTAAGAGGATGAGAGTGAAAAAGACAAATATAATCTTCTTCTCCTTTTGGTCCTGGGGATTGACCCTAGGGGCACTGTACTACTGAGCTACATCCCCAGCCCTTTTTATCTTACTTATTACTTCTATCTTTTGTGGCTCTAGGGATTGAATCCAGGACCTCACACAGGCAAGGCAAGCTACATCCCCAGTCCATTTTGTTTTGAGACATAGTTTCACTATGTTGCCCAAGCTGGCCTAGAATTTGAGATCCTCTGACTTCAGCCTCCTGAGCTCCTGGGATTACAGGTGTGCGTTACCACACTGGCTTTAGTTTTTTTTTTTTTTTTTTTTTTTTTTTGGTACTGGGGATTGAACTCAGGGGCACTCGACCACTGAGCCACAACCTCAGCCCTATTTTGTATTCTATTTAGAGGCAGGGTCTCACTGAGTTGCTTAGGGCCTCGCTAAATTGCTGAGGCTGGCTTTGAACTCGCAATCCTCCTGCCTCAGCCTCCCAGGTGCTGGGATTACAGGCATGTGCCCGGCTTGGCTTTAGTATTAATAAAATAGTTTTGATTTTTTAAAATTACCTGAAAGGCTTTGCAGGCCCTTTGAGAACTGCTGCGCTAAACAAACAAAACTGTTCTTCAAGGGCTGGGAGTGCACCTTAGTTGGTAATGTTCCCCTACAGCACCTGCGATGTCCTGGGTGTGATTTCCAGCATGTCCAAAATAAACTGTAATTCACTACACCGACAGAAGGGGGCACCAGGTATCTAAGAATCAGGGAAACCACCCTCATTCCAAAAAAACCAAGACAGAAACCTATAGACAAGAACCCAGGGTGCACCCCCATAATCCCAGCTACCTGAGAGGCTGAGGCAGGAGTGTCACAAATTGTAGGCCAGCCTTGGAAATTTGTCAAGATCCTGTGTCTGCTTTTTGTCTGATTTGATTTTTGGAGGTACTGGGTATTGAACCTAGGGGTGCTTTACCACTGAGCTACATCTCCAGCCCTTTTTATTTCTAAATGTTGAGATTTGATAAATTGCCCAGGCTGGCCTTGAACTTGTGATGCTCCTGCCTTAGTCTCCTGAGTAGCTGGAATTACTGGTGTGCACCATGGGGCCTGTCTCATACAAAATAAAAAGGGCTGGGGATCCAGTTCAGTACTTGCCTAGCATGTGCCAAACCCTGGGGTCAATCCCTAGTACCAAAGAAATAAAGTACACACACACACACACACACACACACACACACACGAATTAAAACAAAGTTTCTATAGTACCATGGAAAACAGGAATCAGTATAGCTCAAGTGATGACCATTTCCACATCCCCTCCAAAGACAAACCCCCATGAACCAAAAGAAAACTGTAGAACAATGTACCAGACGGAATTGTCTTCAAACATTTGAGGGTATGATAAATGATCTTGGAGTAGAAATCCCAAAATTTAAAACAGAAATGGACGTCCCCCCTCCTCCAAAGGAATAATTGAAGAATTAATTGAATACAGGGAAGAAGAAAAACAATCATTTCAGAAATGAAGACTCTAAGGAGCTCAAGGGAGAATAAACTAGAACAGAAATAAAATAACAAACATTGAAGAAATATAAGGACAACTAAGGGGGTGAAAATGAAATAAAGAAGGAAGTATTGGGCAGGAAAATTTCACTTCAGCCCACTTTGGTCCAACCAGCTGGAGGCTGCAAATTAAGAGGCAATAGTGTACAACCAGTGAAACAATAGCTGTACTCCATTTGTGTTCAATGAATCAATAAGTAAATAAAAATAAATAAATAAATAAATAAATAAATAAATAAATAAAAAAGAGGCAATAGTCAGATGAAGAGTAGAAAACAGTGTGCACGTGGCCCTACCCTCCAGGGAGTAGCTCTCACAACAGGGTGGGGGTAAAGACCTAGATACCCCCTGAACATGGGGGTAACAGAGGGTTAGGGCTTCAAAGGATGGGATTCCAAGGAGGTTCATTTTCACAGTTTTCTTTGAAAATTCCAATGCCCGAGGTGAGCGCTTCCACACTGAACACCTCGATGATGAGGGTTTGGGACAGCTCTTTCTCAGAAAGGAAATGTAAGAGACATGTGGTAAGATTTCTTTATGCATCTGCTGTAACTCAGATATTTTCCCTCTGGAGTAATCTCTTTGCCAGTTTGGTGGGTTATTGTTTCCTTTAAAAAGTAAAAAGGGAAGCCAGGGGCAGTGGCACACGCCTGTAATCCAAGCAACTTGGGAGGCTGAGTCAGGAGGATCGTGAGTTCAAGGCCAGCCTCAGCACTTAGCGAGGCACTAAGCAACTCAGTGAGACCCTGTCTCTAAATCAAATACAAAATAGGGCTGGGGATGTGGCTCAGTGGCCGAGTGTCCCTGAGTTCAATCCCTGGTTCAAAATAAATAAATAAATAAATAAAATAAAATAAAATTAAAAAAGTAAAAAGGGGCCAGGTGCGGTGATGCACACCTGTAATCCCAGCACTTGGGAGGCTGAGGCAGGAGGACTGCGAGTTCAAAGCCAGGCCCTAAGCAACTCAGTGAGACCCTGTCTCTAAATAAAATACAAAATAGGGCTGGGGATGTGGCTCAGTGGTGGAGTGCCCCTGGGTTCAATCCCCAGTACCAAAAAAAAAAAGTAAAAAGGAGGACTGGGGATATAGCTCAGCTGGTAGAGTGCTTGCCTTGCAAGCACAAGGCCCTGGGTTCAATCCCCAGCACTACCAAAAAAAAAAAAAAAAAAAAAGAAAGTGAAAAGGGTCAGAGAGAGTGTGGTTGAAATGGAAGACAGGCAAGGAAGAAACAGTATACTTATATTTGGAATTCTGGGAGGAGAATAAACAAACCAATTGAACAGAACTAATATTTAAAATTATAATTCAGGAAAAAATCCTGGAAATAAGACCTGATTCTACAAATTGAACAGGCTCATTGGTACATGGGAAAATTGGCTCAGAATAGTCAAATCCAAGATGTCTCCTAGTATCAAGGATAAAATTACAACTTAGTGTGAAGATCTAAACTGGCTTTATTTTATTTTATCTTATTTTTTTGTACCAGGGATTGAACCCAGGGGCACTTAACCACTGAGTCACATCCCCAGCCCTTTTTTGTATTTTATTTAGAGACAGGGTCTTGCTAAATTCCTGATGGCCTCCCACTAAATTGCTAGGGCTGTGATCCTCCTGCCTCAGCCTCCTGAACCACGGGGAATACAGGTGTGTGCCACCACTCCTAGCTCCAACTGGCTTATTTTTTTTTTAATTTTATATTTTTATTTTATTTTATTTTATTATTTTATTTTATTTTATTTTATTTTATTTTATTTTATTTTATTTTATTTTATTTTATTTTATTTTATTTTATTTTAGGGTTTACTGGGGATTGAACTCAGGGGCACTTGACCACTGAGCTACATCTCCAGCCCTATTTTGTATTTTAGAGACAGGGCCTCACTGAGTTAAGTAGGGCCTTGTTAAGTTGCTGAGGCTGACTTTGAACTTGAAATCCTCCTGCCTCAGCCTCCCTGCTGGCTTTGTTTTGATTTTGATGATAAAATTCAGCAACACTTCTTTCCATCAAATAGAGTAAGTGTTCTGATGGGCTGAGCAAAAGCCATTGGTTTCAATGGGGAGGGGGTGGGGAAAGGAAAGACAATAGAATGAGACAAACATGTATGAATATGCAAATGGTATGACTCTACTTCGTGTACAACCAGAGAAAGGATAGTTGTACTACATTTGTGTACAATGAATAAAAAAAAAAAAGAAGAAAAACAGAATGAACTAAAAAAAAAAAAAAAAGCCCCCTCCCCCCAAAAAAGACATTGGTTTCATAGACAGAGTAGGAATGAAAAAGTAGAAACAAAGAACAAAAGTGAATTGGTCATTTTAAAATTACATTTCTTATAAGGCGGGGGAGGGAAACAGCAAAAGAAAAATAACTGGTTAACAGCAGGATTATTCAGGTTACTTTTTTGTAAAGTTTAAAGGACAGGAAATGAAATGGGAGGAAATTTCATTGTCATACTAACTGAATCTGGCCTATTTGGCTATTATCTTTATATTATTATTATTGTGATTTCTTCTAAGGTGAGGCAACAACTTATGTTTTGGTTTGGTGATGTGGAACTTTATTTTGGGAGAGGGGTACTGAGAATTTAACCCAGAGACACTTTACCACTGAGCCACATCCCCAGTTCTTCTTTTATTTTTCATTTTGTATTAGGGTCTTGCTAAATTGCTCAGAGCCTTGCTAAGTTGCCGAGGCTGGCCTCGAATTTATGATCCTCCTGCCTCGGTCTCCAGAGACTCTAGAATCTAGGTAACTTCATTTAAATTTTATTTAATTAATTAGTTTATTTAATGCTGGGGATCAAATCCAGAGCCTTATGTACTTTAAGCAAATTAGACTAGTACTGGACTTCTCAAAAACCAAAACCAGGGCTGGGGATAGAGTTTAGTTGGTAGAGTGCACGCCTCACATGCACAAGGCCTTGGGTTCAATCCCAAGCACAACAAAAAACCAACACAGGGCAACAATAAAGCATATTTCTAAACTCAAGGAAAAAGAATTTCCTTCCTCATCAAACTCAATTTTCCCTTAAATCCTTGGCATCTTCAGATCCGTGGCATATTCCTCTAATCTCAGCAGCTCAGGAGGCTGAGGCAGAAAGATCACAAGTTTGAAGCCAGCCTTAGCAACTTAGTGAGAACCTGTCTCAAAATAAAAAAACAAAAAGGGCTGGGGATGTGGCTCAGTGATTAAGCACCCCTGGGTCACTCCCCCCAAACCCATAAACAAACAAACAAACAAACAAATAAACAAATAAACAAAAACAAATAAAAGACGTTGCCTATTTTACCATCTCTACCATTTCTGGACATATTTCTGCTGATTGATTTTTGTCTTAATTGTAGGTCACATTTATCTGCTCCTTCATGTGTCTAAATTCGATGAGCATGAATTTTGCATTGTTGAGTGATGGGTTTTGCTATATTCCTTTAAAGAGATTGGCTTTTATTCTGGGTGGTATAAAAATCACCTGTGGATCATTATAATTCCTCTGAGGTATATTTTAAAGCATTTTAGGGTGGGTCTTCAGTGGACTTTATTCTAGGGCATTCATTCTCAGCAGGAATAATATTGGCCCCCAGGAGGCAAAGATTGGTTTGGGAAGATGAAAATAACTTACTCTTTTATCGCATGAAGCACAGAGGTGCATACAGTACATAGCAGTATGCAATATATCTATAGTGTTAAAATTTCATGTGGGGGAAGTGAGAAAAATGTCTGAAAGAGCTCTTTCAGTGGGAGGGATGATAATGAAAAAAAACTAGCTGAAAACTGTTGCTCTAGAACATTCTCTGAGGTCCTTCCTCTTCTAGTGCTTTGTCTTACAAATTTAATTTGCTTCAGTCTTTTTTCTCTTTTCAACTCAGCAAGATCACTGTGCTCTTGTTTGGTCTGCTTCCTTGCATGTAGAAAGCTGGAACAGGGGCTGGGGTTGTGGCTCAGTGGTAGAGCACTTGCCTAGCACATTGAGGCCCTGAGTTTGATCCCCAGCACCACATAAAAAAAAAAAAAAAAAAAAGCTAAATAATAGAAAGCTGGAACAAAGTGCTGACCAGATTTGTTTCCTCTGTCTCAGGGATTATGGTCTCAGGCTGCCCAGTGTCAATGAGTAAAAGAATTGTAGAATATGCAAAACTTCACTCAAAATGGATCAAGGATCGAGGAATTCGACCTGAGACTCTTCACCAAATAGAAGAAATAGTAGGCCCGAATCTTCTTCATATTGGTTTAGGACCAGACTTCCTCAACATGACCACCAGAGCGCAAGAAATAAAAGGAAGAATCAATAAATGGGACGAGTGCAAACTAAAAAACTTTCTCTCAGCAAAAGAAACAATCAAGAATGTGAAAAGAGAGCCTACAGAGTGGGAAAAAATCTTTTCCACACACACTTCAGACAGAGCACTGATCTCTAAAATTTATAAAGAACTTACAAAACTGTACACCAAAAATGCAAAGAGCCCAATCAATAAATGGGCTAAGGAACTGGGCAGACCCTTCACAGAAGAGGATATACAGGCTATTAACAAATATATGAAAAAGTGCTCATCACCTCTAGTAATTAGAGAAATGCAAATTAAAACTACCCTAAGATTTCATCTAACTCCAGTTAGAATGGCTATTATTAGGAATACAAGCAATACCAAGTGTTGGCGTGGATGTGGGGAAAAAGGCACACTTGTACATTGCTGGTGGAGTTGCAAATTGGTGCAGCCACTCTGGAAAGCAGTATGGAGATTCCTCAAAACACTTGGAATGGATCCACCATTTGACCCAGCTATCCCACTCCTCGGTTTATACCCAAAGGTCTTAAAATCAGCAAAGTATAGGGATGCAGCCACATCTATGTTCATAGCTGCTCAATTCACAGTAGCTAGATTGTGGAACCAACTTAGATGGCCTTCAATTGAAGAATGGATAAAGAAACTGTGGTATTTATACACAATGGAATATTACTCAGCCATAAAAAAGAATAAAATTATGGCATTTGCTGGTAAATGAATGGAGTTGGAGAATATCATGCTAAGTGAAATAAGCCAAGCCCAAAAAACCAAAGGCCGAATGTTTTCTCTGATCAGTGAGTGCTGATACCTAACAGGGGGGCGGTGGCAGGGGTTATGGGGAGGATAGGAAAGAATGGAGGAAGTATGGATGGTGTGGAGGAAAATGGGATGGGAGGGGATGGGGACAGGAAAATTAGTAGACTGAGACAGACAGTACTACCCTATGTAAATGTAAGATTATATGAACTGTGTGAATAAAAAATAAATTAAAAAAAAAAGAATTGCAGAATATGGCACACTCCTGTAATCCCAGCAACTCAGGAGGCTGAGGCAGGAGGATCACAAGTTCAAAGCCAGCCTCAGCAACTTAGCAAGGCCCTAAGTAACTCAACAAAACCCTGTCTTTAAATAAAATATACAAAAGGGTTGGGGATGTGGCTCTGTGGTTAAGCATCCCTGGGTTCAATACCCAGTTTAAAAATAATAATAATAATAATTTTAACAAAAAGAATTGCAGAATATATTTTGTCCACTTTTCTAGTTGGTGGTCTTTTTGGTATTGTTGTTTTTGGTTTTGTTTTTTGCAGTGCTGGGGTTGGAGCTAGGGAGGGCTTCACTTAGGCTATACAAGTGCTCTGCCCCTGAACTACACCCCACCCCTTTTTCAATTATTTATTTATGCACTTCTTGCATATGGGGGATTGAATCCAGTGGTGCTCCACCAATGTGCTATAATCCTAGCCCTGTTCATTTTATTTTCAGATAGGATCTCACTAAATTGCCCAGGCTGGCCTTAAACTTGTGATCCTTCTGCCTCAGCCTCCTGAGTCTCTGGGATTACAGGTGAGCACCACTGCAGAGGTCTCTCATGGCTACTTAACAAGATAAAGCATACTACCTTAACTCTAAAACAAATGTTCTACTTAATGGAATAAATTCCAAACATATTTCTTCTAAGTTCAGGAAAGATGCAAAGGTGCTCATTATGTACATTACTATCAACATAGGGTAATACTTAAGAGTCTTAGTCAATACAAGTAGACTAGAGAAATAAATTATAGGCATAAGAATTGAAAGCAAAAGAGTAAAACTATGATTTTTTTTTTAAAGCAGTGCTGGGAATTGTATCCAGGACCCCAGAATGCTGGGAAAAGACTCTACCACTGAGCGACATCCTTATCCATAAACTGTCTTCATTTACAGTGATATCATAGCGTTCCTGGAAAAACCTAGAAAAATGGTAATAAAACTAACTCAAAGAGTTATATAACAGGATACAAAATTAACAGGCAGAAAGGAATAGCCTTTGGGTACATAAATGATAATCATTTAGCAGATGTGATGACAGAGGAGAAAAACCATTCACAATAACAAAAGATAAAACCCTTAAGAATGAATTTAAACCAGTCTTGGTGGTGCACACCTGTAATCCCACTTGGCTCAGCAAGAAGGCTGAGGCAGGATTGCAAGTCACAGGCTAGCCTCAGCAATTTAGTGAAACCTTAAGCAAACTAATGAGACCCTGTGTCAAAATAAGAAGGTCCAGGAATGTAGATCAGTGGTAGAGCACCCCTGGATTCAATCCTCAGTATTAAAACAAACAAACAAACAAACAAACAACAAAAACAGTTTTTGGCAGTGGATCACAAAGTTGAGGCTCCCTGGGCAATTTAATGAGAACATGTCACAAAAGGAAAAAACAAAAAAAGGGTTGGTGACCTTGCTCAGTGGTGGAACATTTGCCTAGCATGAGCAAAGCCCTGGCTTCAACACCCAGTATAAAACAAAAACCAAAAAAAGCTCTCTAATAAAAATACTGAACTACTTTTGTAGATTATGAATAATTTTAAATTTTATTATTGTTTGCAGTATTGGGGATTGAACTCAGGAGTACTATACCACTGAGCCACACCCCCAGTCCTTATTTATTTATTTATTTATTTATTTTATTTATTTTTATTTTTTGAGACAGGGTCTCACTGACTTGTTTAGGGCCTTGCTAAATTGCTGAGGCTGGCTTTGAACTTGCCATCCTCCTGTCTCAGCCTACAGAGAAGCTGGGATTACAGTCATGCACCACAACACCCAGCTAATGAATAATTTTTTTAAATCATTAGGCTAGGTAATCCTGTCTGTCCCACCACGTGATGCCTCCACCAGGCCACGACTAGCAGAAAGGCCCTCGCCAGAGGCTGGCGTCGTGTTTGTTTGTTTGTTTGTTTGTTTGTTTTTAAATATATTTTTAGTTGTAAATGGACACAATGCATTTTATTTGTTAATTTTTATGTGGTGCTGAGGATTGAACCCAGGGCCTCCCACATGCTAGGCAAGTGCTCTACCACTGAGCTGCAGCCCCAGCCCCTGGAGCCATGTTCTTGAACCTCCCAGCCTCTGGAACTTTGAGCTAAATAAACTATTCTTTAAAAATTAAAAAAAGTAATTCATTGATTTGTTTTGTAATCATGTATGAAATAGTGAAATCCTATAGTATACCACTAGTATCCAGTTTACAGGCATAAATACCTAATATCCTTGGAATCTTCAGTGATAAGTGTCTTTTGTGTGCTAATGAGCTGAGGGTAGCCCCCAGGTAGCGGCAGGATGAAGGTTGTGGAGGGAAAGACCAAGGCAGGATTAGAGGGTTAGGACCTTTTCAGCCCCACCCTCCAACCTCCAGGGAGGGCGGAGGACTTGAAGGTTAGTTGATTATCAGTGGTCAATGGTGTGATCAATCATGCCTAAGTAAAGAAATCTCTATTAAAAACTTTCAAGGGAAGCACATGCCTGGAGTCCTAGTAGCTCAGGAGGCTGAGGAAGGAGGATCAGGAGTTCAAAGCCAGCCTCAGCAATTAATCAAAGCTCTAGAGCAACTAAGTGAGACCCTGTTCAAATACAAAAAATAAAAAGGGCTGGGATGTGCCCCCCCCCCAAAAAAAAAAGTGGGGGGGAGGAGTCCCTGTCTCTAAATAAAAAATGAAAAGAGCTGGAAATGTAGTTCAGTGGTAAGGTGCCCCTGGTTCAATCCTCAGTATTAAACAATACAGACAAACACAAACAAACCCAAAGGAGAGTGTCAGGATGCCTGAAAACGTGGAGGTTCACTATAAACAAATTAGCGCACTGGGCTGAATTGCATGCTGAAGAATATAATAGTGGCAAAAGTCCTCATGTTTGGGTTTTTACTCATTTATTGTCAGTGGCAATGACCCAGTCAATCGGTTGGGCAGAAGGGCAATGGAAGCCTGACTTATTAAAGGAGAGCGTGTATGGGGCACAGCCTATGGAAATTTGAGGAGTGCATGAAAGTAGGACCTGCTGATGCCCATAGCAACTCCCTTCCAAGTTCAGAAGGTGACTGGAACCAGCAAGCAGACATCCCATGTGCCATCTTGAAGTGGCCTGTGGGCGTGGGGAGTTGCAGCAGTCCAGAGATGGGCTGAATCTAGACCTGTTCCTCTTGTGCCCTTTTATTTTTGCTGAGCTGGGGATTAAGCCCAGGGTCTTGCGCATGCTAGGCAAGTCCTCCACCACTGAGCAACACCCCAGCCCTCTCTCGCACCCTCTGAGGCACATAATGCAACAAGTTCTGTTTTGTCTGTCTGCAAAAGAGACGGAAACTACTGATTGCTATTGGCAGGTTCCTTGGTGGGCAAGACCCTAAACATAGCTGGCAAGTAGGACTGGTGCTGGTTGCCCTGGGGGTTACAGGTGGGTCTTGCAGGAATAGACTGTCTCTGGACTGGGTTTTGCTTACCCCACGGAAGATGCAAATGCCCAGGAGGTATCTGCACAGACATGGATGCTGGAGATCACCTCTTTAGACCGAGGAACACATACTGCAGCCCACCATGTCCAACAATGGGCAGGGATGGCGGGGAGAGAGGGGTTCCTCAGAGTAGTAGTTTGATGGAGAAGTGAAATGGGCAATTTAAACATTTGTTGCCAGTCAGGCATGGTGGTGCACATCTGTAACCTCAGCTGAAGTAGAATTGCAAGTTCAGAGTCCAGTCTGGGCCATTTAGCAAGGCCCTACCTCAAAACACAAATTACAACGGGCTCAGGGTGTAGCTCAGTAGTGAAGCGTTTGCCTAGCATGCACCAGGACTTCAGCTTGATCCCTGGTACGACAAAACAACAAACACTGGTTGTCTAAAATGGGGAGAGAAAAGCTTACATGCCCTCATGATTGTGTGCTCACACTCAGCAAGAGTGAGATGAAAGGCATATCCCCACTAGATCTTCCTGTTTTTCTGGTGGGCCTGGGGGAAAAGGGGTGAGGAAGGATGCTGGCAAGACTATATATACCTTTTAGTCACTACACACACACACACACACACACACACACACACAAACACACAACCACTGGGGATTGAACCCAGGGGCACTTAACTGCTTTGCCACATCCCCAGCCCTTTGTATTTTTTATTTTGAGACAATGTCTCACTAAGTTGTTTAGGGCCTTGCTAAATTGCTGAGGCTGGCTTTGAACTTGAGATCCTCCTTCCTTGGTCTCCTGAACTGCTGGGATTATAAGGCATGTGCCACTGTGTCCAGCACCTCCATCATTCTATTATTTATTTATTTATATTTATTTATCCATCCCTCTACCTGGTACAGTGGTCATAGGACCAGGGTAGCAACTGCAAGTGCTATTACTTGCTAAGAAACTCATGGTCTTTAAACCGTATGTCAGAATTCCTAAGGGCCTGCTGGTGGAGTTCTCCTTCACCCCATCTGGCAACACTGGGGCCAATGTGAATGCAGCTGCTTTGCCTGGGGGAACAGCAAGCCTACCCTGTCTGAAGGAGTGGACTGAGGTGGGGCACTTGCTAGACTACATTGCCATCTTCAGTATTGATAAAAACAGGATCCTAAGGTCCCTCCCACAGATGGAAGAGTTTGAGTATCCATGAAGAGAAGAAAGAAGAGTAGCTGAGGGTAAGGCAGTGAATAAATAGCTTATAAATGAGGGAAATCCAATACCACATTAACAACTGGAAAGAGGCTCAGAGCAAGACTCTGCTCCATCTTTGAGCTCAATTACATGAGACACAGGCAAGGGCAGAGCTAGATGTTTGTTGAAAGTACTCCTGCTTCAGGGACCTGACAAGACTGAACAGAAGCCCACAAACCTGAGTGACCTCACCCTGGAAGACAAACCCATACAATCCAATGGACTGGGCTAATTATTAGTGACTGAATGGGATTCTAGTAATGTGGCAGCATCTTTTGAGTTACGTATCCTTTTGACATAAGGGATCTGAGTTGAGGTGAACCGTGGTCTTGTGGAATATATATTTGGTCTTCCCATTTCCTGGCACACAGCTCCCAAAAGCCTTGGAATCTTTAGGGATAAGTATTTTGTGTGTGTGTGGGCTAATGAGCTGACTGATGGCTGGTAGCCCCCAGGGAGAATGGGGGCCAGTCCCCAGAAAGACCAAGGCAGTAGTATTGAGGATTTGGACTTTCAGCCTCACCACCAACATGATCACGACCAGTGATGTAATCAGTCATGCCTATGTAATGAAACCTCCATAATACCCAAAGGACAGGGTTTGGAGAGCTTCGAGATGCAGCCATCTAGACGGTTCTTGAAGGGTAGTGTCCATGGAAGTTCTGTGCCCCTTCTCCCAGACCTCTCCCTATGCATCTCTTCATCTGAATTCTTTGTAATTATCCTTAATAATAAACTGCTAAATGTAGGACGTATTTCCCTGAAGATGAAGTGATCCGCTCTGGCAAAATCATCTAGCCTGAGGAGGGCGTGGTGGGAACCCTGGCGTACAGCCAAGTGGTCAGCAGCATGGGTAAGAGAACCTGGAGATTGTGATTGGCATCTGAAGTGGGGTAGGGGAGACTTGGGGTCTGAGCCCTCAACCTAGGGGACCCCACTCTTCCTCTAAGTAGTGTTAGAGGTGAACTGAATTAGAGAACATCCAGCTGGAGTCTGCACACAGTTTAGTACTTGCTTGGTGTGTGCTGAGTCAGAAATGCATTGTGAGAGGGTACGGGGAAAACTCAGTTTGGTTTTCCTTTCTTTTTTCTCTTCAGGTATTGGAGATTGAATCTAGGACCTTGAACATGCTAAGTTTGCCACTGAGCTACATCCCCAGCTCCTGATTTAGCTAGTTTTAAATAAAATTTTACAGCATCTGGTGGTATCAAAGTGCCACATGTAGATTGAATGAATACAGAGCAACTCCAAAGTATTAATATACTTTTCTCTAGTAGATTTATAGATAAAGGTAGTCACAGTTTTAACTGTTGTGCACCAAGCATGAGTCTAAAAGAGCAAATAAAAATTATGTTATCAAAATTGCCAGTTGCCTTGGTAACCATGTGCAACTACATGTGTGTAGGGATAGGGGTGTAGCTCAGTGGTAGATCACAAGCTGAGCATGTACAAGGTCCTGGGTTCTACCCCCAGTACCACAAAAAAGAAAAAAAAAATTGAAAACCTAT